>JAODTK010003696.1:0-26486 GCA_026419785.1 Sclerodactyla briareus
GGCCTCGCCCATTCATCGGTCGACGAATCCTTCATCACCCCTCTCAACCACCCGCAGCGAGGAGTCCCAGCCTCCATAAGTGAGTAAACCTTTTTTTTTTTTTCATTTGGGACAACAGGGTATCGAGTCAAAGTATTTGGAGCAAAATTTTACGTTAACATACTTGGATTTTTCAAATAGACGAGGAGGACGATTGGCGGCTACCTGGTTATGAAAGGTAAAAACTTTTCCATTGATCAGTGGTTCAGATGAAGGAATACATCCCAGACATCACACAGGCGTGTGACCAAGGGCATGAAAATAACGTCAACATGCAAGTCCGCTTTTCCATTATCTAGAACCAGAAAAAAGGACCCTCTCAGACGACCCTTGCCTCTTTAAAGTTTTAACCAGTCCTCTTTTCAAAGAACTTTTTTCGTTAACATGAGGGAGCCAAGCTTATAGTCAGTCAAGTGGAAGCCTACTACGGAGGTGCGAAACGTAACAACTCCCATCAAAGTTGGAATTAACCCTCGAAAAAATAATCAAAACCCATCGAAAACAAGAATCAGTACGTCATTGCTCCTCCATGAACCTCCACCTTAACCGATTTCCCATTGTATGTTGCCGTGCTCTTTAAGTGTGATACACTCCTCGCAGTCCTGGTGCGCGGTGTAACAACATCATCACTGAATGAATCACCATCAGGATGTGCAACGCATCTCGCGTAGTGATTTCCTTGAAGGTACTTTCTAAGATCTGAATGCCAGCTTACATTGGCAGTTTTTGCCATGTTCTTTCGAAATAGCATATTTTTTGGAGAATGTCTGGAGTGTGCTGTCAAGACGAAGGCCTGTGTTTTGTTTTCTTACCCTCTTGTCATTCTATTTAAAATGGTAATTGGCAAATAGTAGTGGTTGGTTGAGTGGTGGGCTTGTAGATGTCTCATAAGGGAATCAAATGTCCTCAGACATGGCATCGGATCACCCTCGGGCGATTAGTAACTTTGTGGTTCCTTTCCTACTGTTTTGTTCAGGCGAGGCAAGGCAACATGCTCTTATTACGCCTTTCTAATGTTTGCTAATTAACTCTAACTCAAATGAAAGACTGATGGGGTCATAAGTCATTTTCTACAACGCATTCAGGTGTTTTCCACAATTTTGGTGTAATCTGTTGGATCGTTTAAGGAATGTCCGGCTATCAGGAGTGTGAACATACGCATATACACATACGTGAACACTGATTCTTTCCTTAAAATTCGGTCAGTCGGAGACAAAAACAGGATACCTCGATGAGTTAAGTAAGATTAGTTTGTTGTTCCGGTTGGAAAATGTGTGCAGTATGACCAGTTCTGTGTTGTTTTTGTTAGACCTATCGCTTCATTGTTTTGAGGAAAAAATGGGACATTATTTCAGGCAAATCATTATTTTTAAATTTTAAAACCATTTTATCTTGTTAACATGCACAAATTCTATTGCATGGTGTACTGATTAGTTCATCGCACATTACACCAAGAAATTGCAGACTCCATATGTGCTTATTGATTCCATTACCTGTATTTTAGCTCGTCTTAATCCATCCAGACAAGAAGACCTAATTCCATTCCCAGGCCATAGTACCTGTTATTAATTACCACACTCTCCCACTTCACTCTTGTATTGTACATGCATGTTGACATATTAACAGATGATACAGCAAATCACTCGATGACTACATGTATCACACAAGTAAGTCCATACAAGTGTCAAATAGCCAGTGTTGCACGACTTCACAGTGGCCCTGTCAGGGTGGCGGGGGGGAAAAAAAAAAAGGGTTGGGGAGGGGAGGGGCAATTTCCCCGACGGAGTGGTCCAGGGCTGATCAAAGATTTCGATATCCACCCTAACCCCCTACGTCAACACCTGCATTTCCTTCCTATGTTTTGTTTGTTTTTTGTATGTTGCTGTCAGGCAAAACAGTGTCAGTTTTCGGGTAGGAGTTTCCCTCCCCAACATATTGTAACATTGATCCTCTTCCAGGGACATTCCAAAGAATCCCTAAGACTTGTACAGCCTATCTACGGTTGTCTAGTTTGTAGGATGATAGGTGGATGTATATACTGATCCTAAACTTAAGCGAAGAATAAGATATAAGTTATGAGGCGCGCAAAACTTCACTGTCATATACAATTTTCAACCATGCCTAATCATGTTGAAAATAATAATACTGTCGGGGCAATCGGCAACTCGTTGGGGTGTGTAAATTTAAGCATATACCCTCTCGGGCTAACCCGACAAAATTGGGGAAATATTCCCCGATTGGGGGCATTCCCGCTTCTCCCCGCTGGCGCCACTCTTGTGGACTGCATAGGCTCAACTCCACAGCTCCATGCATTGCCATATTAACAGGATGTATTGACCTTGGCCAAGGTGCGGGGTTGTGGAATTCGTTTCAAGTGTTCGAAATAGGCCAACGCGTAGTCTTCTATGTATTCGTCATTCCATATAAGACGTCTGTTCAATGAGAGTCATGTGGTTAATACCAAAAAAAAAAAAAAATGTTTTTTTTTTTTTTAGTGTTTTTGGGTCCCTTTTTTTTTGTTTTTTTTTTTTCACTCTACGAAATTGAACAGTCATTCGTGTAAGATACTGCGAATCTTATTCTCTGACTTAACCTCTCATCTTCGCATACACTCCACTAAGTACACTCACTTCACTCTATTTACAAGACTTCCCACACCACCTCATCCATCTCCATCTCCGCCCCCGTGACCTCCTTTACACTCGCTATATTTACAAACTTCCCCATAAACTAAAACAACCGCTCCCCCTCTCCTCACATTCATCTCCACCCATCTTCCACCCTCACGCCTTTTTTTTCACAGTTCTTCTATTCGCATTCACTGTAACTAACACAGAACACTTTCCCCACCCCGCCTCTCATTCTTCTCCACACGTCCTTCACATCACACCCACTCTTTTACATATCTAATGCTCCCCGATCCTATGATTTTTAAGGGGCTAGACTACTGATAGGGGTACAGTAATCCTCCTTGCCTCGACAGCACAATCCATACACTCCTAAAATGTGCTACTAGCCAATATGGCAAAAACTGCCATGTTAGTGTGCATTTATATTTTTCTAATAGGTACACAATATTGCCACAAGGACTCATTACGCAGGGTTGCGTTTTCTTCTCTTGCTTTTTCCTTGACAGTTCGCTGCTGGTTTTGACAACCCTTTTTTTTTTTTGACAACCTGATTCCGGTTTGGGCACCACCCGTTTCTGTGTTTGGCGTATTGCTTCCAATTCCTGAGGTCTGTTTCCATTCTTTTTATGAATTTTGTTACACTCCGCGCACCAGGCCTGCGCGGGGTGTATCACACTTAAAGGACACGGCAATACATGAAATCCTGTTAAGGTGGAGGCCATGGAGTGATCATATGACGTACTGATTTGTATCCGCTTTTCAATGGTTTTAGTTCATTCTTTGAAGGCTTTGATCCTGTTTTCGGACGGGTTGATTTTTTTTTTTTTTTCGATGGGTTGATTCTGTTTTTCGATGGGTTAATTTCCAACTTTGAATGGATTTTGGGTGTTACGGTTATGGTTTCGCTCCGTAGGCCACCCTACACCGAAGGGTATCAGTTTGGGTATTTTTTTGGAAACTGGTTCCTAGCATCAATACATAATTAATGAAGTACAATATATTTGTATTATTATGTCTCTTCTATATAAAGGCCTACGTTTTCAGAATAATAACGATTATGGATCGTGGACATCTGACGATGAAGATGACGTGATCGGGTTATCTCTGAGGATGATGTGGACACAACGCCTTTAACGTTGCTAGCCTTCTGGTACGTGCCACCAGCGGTAGACCAAAAACACCTTGCGAAGCGTCCTCACCTTGAAGGGCATTAAAACCAAAGGACTTTTTCAAAGAAAATATTATTATTGATGAGGTTAGCAACTAACTGAAGAGCATTGGTACGGTTGGTGAGGATGCAATCGTTAATGGAACTATGGAAATGGTGGGAATGGTATGTATTAAATTCATGTTATGGTTGTGAAGGTCGACCTCACTTCTCAATTTTGCGACACCATTGGTGTTTGAGGCGTCGGAAGGAGGAACGCTTTGATATGTGCGGTGCTGAGGCCCTATATAGTGTGGACTTGCTCTCGGTGTTCGAGAGGGCTTCATGAAGCAATCGTGGGCATAAGATACCGTTACCCAACACCCCTTTTTAACCCCGTCGAAACGAAGCTTGGTCGGCTTTTTTAATTCATAGCAATTTATCAAGGATAATGCGTATTTATATAGAGGATATGCTTGATTCATGTGATGGTTATGTATATTTATTTATGTGTGTGTGTGTTTGTTCGAGGGGCTGACACTAATCCTTATTGTTGGGAGTTCACAATATCCCTTGCCTTATCAGAAACTTTGAATGAAGCCATTAGACATGACGTGTTTATTCGTCGGTGATTGTATTACGATGTATATATGGTGTCGGGTAATGTTCACGTGCCAAATCAGTTAGGTAAATGGATGTACATTAACATGAAATTCCCGTCTTTTCGTATTATTCTGTTGTTTATTCTCTGCGTCCTCTGTGGAGGGCGTCTAAAGGGCGACATCTCTCCAAGACAAACTATATGACACATACGTGTGTTAATGTGTCCGTTGAACAAAACGTATTTGGGACGTTACTGTAAAAAATGGGTTATATGAACAAAGGTCATTTCGGGACTGACGATCATAGAGTCCATGCAGTTAGTCGAGGTTACCTGAGTCAGATTTACTTAATACTACGAACCCTGCTCCCCCTGCCAGTTCGATGAAATAGATAAACTCTAAAACGCGGGGTGGAAAAGACAGGGCGTATACTCGCTGAAGAGTGAAGAAATTTATCCAATGGCTGAAGAGAGAAGCAGCTACACTCTCCATAGAGGGGCCAGAAGATATTCAAGAGGAATCGTGTCTGTGGTCAACGCTATGGATCTCATGGAAATGTACTTGGTCGATAATAAGCGCCGGTCTAGAATATAACCAAGGCTATAAGTAACGCTACTTTTAACATGCATATACGTTCTGTCTAAATATGCATGGGTAATTCTTGAAGACAAAAACGGGCTAAACAACGTTGGCCTGCTGTGAAAATTTTTCAATAGGTCGCGTTTCCTTCAGCCATATTTCACACCGATAGGGGTACGAACGGAATTCATCAATAAGGGGATGTACGTATTTTCTGTCTGACCAAAAAAGGCGTATTCTATTTCACTACACTACGAATAACGAAACAAAAGGCTTGGTGTTTGAGTCGCTTAATAAAACTACTTTGAAGGCCCGAATGTGGAATAATTCACCCTAAACAATACCCTCACACACACACACAATATTGTATCTCGACACTCGTCAAGTTAATAACCAATCCTATACAGATCAATTAAAATGCGTCCAGCTGATGTGAATAAAGACAATGAGGAAAAGGTTTGGGACACCACGCTTACACTGTGATCTTAAAAGAGATACTCTCTGCCGAGGTTCAAGTTCATCGTTGGTGAGAAAGTGAGATTTTCAAAAACTATTAAAACTCGAGAAAGGGTTACTTACCGATTGGAGTGAAGAAATTCTCACTTTGTAACAGGAAACGCCAAACCGTCCCCTGTGTATAAGCTCGTGGACTGGGGCGGAGAGCCTGTTGAAGGGGATTCCTACGAACATGAGTTGCAGAGTCGTTAATTTTGGAGATAGTATCCTGTAAAGAGTTGAAAAAGTTCTTGAGAAAAGAAAACGCATGGGTCAGACCAAATAGTTTGTGAATGTTAGGTTATCCTACAAAATTTCAACAGTTGGGTTTCAGACAATCGACAAAGCATAATTGCGTCTCATTTTTACGTTCCTCTACCGAGCACAGTTCGTTCGAATACTACTTCCCTGAAAAACATGACTAGTTTTACAACGCATTTAGCCGACTCAATCACATTGTCTGGATCGTGGGACTCATTACGGCAGGGTTGCGTTTTTCCTTGCTTTTCCCCTTGAACAGTTCGCTTCTGGTTTTGACCCCCTGGTTCTTCTGTTTTTGACACCTTGATTCCTGTTTGGCCACCCTGTTTCTGTTTTGGACGTATTGATTCCAATTCCTGATGGTCTGTTTTCCATTTGATGATTTTGTTACACGCCGCGCACCAGGACTGCGCGGAATGTATCACACGTAAAGGACACGGCAATACAATGAAAATCCGTGTTAAGTGGAGGCCATGGAGTATCATATAACAGACTGAATTCCCTCTTTTTTTCCGAATGGGTTTCTTCATTCTTTGAAGGCTTGATCCTGTTTTCGATGGCTTGATCCTGTTTTCGATGGCTTGATCCTGTTTGTTTCTCGATGGGTTTAATTTTTTTTCAAACTGTTGATGGCTTTGTTACGGTTATGGTTTCGCTCCGTAGCCTACCCTACCCCGAAGGGTATCAGTTTGGGTATCGTTTTTGAAACGTTGGTTCCTAGCATCAATACGATAATTAATGAAGTAACCATATATTTGTATTATTATTTCTATATTAGGCTACGTTTTCAGATAATACGATTATGGAGTCGGTGGACTCTGAGAGAAGATGACGTGATCGTTATCTCTGAGGATGATGTGGGGACACCCCGTTAACTGTTCTAACTTCTGGTACGCCACCAGCGGTAGACCAAAAACCCTTGCGAAGCGTCACCTTGAATGGGCATTAACCCAAGCGACTTTTCAAAGACAAATAATTATTATTATGAGGTACAACTACGGAAGAGGCATTGGTCCGTGGTGATGTGCTGCAAATCGTTTAATGGACAATGGGAAAGGGTGGGAATGGTATGTAGTAAAATTTGTTTATGGTTGTGAGGTGACCATCCTTCTCAATTGGCGACAACATTGGTGTGTGATGGCGTCGGAGGAGGAACGCTTTGATATGTGCCGGTGAGGAGGCCCTATCTCAGTGTGGACTTGCTCTCGGTGTTCGAGGAGGGCTTCATGAAGCAAATCGTGGACAATAAGATACCGTTATACCGGACCTCGAGACGAAGCTGTGGTCCGCTTTTTTTAATTCAGTATTCAAATGTTATCAGGATAATGCGTATGTAGTAAGAGGATAATAGCTGATTCATGGTGATGGTATGTTATAATTATTATGTGTGTGTGTGTTGTTCGCGGGGCGAACATAATCTCTTATTGTTGGGAGTTACACAATCTCCCTTGCCTTATCATGAAACGACTTTGAAGGAAGACAATTATAACATGACTTTATTTTTCGTCGGTGATTGTATTACGATGTATATGGTGTCGGGTAATGTTCACGTGCCAAATCAGTTAGGTAAATGGATTGTAACAAACCAGAAATTCTCCGTCTTTTCGTATTATCTCTGTTGTTTAGTCTCTCCTATGTGGAGGCGTCTAAAGGGCGAACATCTCCAGACACTATATGACACTACGTGTTAATGTGCTCGGTGAACAAAACGTATTTGTGCTTTACTTAAAAACTGGTTATATGAATCAAAGGGTCATTTCGGGACTGACGATCAAGAGGCATGCAGTTAGTCGGGGTTACCTGAGCAAAGATTTACTACGACCCGCTCACCCGGCCAGTTGTCGATGAAATAGATACACTCTAACTCGGGGGTGAAAAGACATGGCGTAACTCGATGACGATGAATAAATTTAGCAATGGCTGAAGAAGAGAACAGCTACACTCTCCCTGAGGGGGCCAAAGGATATCCAAGAGGAATCGTGGTCGTGGTCACGCTATGTATCATCAATGGGAAATGGACTTGGTCGATATCCGCGCCGTGTCTAGATTAACCAAGGCTATAAGTACTTTTACATGCATATACGTTCTGTCTAAATCTGCATTTGTATTCCTTTGAAGAACAAACGGGCTAAACAACGTGGCTGCTGTGAAAATTGTTCAAATCAGGGTCGCGTTCCTCAGCATATTCCCACCGATAGGGGTACGGAATTCATCAATAGGGATGTCGTAGTTTCTGACAAAAAGGGCTTATTCATTCACTACATACGAAACAAAAGGCTTTGGTTGTTTGAGCGCTTTAATAAAACTTTGAAGGCCCGAATGTGGAAATAATTCACCCATAACAATACCCTAAAATACACACCAATATTTAAATCTCTGACCGTAAAAGGTAAATAACCAAGTCATCACAGATCAATTAAATGCCGTCCAGCTGATGTGATAAAGACAATGAGGAAAAAAGGTTGGGACACTTACCTGTGATCTTAGCGAGAACTCTCCGGGTCTTCAGTTCATCGTTGTGAGAAAGTGAGATTTCAAAACAATTAACACTCGAGAAGGTTACTTACCGAATTGGAGTGAATAAATTCTCACGATTGTAAAAATGAAACCCAAACCTGTCCCTGTGTATAAGCTCGTGGAGGCCGGAGAGCCTGTTGAAGGGGATTCCTACGAACATGAGTTGTCAGAGCGTTAGTTTTGGAGATAGTATCCTGTAAAGAGTTGAAAAAGTTCTTGAGAAAAGAAAAACGCATGGGTAAGACAGAATAGTTTTGTTGAATGGTTAGGTATCCTACAAAATTTAACAGTTGGTTTCGACATCGACAAAGCATAATTGCGTCTCATTTTCTACGTCACTCTAGCACCAGCACAGTTCGTTCGAATACTTCCCTTAAAACATTGACCTAGTTTTACAACGCATTTAGCCGACTCATCACATTGTCTGATCGTGGGAGCGCTATGGCGAAATTCATATCCTTCTCACTTGGTACTAACATCTCAGATGAAAATACATTGTAGCTGTGAACAGTCAACTCCTAAAAAATACCCCGCGTAATAATAGACAGTTTTGATGAGTGTAATGCAATACAAAGCCACGGGCGATTCTGAGGAACAATTGGAAAA
Source organism: Sclerodactyla briareus (assembly GCA_026419785.1). NCBI lineage: Eukaryota > Metazoa > Echinodermata > Holothuroidea > Dendrochirotida > Sclerodactylidae > Sclerodactyla > Sclerodactyla briareus. The sequence continues at coordinate 8,877 of JAODTK010003696.1, forward strand.
CACATCAAAATCAGGTTCATAAGCACACTCTTCAATCGAACTTCCGGATAAAAGCAGGATACCGTCTTGAATTGAGGAATTTCAGCCGAGGTTGTTATCGTAAATGACAAGCAATGTTCTAAAAGAGGGATTTTAAGTGAATGAGTGATTTTCCCGCTGATGTTCATGGTGGCGTGTCTAGTTTCTTCTTTGGTTACACTGATATTGTAGAACATCGCGTGTAGTCGAATGCCCATGTCCCTTTTGCTCCGCCTTGTCAGGGATGGGCGATAAAAGAAAAAAAACCTGGCTGAAACATACATTACCTTACAACGACCCACACTATATTTCCGTTATGGCTATAAAATTCATGGTATGGTCACGATGCCAAGGAGCCACCACTTCACTCAAAGCTTTCTTTTACAAAGACCTGCGAGGAATATCGAGTCATGCCGATCCTAACAGGGACCGGCTGTTTCAACAAAAGATTAATGAGCGAGGAGCTTCTATAATCGATAATGGAATGATCGTCCATCGGTAGGACCTCTATACATTGCGACTTTTTTTTTATCCAGGATAAAATGCTTCTAGTGGCGTCGATAGCAAGCTAAACATACACCGTATCCAAACTCGTTTCTGCTTACTCGTCGAACACGCCCAGACTTCAAAGAAAGTCGAATCAATCATTATCACTCCCCCCAATTTTTGGGTGTGTTTCCCCCGCTATTGTTTTCCAGAGGATCATGATTCCGTTCCACCGGCTCATATCGATCTGACGGGAAGATGACCTGGATCCACTGGTTGGCTATGTTTTTCGATCATGAGATTTTTTTCGACTCATACGGAGGTCACCGGTGGAAATTTCGCCGTACTTTGGTGATATGTTTTAAACTTGTGATAGGATATTAATTACACTAACAAACGTCTACAGGGAAGAATATCCGCGTTTTGAGGACCATACTGTATATACTTTAGTGTCATGAATGTAGGAAAATTCCTATGAGGATATATGATCGTTTTTCAAGTGACTATGATTTAAATGATATTTTAGTGAACGAGTTTATTACGATAGGTGCAACGCTGATGGACCGGTGTATGATCATGAGTTTATTGCGGTCCTCATATTTTCCGACTGCTAATGTAATAAAAGTCATGTAAGGGTCACATTCAATTCATTATCTCCTATGCTACCGAAGTTGCTACATCCATTGCTCCTGTGTTATTGTCGGGACCCTACGGTAGCGGAAAACCCAATTTGTGAACGAACCTAACTCAAATTCATTGAAGGAGCGCCTAAGGATTGTTTCCTGCTATGTTAATGGGGAATACCAGCAGCGTTTTGTGGCAAAGTCTATGTTCATACCTGAATCTGTTTTGTAGAGGGCCTCCACGAATTTTGAGGAGTATTTGGACCGCTTCCCAACAAAATAGGATTATACTGGACGATATATTATGCGAATTTCTCATGCAATGATCAACGAATTACCGTTCATTTTTTCTAAAGGATCGCACATCGTAATATCATCGTCATATACATTCACAGATTTCTTTCATGAGGCGAAGGAACCCGAAACATACCCTTAAACGGCTCATTACATCGTGTTTGTGCAAGAACCCAAGAAAAATCCCGGTATCCAACTGGCGAAACGATGTATCTAGTCAGGTTAAGTTTTTGCAGGGAGGCCTTTTTCGACCGACAAAATTCTACCTAAAAATACCTTTCATCAGCTAAAGTAAAAGGTACTGCCGGATGGATCCTCTGCGGGCATTTCTAAGCCTAAGAGACGCACCCTTTTTACTTGGGAACGTATTTCAAAGAGCATTCATCGTCCGCAATCATTTAATTAATAATGTGGCAATATTTATATAGCGAATATCACAAAGAGTACCACTGCGCTTCACAGAAAGACGAAACCGACGTCCTAAAAGAACAATAGAAACAGCATTCAAGAGTGAAAACGAAAGGAAGCCACTAAGCTACAAGTGTGAAAAGGCCCTAACGAAGATAAGCGTTTTAATCTGATTTGAAAACATTCACAGCATCCGCTGACCTTACAGAATAAGGAAGTCCATTGAAAGCATCAGCATGAGAAAAAGATATTCACCATGCTGACAAGATTAACAGTAGGTACCGCACGTAGAAGCGGGTAGAGAACGAATAGAACGGCCTGGATCTATAATTTGTCGCCTAATACCCTCAGGACAGTTACTACGTTTGTCGGAATATGCTTCATAAGCAACGACCACAATTGCATTCGATTCTCTCTTTAATGGAGCCAGTGCAAGTCTTGAAGGGTCGGGCTGATAATGGTCAATTTCCTTCCTTGTCAACGATTGATAACGCGCGCCCGGCTAATTTTGTACAGTTTGCAAGCTTTTAAAAAATTTGATTATCGTAACCCGAACAAAAGGCTATTACAATACTCCAACCGAGATGAGATGGACGCATGGACCAAATTTTCTGTAGCAGACTCGTAAGGAATTTCCCTAAATGGCCAATGTTCCTTAGTGATGTTTGCCGATTCGCAAACAGAGGAAATGTGCTTATTTATATTCAGTTGAGAATCAAATAAACACCAGGGGTCTTACAGAAACAGAAGGAGTGATGACGGTATCACAAATTTTGATTTTCGGGATATGATCAGGAACAGGCATAGACCTGGGGAAAAACAAGGTCGCTGTCGTTTTTTCGCGATGCATTAGTCTTAAGTTTGTTTATACCATGAAGATCCAATATCTTCAATGCACAACTCAAGTTTACCTGCATCTCTCAGGGCGTCATAAGTCATTAGACATTGGAAACTAACATGATTTGTGTGTCATCCGCATACGAATGGACATAATTCCATGATGACGGCAGAATGCTCCCAAGCTTTATATAGAGATTGACAATGTCGGTCCAATTCATCAGATCCCTTGTGGAACACCATACCGAAGAGCGACATTAGGTTCAGATGCGCCATTGAAAGTGACACACTGAGGTCCGGTTACACTCGATGGAGAACAGAACCAGTTTCAAGGCAACTCACATCAACCACCCCGTTGCTGCTAATCTGTTTTGTTTTGTCGAAAATCTGTTTCATTTTGTCGAAAGATCACGGCAACATTTGTATAAACATCACAATGATCCCCAACCAAACAAAACACCCAAACCCACAACCCCCCCGCCTCGGTATAATTCGTTATTGATAGGTCTCAGGTACACCGATACACTAGGTTACTATTTCGGTATACTGTGTGGGCATTCTCATTACATATTTATTACAGCATGCTTTTTCTGTCGCTGTGTTTCTCATGCGTGTATACAATACGAACCAATAGGTACCTTAAGTTGTTTTCATTAACTCTGTATACAAGTTGTAATACACTTACAAATGTTCGTTCATAAGTAACTTACTGGTTCGGGCCACTGTTTTTCACCTTATTACCGTATAGGTCTTGTGTATATACCTGTCTGCGTAATACAATGTGTTAAAATATTTACAGTGTTCTGTCCCCGCATTCTTCGATTAACACCCCGTCCTCCTCCTCAGAAATCGATAACCGTAGGACACGGTTCTGAGATTCCCTCCAGGATTATCCGCTTATCGTAGACGTAATCCGTCTTGAACCGTTGTTCACGAATTTTCAGTCTTTTCTTGCTCTGGTTATTTTCTGAGAGTCCGAAACTTGTAGCAACGGGGGACAACCTTATCAGCATCAAAGATTGAACCACTCATCTCCAACTTTGGAAGTTAACCATCCTTACTGTTGATGAAGTGTGATGATTGTGATTCCCCTCTTACTCTTACTCAACCACTGATTTACTAGAGTCACGTGGTACGCAGTGTTTTTTGGCCCCCTGTACACAATGATGACATGAAATTTCCGTCTTTTGGATCAATTCTCAGTCAATTCCCACAGACTAATCCCCGTTGCAGAGAGCGATCTTGCATGAATGTGTGATGCTGCGATTACAACCTCCACTCTAGTCTTCCTCGAAGTCGGGTTCTGCATACAGTCCCCTTCCTCGAGAAGTCCTTCGGGACGAGCTCGCTTTCTGCTTTCGTCTTTCGTCATCTTCATGGAGGAGCTTCGGAAGACTTGTACAAACAGCATTGCCTCAGAATGCAACATCACTACTACAATACTGACACTAGTTCTTCTGAAAGTCCAAACATGTATGTCATTCGCTGCGTTCAGCCTCGTTGGTGCCATGAGTGAGAAGGGCCGACCTCTGTTTCACGGTACATTTGTCGGGGCAATAGTAAGGCACCTCGGGCAATAGTACGACGTACTTTTTGTTTTTTCCTTCCCTCCTGGTTAAAGATATGGGGGAAAAAACCCTTTTTCAGTTCATCGATACCGAACGTTTTGGGGAGTGCTGCCAAAGGCTGGGCCATGAAATCTAAGCGGAATCAATGAACCCGTAATTTTTCTTAGGACAGAGAGAGTTGTAGGAATTTCCCTCCCTGTTTTAATTACATCTGGCGGTTACTCCAATTGTAAATATATTCCGCTATGAAAAATCCGTCGATCTTTAAAATTATGGCGCGAGGTGCATCATTGTTTGGGACACCACTCCCCCAAAAGCGTTTTGTAGTATTTTTGCCTTTGAAAACGGCCCTCGTTTTTTTTCCTGACAGTACTTGCAGACTGTTAATGCATGTCCTGCATCTTCACTATCACAACCACCTAGCGACACCCCAAATTGGGAACATGTATAAATAAATCTTACGAGTGGGGGAGGCGTTTTTTTCTTCTTTTCTCATTCTTTTTGTATTAGATTCATACGTAGGTTTTCTACACACTGGTCCCCTTTTTAATTTTATCCTATGCCCCGAATAGAGCTTTGTAGCGTCTCTAACACCATTTCATAACTTTGCCAAGTACTTCTGAGTGCTCAATTCATCGCAGTACTTCGATAGTTTGATCTGTACAAACTTGTTACAGTCAGTACGTTCACATGATTTGAAATCACGCGTCATTCTTAAAACCTGTTACACTGCCGCAATGTACCCCTTATATAACCGTCCTCACTCTGAACAATTTTCACTCCGACAGATTTTACAGGTCTGGTCGCACGTTAATCGAACTCCGTCTTTGTAGAATGTGTTATGATAATTGGCAGTAATAGCCAAAACCGTAGAATTTGGCTCGTTGCTCAGCAACTTTGCAGCCCCTGCCTAATGTGGTGGATTCCTATGAGGACCAAGGGAGATCGGGAGCGATGCTAGGACACAATCTGATACCGCTTCCCTCAAGTACCTCTGAAGGCTTCCCACCTCAGGAATCCGCATTTTTCCTTCCGTTACACCCGCTCGGCATGCAGCTTCTAGCCAAAATACCCGCTGAATGGCTCGACCTTTCTTATCTGCTGCGTTAATTTGGGATGGTGGTCGCGAATAGCAATGGCGTTCAAACACGCGCCCCTAAAGCTCAACCAAGTTTATTATGTCTTTCGCTTTCGGCATACTAATGATGCACGTTTACTCTTACCGAAATCGTAAACTCGTAAAACCTTTGTCCGCCCCCACCGCAAGGCATCTTGAAATGAATTACATTCATGCGGATATCGTCCAGTAGGAGTCATGGGATGCTAATTTCAGATTGCTTGCCATATGTTGCAAGGTTTAACGTTCGGGAAATGGGCGTATATAAACTGTCCAAAGGAATGACAATTTGAACGCATATCGGGGGCGACAGTCTTTTCTCGAAGTGCTGCAGCACCTGATGTAATAGTGGTACAAAATTGTTGTGAGACTAACGTGTTTGTTGATAAAATTGAAGCCGACTTCATAGTCAGTTAATTAGCTGTAATACTTTTCACATATTTTTCAGTCACTTGCTTAATATTGTATCAAGCTTACTAGGAACTGACATTTTCTTTCGTCGCTGCTCTCGTCCTCGTCATTTGGCCTCTTTTTCCCTCTGGGAGATTTCCCCGCTTCATCTTCTTCTTCCATTGCTGACGTATGTCGTTGATGAACAGCGGGTGGAGATGTCGGTATACTTCCATTCGGAATTGGGCAGTGATAGTGGGAGTATGTTCTTTCTTCGGGTCGGGGTTTGTGTATCGAGATGGGAAACCGGAAAGCTTGTCCATGCCGGCATACGACTGGATACGCCACAAAAGGTCAAGGCGCGGAGAGCGTGGACTGGAGTGAGGTTGATTATTGGCTTTGGTGTTCGCCAGTTCCCCTGCTGCAGGGGGCGGTGGTGCCGATAGTAGCCTTCTCGAGAGCCCTGTCGAGATGACCTGACGGCAGCTTCCAGTTCGGCAACTTCACAATCAGCCTCGGTCGTTGTTTAGTAAGCGTGGCTATTTCATCGCAACCGGTGTTGTGGGTTACTCTCGCCTATACGTTGGGGCTGGAGCTGGGGGCGGGTGCCGAGGAATGGCTTTTTTCCTGCTTCAGTCCTGCAAGGTAGTTTGGGCACTCTCGATACTGGCAATATGAGCCATTACAGTTGACGCGGTTCTGGTGTGTTCCTTGAAGTAGGCAAGATGACAAGGGTGACCCCGCCTGCATCTTGATAAATGTTTTCTTCCCCCTCGCAGGTGTGACTGATGGTTACCAAACGTCTGACAGTTAATGGCACTTCTTCTATCGAGTTGTGTAGGTCGTATGGTATTAAGCGGTGTTTGTGTCTCATTGTAACGATACCGTTGATTAGGAGGCGTTGTCCTCGATAGTGGGGGCTGGTACTGAAGCCGATGCCGCCTCGCATCGTGACCTGGTGTCTTTCCATAACGCGACGGGCGTAAGTTTCTATCTTTGCAGTTTATGACTGCTTTGTCGGTTGATTCTTTCGGTGAGTCCCAGGATCTATTGCTACCACAGAGCCCTACATTGTACATGAAGGATTAGCGTTGAATGATTAGCGTTGTGAGGATACCGACCCCCCGTGATATGGAGGGTCCGGATCGTAATTTGATTAACCTACCTCGATGTTGGAAACCCCATTGTTATGTTTGACATGGTTTGCCCCAGCACCCCACCAAAACCACCATCGGTATCAGTTGCCGCAAGCATCAGTCTGGACTGTCGTCGACGACGGTTTCAGCATTGTACAACAACGTGAAGCCCTAGCGGATTGCATATTTTTGACGCAGAGGCTGCAAAACGTCGACAATGCCGGGCCATATGGGTCACTTTGGGGCTAACCCTCCTATAGGCGGAGGTATAGAGGTCCTTCTTCCGATATTTCCCCCTGTTACCAATCGTGAACAACCGCCGCCTTACTAGCCTTAAGTCATTAGACCCGACCGAACCCAGTCTAAATAACAGCTTCGTCGGCTTTAACCACCATTCAATACCTTTCAACGACTTCTCTCTGGCTAGTCGTGAAATCTGGTGACCCCGCCGTAGCCATTCTCATCTCATCTGAAAATATATCCGAGGAATATTATCAGATATTCCATATAGGGGAGGGGAGCATGAACCTGAATTACAAACGCTGATCAGAATTCTAACTTGTTTTTTTTAGTTCTCTATTATACAACTAAATTATTCCAAGGCCTCATTTTAATATATTTTCCCCCCCTCCGATAAACATTGGCCATGATAATGAGACCACTCATAAAAGTGACAAAAGACAAACAGCATAAAACGACAAATAAATACAAGTCACTGTGCTTGATTGTGTGTGTGTCCCTTTTTTTTCGATCATCTTCTCATTTTATTGGAACCGTATTGTTTTGTTTGTTTAGTTTTTTAACCAGGTCCATCATAATTCCATCTCCCCCTCCAATAATGAACTCGCGAATTCATCAGGACCGTAATGAGCAATAACTATATTGCCCTAAATCAATGGGACTTACCCATTTACGAGAGAAGGATTACCGAATTGCAATTATCACAATTATATGACGTTTGTAATAATTGACCTTGCCGATAGACTACAAAGAACAATTTCTATGAGGAGACACATCATCAAACCTCAACACTCTGACGTCACAGCTCATGAATAATTATTATCAGTCTAGAATGTCCTAAGTGCTCCTGGTTATCTCCTGGTCATCTACGTTCTTTTGTCATAGTCCTTTGTGCGGTTGACTACAACACCATTGGTGCTCGAGTTGTATAGTCATGCTTCCTCCTCGTCGCTAAGAAGACGTCCCGTCCGTTCCTTTCTTGATGCATGAAAGGGAAAACGAGAAATATTCATAGCCAGGAAAATGCAGCTAGTGCTAGAATATTATTTCATACAGATTTTTCTTTCATTCACTCGACCCACAACTATTACCCTCAGCCTATCCATCTATGTATCTATCCCGTCTGTGAACTTTTGCCTTTCTATTCTGGATTCTCAATCTTTATTCTTTGACAGCTGTTGACCAACATGGACCCAATATACGGGTTCACCGATGACTGAAGGGGCACAATGGGCCATTGCGTGGAAAATGCAAAATGCGCTCCTACAGTTTGAGGTTGGATGTACTAGCATACTCGTTTCTGTTATTATGGACTAGTGGGACGTTTACAAAAACAACATTAGGTAGGTATTGAGCATTCAAGGACAAGGAAGGCAACGGTCAGGAGGCATAATAATGAGCTTTATGTAGTAATATATCTACGAAACAGATTTGGTCAGTGTACAAATTCATGTACTAGTGCTATGTTAATCTTCCGTGAATTTCGACGCAACCCTGGGGCACCTTGTTCATTGACAGTACAGAAGTCAACACAAAGCTTAAAATCTATGTGTGGAGTCCATGATAAGTCGTTCCTTGAGAAATTCCAATGCAATCTGTCCATGATAACGAATGTAATATTTTTTAAATTATCAAATTATGGGTTAAGGTGGCTAATGCATAGCTCTAGGAAATGGTGCACTTGACCGTTCTGGAATTTGTGATCAGCAATCATCTAGGGGTCTGGATTTAGCATAGTCATCTAGGGGTTTATTTTAGCCAAAGGGATAGCTTCGTTACATAGCATGTGATGATTGTCATCCGTGCCCCAAGGGGTGTTCTCTCTGGGGTGGGTGGCTGTTCAGAATTTGAGTCCCCTGTTGTCATCTTAGTGCCATTTTGAGTCACGAAGAGGTAATTGTATCTGCACGAAGTAATCACAATTTGTGTGGTGTGAACTACATCACTATCATTGCTCTATTTTCTAGATACAAGCCACTTTGGAATTGGTCTCAAGAAGAGGTAATATTCGCCACTATGCCAGGGTATAAAACAGATGTCCCTGGCTGGCTGTGCGCCAGAATGCACACGCTTCTTATTCACCTGTGTATAGTATGCTTCATGTTCTACGTTCATTTCTCACATTCTGTGATTAGACCGAGAGAACCGTACCGGAAACATAGAGATCCAGGAGAAATTGACTGTGCTATGGCTTCTATTTATCCTAATCCTAAAACCCCCCCCCCCAAACATCTCAGATCTGACCGATAGGAAACCAAATAACTGAACGACAAACTGAAATGACACTTTTAAGAGCTAAGGAATATGCACCAAAGGGAATAGATAACCAGAATGTTATTGAGAAAACAGCAGCTTGGCCTGATTCAACATTTGATATATCCTTTCACTCAACTTATAAACCACTTGCAACACAACGTATGAACATAAATCTGGATTACTCTATCTTTTGAATGATAAGATACTATCAGTGTATTGCCAGTTTTTTCTGCTCATCGCCGAATGGCTGGATGCGTATTATAGTCACTTTGGCCATTTCAAACCTATATTTACTGTTGCTGTTGCCATAGGACGGTTTGCTTGGTACCATAGTGGGTGGTTTCGAACTATCCACTGAGGGATACCCATTGGTGGGGCAACTATGGGTGCCGGGTGATCCAGCCATTAGGTGCACTCGCAAACGCGTCCGTTTGTGTGTGCGGTGTGGTTGTGTGTGTGCGTGTTTGCGTGTCCGTCATTTTTTTATGGTTTTTTCGCAAATATCTCCATTTTGGGTGGCTGGACAGAGTGAAAATTTCTCCCCACAACGCTTGAAAGTCACTAAAACCAGTAATTGCTCTCAAATTAGAAGGAAACTATCAGACCTTGGGGAATTTAGGAGGCAAAACGACAATTTTGTGGCAATTTCCCCTCATTTTTATACAAGTTTTATCAACTATTTTTCGAGATATTTCCTTATTCCAATGGCGGAATGATTTCAAACTTTGTAGCAATGCAAAAGGCACAAATAGTACTTTTCCATGCAAACAGCCCAAAATTTCCAAAATGTTCAATTAAGGGGGGGGGGAATGGTGAAAATCAAAAATCGGATCGGCCAAATTTGAGAATTTCTGAAAATCTCTTCAGTTTTTGTATATTCAGAGATTGGATGAATTGAATGCTTCCAAATTTCGGAGCAAGGTACAAGTATCAAACAAAGGGTTTCCCACATTTATGTCTTTAAATAACTGCAATTGTCCATGAATCTGAATGATTTTGGGGGAAATGGCTATTTTCAGACATATTTTGATCGTGTTGTTCCATTTGCAACTCGCGGAAAGGTCTCAAGTAGCAAACAAATGAGTAGTCCCACATTTGCCGATGAGATCCTGCATCTCCGAGGTTGCCCTCTTGTTTTTTTATTTATTTGGACCTGGCCCCAAGTTATTTGTCAGAGCTCACTCTCAATCGACATCCATTTCCACTTTGATTGCATATGATCATACTCTCACTAATAAACACTGAAGCTCCTTTTTTTCACTTGCATTTCACGAGCCTGCCAGCAACAATTCCCCAATCGGAGTGCGCTACATAAGAAAATATAATTGTGTTTCTATTTCCTGTATTCCAGGTTTGGCCTTCCTCCGATCGATCAGAACATCTGCCCATCTTCCTAACAAAGCCCAGGTTTCATAGCTACACCAGTCTTTTCAGAATTCATTGCTTTTTCAAATCACCTCAATCCGTATGGGTGAGTGCCCAGGGACTTGCACAATCAACTTTTGATTCCTTTCCATAGACGCATAAACATCTTGGCGATGACATACGTGCGTATGTGTGTTCTATCTCGCAATCTTGTAAACACGATAACTGTTTCGCGCAAAAAGTGGGGGCCCCTCATCATTCGCATGTAGGTTGATTATAGGTGTAAGAGTGGTCCCTATAGTTTTTGGTTTTTCATTCCTTTTCCTTTTTTCATTCAGTACGATCAATTGTAATGAGGCCTACTTGATATGTCGGTCAGAGGCATCTTATCCATTGGGGTTTCCTCCCTATCATTTGGGAATCGGGGCGGGCTAATTTACTTGAGGTCAACACTGGACAGAAAAATTGGAAACCTAATTAATGAAGAGCTGTAAACGATAGCATTGTACTCTAGAGAATAATAGTAACCACTTCAGGCAAGAAATCAATATATCCAGTGTTGCAATTTTTGTTTTAAACAAACAAAAAACTGTGTCGCGCGTCCTTGCCATCAGCGCTGCCAGCTTAGTGGCTTTAAGTAAGCCACACCAGAGGAAATACCCCATTAGAATATTGTTGATTTAATACTCAAATTCTTTCTAAAAGTTGTCCCCATTCGGATCTCAAATATTAAATTCCCCTTTTCCCCTCTTCTCTGTTTCTCGCTGCTCTGCCCCTTCGGTGGTATCACATACCCCTGCCTAGGAATTAGATTGAGGCAACTGGACTCAATTCATGCGATATTTTTTATTATCATCCTACATAAGCAATCTCAATTTGCTGAGTGGCAGGTGACCACCCAAAATATTCATAAGTTCAAACGACATATATGCTCCCATGCATAACGAAACTTTCCATTACACAACATCCCTCTAAAATATTTTTGTTGCCCAAGATGTTACTGTCCAAGTTTAAACACCATTCCAGTGTTTGTGGCCGGGTGTCCTGACTTTCCCAATGTGCCATCCTTGAGATCGTGATAGGAGTGTTGTATTCATTAGTCTAATTCACATTCTGGTTTGTCTCAACAAGACGACTTTTGGTCATTACAAAAAATAGCACCCAATGTCACAGGGTCGAAAGGTCAAATGAGTTCAAAAGGTTAAAACAAGTCAAAGTAGGTCACCAGATGTAGTTCGCCCATACTAACAAAACTTCCATTACGGCAGCCCTCTAAAATGTTTCGTTGCCAAGATCTATAAGGATTGTTGCCTATGGTGACCCTTAAATGACGTTGACCAACACCAAAAATAATGTAGGCTTATCTCCCCAACTGCACCCACCATACAACAATTTGAACTTGAATACATGCTTGCGTTCGTTAATCTCGTGCTGACCAAGCTCTTTTCAACTTTGCCCTTCGATGACCTTGAATACCTTGAACTGGCGCAAAAACAATGGGGGTCATCTTCTCAATATGTCCAAAAACCCACACACTTATTTTGAACTCCATACATGCTTGCGTTCTTTAAGATATCGTGCGGACAAGGAGTGTCAACCAACACACACACACAGACGCACACGCACACTCCCACACACCATACGCACGGTGCATGACTGCATAACTTCCTTTTACCGTTAACAAGGAATCAAAAAGGGTCATTTCCCTTCTCCAATACTTTAACTGGACTTATGCTCGTGGGGGGGGGGGGATGTGTTTCACAAACCATCAACATCACCCTAACTTGTTTCTTTCTCTGGGGTGTTCCATCCATCCCTTCTAATGTACCATTTTTTTTCACGGAAGGACATAAAATTGGTACAGTTTTATAGAGATTTTTCCTTGCTGCTGCCCACACCTCGGTTCTTTTAGATGATAGACTAACGGGCCAGGTTCCCTTCTTATAGCTTTTGCATGAACCACATGTGTCAGTGTGTCACTAGACACGATCCAGTCACTACTCGGCCATTGAACTATCGATCCCCGAAAGAAGTTTTTGGGATAAAGATGCGTAAATAAAATTCATTTCCTTGCGCCCTGACCCTGCTATTCAGTTACCTGGTCCCATACTAAGTTGCTGCGTGCATTCAGCTGTAATTTCAGGGTTCTGAGCCAACTGACAAGGGCGGAGCTTTGTGGTAGCTCATGCATGCATCCTAGACAGGAGTACAGCTGCTCTCCTCCTCCCGTTCCAATTAACCGCGGCCCACTCTAGCCCCTGTTCAAACAATCTTGCATGGGCTGGGCCCCTATCCCACTAACTCCTGGTACCTGGAAAGGCTGTCTCGACCATGAGCTAACGCAATCGGTCGCAGCACCCTAATAACCCACCAGGTCCATGTCATCAAACGTGATATATATGGGACCCTCCTCCCCAGTGCATATATTATCGGATAGTTATCATTATCGATTTAATTTCCTCCGCCTTGAATGTGTGGCCCATATCAAAATGTCATATGTCCCTCTCTGCGTGATCTGTTAGATTCCCATGGAAACTCTATGCATATGATATAACCTGCATCTTTGTATGAAACGTTCAATTGCTTGCATAGAGAGGCTTCTTATTGCTGCTGAATGCAACTTCCTTTCAATTCTCACTTCATAACTCTACTGATCAATTGATCATGCCAAACCAAAACTTAAAACGATTTATAGTGCGCCCTCCAATGAGTGTTATATTGATTAGCTTTTTCAACAGAACGCAAGAATATTCTTGACAGCCTCCCATGCTCAACTCACATTACATCTATCGTATGAGCGTACTGTTGATGTTACACATGGGCGTACTATGCTTAACATATTGATTTGAAGTTATTGCCAGTGCTTCATAGTTTAATTCGAACAACGCGAGAGATTTTGAAAGGTCAGACATATTTACTTGACGGGAATTTTCACATCGATCGTGTTTCATCTCATCACCCATTTTACTTCACTTCTCTTCATCATCATCTATCCTTAACTGACCCGTCGAAGATTCGTACTGGATGAAGCAACTTTGATCTATACCATCTGTTTTGTTTTTCAACAAAATGTATTCTTTTCTGTTGGGAAATGCTCTTGCTTGTATGGCACTATTCACATCAGCGAAGTGCCTTCACTGCATGATGTTGCGTATAGCAACTCCCAGGATATCCATTGGTGACGAGCTGATGTTTCATATAGTCGATTCACAGAGTGTTTCCAGTGTAATACATCACAAGTCTTCCCAACACATAACAAATATTTTATCAATTGCAGTAATAAAACATATCTTTGATCGATCGATGGGATTTACTTTAATTCACTGTCCACTGTATGCTGTTACTAAGACAAGATTGCTACATCTGGGAATGGCTAATCTAACTATTTGGAAGCAAGAGTAGATTTTGTAACTACTCCACTGAGGTAAATGCTCATATGCTGTTAACTTTGCCACGCATCTGCCATGCCTCCTCCTGTGGTTGGCTTCGAATGGTGCAGATATAGCTTTTTTTCTTTGAAAAGGTACAAGCTTTGAACATTGCCCAATTTGAATTTGGATTGATTTGTCAAATATAAGAATAGTGACTTTATCAGATGGCTGCATTTTGGGAAACAAATGCTGAACTACGGAGCTGTACTTGGGTGTACCTATATCCCTATTCACCCTTAGTGTTCTTCTTGGATACTAAGGTGTTATGGTACTTGGACCTGAGTAATAATAATGGTTATTTAAGTTATTCAGAATATGTGTCAATCCGACTCGAGTATAGTTTTTCTGGCACCATTGTTTACTTTCGATATCCTCCGGCTGTCTGTGCAATTGTTAATTTAAAACGTCACTCTGATAGTTTCGAATGATTCAACGTGTAAATGCGCAATGCACATTCTTAATAGGAGCATCTGTTTATTGAGTTATAGGAACATCGACATATCCCTCGAGAGATGTACTTTCGCCTATGAGGCATTTACCACTGTCGGAAGCACACAGTTGACTACACAAGAAACGTACAGTACTGTAAGGATTACAACACTACTCTGACAACACGTGATCCACATACATGAACCATTTTTGTAGAAAACTGAGCTCACTCTTGAACATCCCCAGTTTTTCAGAGGAGATCTACAGTTTGTCTGGTCTTTGTATCGTGTCTTTTTCAGTTCAGCAGTCATTGTCGTTCTCGTTCTTGGAGTGACGTGCACGTTCGCTGGCGGTCGCCGAGTGAGGCAATATGGGAGGTAATAATCATAATAATAATAATCATAATAATAAATAATAATATAATTAATAATATACTGAAATAAAATAATATAAGACTAATAATACGAATAATAATATAATAAACAATAAAAATAAAAATAATAATAATCATAATATAGTAATAATAATGATCAAAAAATAATCTAGTAGAATGACTCGTCTCATCGAGGTTTCTCCGACCGTCGCAGACCTGATCGGACGCTTCACATATAGAAACTCTGATCATTATGTCACAACCCGTACTATACAGCACGCACCTCTTGTTGTTCCCTCTCCCGACGCACCATTTGTACGTCACTTCTCAATAGGGCTCCCATACCCTTTTCATACTCTCTCTCAAGGAAACCCACATTTACACACGTGGCGGCGTAAACATTTCTCGTCACGTGATTGTCCACACGCTTCCATCCACAAAACATGACTAGCTTGAGACAAAAACTCGAGACAAGAACAATTCTCAGTTCAAAACTCTTACCACAAAATTTCTAATTAAGTATCCACTGAACCCTCTTCAGATAGTTTCTAGGCAAGGACGTGATATTTCTGGCGGGAATGGCTTCCAAACGAGGAACGCCAAGAGTCTTCAGAAATCCAGTGTTTTTTTGGTACTCATCATAATCACTTCCAACAACTGGTATCCTAACATTCAGCACGCGCGCTTTGACAGAAACAAAAAAAAAACAAAACAGAAAATTTGATAATAAATAGTTCTAGACCAAAAATGCACTTTTAAATCCTGGATGTGCAATGAGAACTGTCTTGGCATTTTACCTCCTTGCAAATTGAATTCATTTGGGTATAAATAATGGAATTACTTCATATAGTTTAATCGAATAGATGTTCCTTATTTGTTCGGGTTGAAATCCAATTCAGTACTACTATTCAATATGCCCAAACTGTCTCTACAAAAAACAGTACTCCTTTCGAAAAATTGAATGGCTGAATGAAAGTATTCGGATGTTTGTCTATGAATATATCATTTGGAGGGACACATATCTAAAGAAAGAAATGTTAATGTTTGTAATATTGAAAAAAAATCCTGAATGTCAAGCTAAACTAATGTCTAATGAATTCGTGAAATGAACTTTTTGAAAGAAATGAAATGACCGTTATCTGGATTGGGGAAAGGGAATCGCGGCACATGACATTAGAGCTGATGACGTGTCTTGTTCTTCCGAACGGAAGAAGATTGTTACCTAGCATTGAACTGAAACCTTTCTAAATGCTCTGTCTAAACCTCCCACTTTCTTTTAGACGTTTTTATTACTAGTCTTCGAATCTCTAGAAAACGCTAACCGCCATCGGTTTCAGGCAGCTGGGGCTCCGGGCCCGCTGCTTGATGTAACGCCATAGCAAGAGTAGATCTCACAGGAAGACATGGGACCAGTCAAGTGGCCCTCCAGCCTATTCTAGGAAATGAAGGCTATAATAGCGGACCAGCTTTGTGCAGCCCTGGGAGGATTCGACACAGGCAGTACAACACGACAGTTTTTCCACCACAACCGCCGGGATGGGGGCTACCTCGTGGTTTAATATTCCCAGTGTCAGGCACAGGCCCTGGCTTCCAGTGCTCAATGGAAACAGGATATTCGGGGGACAACTAGTGTTCGAAAGCTCGTGGTTGACTGAACTGAAACTGAAGACGTTTTAAACTATCTTAAATGCTAACCCCGACATTTTGATGTAAATTCATACGCACGTCATGGTAACGTCAGGGTATAATTCTTCCTCAACAGATTGCCACCCACAGGTTTCCACTAGAATTTGACTGTAGTTTGCGTTCTTCTTCCGATATCGCTCTCACAAGGAATGTCCACATACCACACATACACACACCACACACAACCACACTCAAACAACACACACACACACACATACCCACAACCGCGCAGCGCGCGCACAACACACGCACATACACACACATCAACCCACGCGACGCAAGGATTAAAGAACTGACCGTTTAGCTTTGCACGTGCACTCACAATACTCTGTAAGCGCTCCGTGGTGGGTGGTGTACACTGTAACGTGTTTCGTCAAGCATTACACACAGTTGTTTCAACACCCGTGCAAGAAATGGGTATGTGTCGTTGAACTTGTGACACCTGGGTTTTTCGTTTCTTTGAGACTTACAAAGTTTGTGTTCATAACTGTCTAGTCACGTTTCCAGAGTCAGCGCGGGGTAATTTTCTTTTCCAGGTGAACTAAATCGTTCCAATGCTAGGCGGCGCCAGCAGAGGGGGGGGGGTAGGCACAAGCCCATTCGGGGAGCAGTTGCACATGAATGAATAAAAAACTTTGATTCACTACTTCACTGAGTACCATGAGTATTTTGCATCGACTTTCAGGCCCATTACTGTCAATGATTAGATAATGGCAGGATAATCTAACAAGCAAATTCAGTAGACAGTTATCATTTCACTGCAGAGAAAGCCCAGACCTTGAAAGAACTTCACCAGCCGTTTTCTTTTATTATATGATCTTGAAGTGAAATTTACCATATCAAGTTTCATCATACCGTTTCATTAACTATTGAAATTGAGTATTCAATCCAATGATGTAGCACTGTACTGAAACTTCTGAAACACAATAGTTCATGTGAGGTAATTGGTTATG
>JAODTK010003698.1:0-13681 GCA_026419785.1 Sclerodactyla briareus
CATAGATTTACCATGTACGCGGAAAAGTGGAATAACCACTGCTCATTAGATACAACATAGATAAGCACAACAGGTTAAGAGAGTACATACATTGGGCCAAGTGAGATGAGAGCATAGGCATAAAATCTATCCCAAAACAGATTTTAGTACGTCCAGGTTTTGGGTAATGTTGTGTACAAGGAAGACCTGCTGTAACTTTCGTTAGTAAGTATCCGACATTCATTTGATTCCTATTGAAAATAGGGACTCGAGTCGGACTCAGTAACTAGTCACGACTTCTAGTCCCACATGGGTTTCAAATGGCAGCTCAAGTATAATCCGGGGTAACAAGGAGCTTCGATAATTATATAGGACTTTGGCGGGACGTCTGACCTAAGAAATTGTAGTCAGCTGCGAACAGAATAAAAAGTTTGGTCACACACTGGGACCATCGCCGCTAACGTGGGCCTCATAATACCCCGGCACTACGACCCAAGCCCACGGCTGTGCAATCAAAGATACGAGGCCAGTGTTGCCTGCACAACAGTTTTCGAAGGCTGAAGAATAGGGGAAGAGCTCTGCCCCAAGTCTAAACTGCACAACACTGCCCACTTAACAATTGAGTAAGAGCAAATGGGTGCATATAGGTTAACACCCCTCTGTTTTTCCTCTAGCATACTCTAATTATATCAGTATGGTTTCCCCAACATTTTACTCAACATACAATGTCTTCTTTGGTTCAATAATGTTAGACAGGATTTCAATTACTCAGTGACACAGGGTTAGTAAAACAGCACTACTTTCCTTGACTTATCTTAAGTCTTTTGCGTGAGAGATGGTGGTATGGCCGATTCGGATAAGGTAGAATTGCCCAGAATTCGACACTGTTCCGCATAAAAATGGTCATTGTTGTAAGGTTGAGGGGAGAAGTACCCAACCATAAACATTCATCTCATGTTCTACTACATGTCCATTTTGCTGCGGAGATTATATTTTGTAAACTCTGTTTGCTGGTTATGATACATAAATTCTTTGTCTATAGTCTGGAAAGATCGTTCTAATTGTTCGGGTAGGCGGTTGTGTCGTTGGTCTGATTGCCCGTTCACTCACGTGACATTTTGTCACCATATTAGTATACATGTCACCATAATGCAGCAGATCTTCAATTATTAAAACTCACCTCAACAGTTTCATAGTTGATGAGGGAGTCTACGGCGTAGTTCCCGGCCTCGTTGTCAGCTTTTTTTCTCCATGCCGTGATGCTGAGCTTGAACACGGAGTACATCCCTTCGCAGCCAAGGGTAACTACGCAAAGGGCATCCCAAAATTGTAATACTGCAAAGGAGAAAAAGTGAAAAAATATTTGTTGTTTTGCAATGGGTACATACTGTAGTGATCTGATTACACCGATATCTAGTAAGGCTTTACAAGCTTTTCTGTTCTTATTCCCCCTCAAATTATTGTCATTGTCTTTGTCCTGTGTCTCACCACTGTTACGATCTGACCATCCACCTGTTACAGCTTCATCAATAAATGCATTAAAATAATCTCTCTCAAAGACTGGATTATACTGTTGGCCCGCAAAGCCTTCATAAACTTTTTGGCGAGGAGGCAATCATTATTCATTTATTCATATTTGTTGCCGTGTAGTCAGACTCCATACAATTCAGTGCCAGAAGTTTGGGTGTTGCACTCCTCGAAAGTTACAAAAACTAAGCACAATGGTGGGTAGCTCAAAACTGCACAAATGTACCAAGAACAAATGTACATTATGTGATAAATTTTCAAGTTCATGAAGCCAATTATGCAGTACACTAAGGTCCTAAATTGTACCCCTGTAAGACTTTTCGACTATATCTTGAAATTGGCAGAATGTCTTTAGCATTCAAATAACATTCCCTATTCGTCCCCAAGGCCCACACTGGACCTTGGTCCTAAATTCTGTTGGCACCTTGAAGAACGGCTGTTAGACCATCATTATGACCGAACACCAGCAGGTGCAAGCAGAATTTGTAGGAGATACAAATTTTGTTTTGTGGTAAGTCTCCCATATAGTATGGGCCCTACTTCCCAGAACACAACCCCCAATGGCGCCTCACCCCCAGAGACCATAAAAACATGTAATTTCATGCTTTCCAAGTACCTTTGTGTAAATTTTAATAGATTGGGCCCAAGTGTACCTGACGCAACACAAATTCCTAATACCAACCCCAAACATGGCCCCAAGCCCCATGCTGAACACCCCTATTTGCCCTTTACCCGAGGACCATGTAATTGAAGAAGACCAATTGAAACTTGTTGGAGGGGAGCATTTAAGTATATACCTGTGGTAGATTTTACAACGTGTCAAATTGACTCCCTGTGACCTTGAAATGAACCTTCATGTTGTTTAGGACTAACAACAGTCCACATCCACAAATGGGTTAATTTCATATTTTTAATTTGAAACCTGCAACTAGAGGGCAGCAGACATGCAGTGATGCCCACGGTTCACTAGGGCGGACACGTGTCCCAATTGGTCGGATCCAATGAATAACCCTTAAAAGAGGTATTGCGCTAAAGGTTAGAGTTTCCAGCGGTGGCACGAGATTGCCGTGGCTACATCCCCAAAACCATAATCTCCGACCACTCCAGTTCCGCAGGGATGACTTGTTTCGGGGCAAAGAGCTATTTTTGACACACTGGATAGAGTGGATATACAGATTCCAAAATCTCACCAGCATAGCTGGTTATGAGCTGAGAATGACCATTGGGCATATGAAAAGGCCAATTTGACCACAATGGTGCCTATTGTGTCCCATCTAATGACCTTTGACCCGTTTCCACAAATTCAGGAGGGCCTCAAACAGTCCTGAACATTATACCTACGTTCGGCAAACATCCCAACGAATGGCCCATCGGGGACCAAAACACACTTTTTCACCCAGTGGCTCGATGGTGCCGACCCTTTAAATGATGCACCGTTTGGCCTCAAGGTTTACATGGCAACTTTCCATGTCAAGGCGGACCCCATTTCATGTAGTGCCATCTGAGGCGCAACCCCATGTTTTGTCTCCAGATGTATGAAGCTGTGCAGGCATTCAATTACCTGTGATACAGTACTGTAGTTTTATGTGGAAAAAATATAGTGATTATACAGATTACGTGGCCAGCGACAATTGAGCAAGACAAGAGCACCAATGTGCTGTAGCTCAAACTGCACAAATGAACCAAGACAATTTCACATTTATGCCTATGTTTTAGATCATGAAGTCAGAAGGCAGTTTCAAACAATTGCCTTTTGTTGCCCCTGTAACAACCTTTTGACCTTGATCGTCATAAGTCCACACTGTCTTTCGAAAGTCAATAACATTGCTACTTGTTCGGTTTCTACATCTATCGAAGAATAATCAAGTGAGAAGAACAAGGCGTGGTGATCTGTCTGTCCCAGGTTTCTCGCCCCGCTTGTGCACTCCAGTGTTTTCTAACCATGAAAAAAAAGAATGACCAATTTGACTAGCAACTAGAACAGTCGATTGAAGATGTAGTTTTTAAAAACATCTGTAATGAATTCCCCCACCCATTGGAAATGCAATCGTAAAATTTGTCACACTGGTCCCCACTAATTAGCATATTTGATGCTAGTAAATCTAGTCCCAGCATTCATGAACCTGCCACCTTGATTATATTGCCCAAGTCCACCCACAAATCATTATACTTGTATTCGTCATGGCGTAATTTTTGCTAAGAGCGTAAACAATAAAAATCTATGGACTAGGCAAATTACTCCCTTCATTATATTGATGGTGCCTAAATTCTGATTTCGATCACCTACACTAACTTATGTTGCCCATTACTGTGATCCATCAGCTATAGCTGAAAGCATATTAAAACTTCCCAGTATTTCCTTGTGGCTGTTTTCCCGGTTTCTGCTCCTGCTTAAAAATTGCGCGATGTGCAAAGTGGAACATGTAAGTCTCTGTCTGGGAATGGTTTCACAATAAGTCTTTTGGCGTCGGCTGTAAACCGTCACATGGAGGCATTAATCGTTTTGCTTCTCCAGGTTCTAGAAGTGGGTCGTCCTGGGTTCACTGATGTCCGTTGGATGGAAACCTTAACAGGTGGTCCTGGGAACAGGTTACAACCCTGCCTTGATATCATTGACCCACTTCTTGAGAAGAGTGTTGAGTTTAGCCAAGAACAAAATAACCAGGATCCTAGATGAGCTCGAATGGCTTTCCTGAATGTTTCGAAAAGAAAAAGCTGTAATCATTTACTTTCTTTTCAGTTGACTTCTTTTCAAGCCAGCTCCGAGTGGAGAAAACACTTTTAGTGTTGGCAATTTGTACTTATATCTATGGCATTTTTCTACCAAGCATGGTGGTGGCTATACTGTGCACATATTTGTATATATGAAGCCTAACTGCAACATTGCCCTACTCCTCTCTGCCTCATATGGGGAGAGGGGGATTGCTGTCAGGGTATTTTTTCTTTGTCCTTGTTCAACATTTCGAAGGGAGGGTAACTGTCTCATATTCATACAACCATTAAAACACAATACTTCTGCATGGTTTAGGGGAGTGGGTTGGCAAGATTTTTCGCTAGGGAAGGGTCAACTCTATTGAGCATTGTTCTATATGAATCCTAAATGTAAAGCGTGCCTACACTTGCTAGGGAAGCAGTGGGATTGTTTGCAGTTGCTGAATTGCAATTACACTGTATATTTTTCAAACACCTCATTCGATTTCTTACCTACTACTGTCATTACATTGCACTTATTCCATTTCTGACTTTCAATCCTTTAAGTTTTTCAAGGAGGGGTGCATAGGCAAATGAATTTCTATTAATTACTCTATTACTATTTCCTGATGTTCATACTTACTGCTTTTTCTAGGTTATGTTTGTATTTAACCCAGGCCAGAGAACTTACTCAAAATTGACTTTTAACCTCATAAATTCCAAATTCTGAAGGCTACCCCAAACTTGCCTGTCCATGCTCCACACAAATTGCAGTTACTGCTCATCTTCAATAACCTTCGCATTTCTGTCTTTAGGGGGGGAGGGGTGCAAGGTGATTCGCAAGTTTTTCTCTTGTTTTGTTCTTCTTATATTTGCGCATTTATTCGATATTTTTAGTATTCCTATTCATCATTCCATCTAAATCATCATATTAAAGGAAAATTTCCAGCCAAAAAATTTAAAAAAATGTCATATGCTTGTGCATTAAATCATGCCAATCAAACTTTGTTTCATGTTCATGCATTTTCCGTTATAAAGTTATGAATTTTCAAGATTAACAAAATAATCAACTGCTAATTTTGGAATTTTGGGCAATTGGCATCATTTGACGTCATATCTTCACCAATTTGAAGAGAGAAAATGTTAGAAATGGGTCTTTTCCTTAATGATTGGTAGAGTATTACGTCACAACAGGGTTGCCATTTGCCGAATCAGCAATTAATAAGGATTTTGAGGAGCATATCTTCCCAACCGAACATGCTAGCTATGAACCTGGAACAAAGTGATATTTGAATGATTTTTTTCTTCTCTTCAACATGAGAAAGATATATTTTGGCTTTGATTTCCCTTTAGAAAAAAGTGTCACAATCTTGCACATTTTAGGGTGGGGAGTCATCTCCTTTCATGGATTTTGCTATTCTCATTTTATCTCCCTCTCTTCCACTTTGTACACCCATCTCCTAAAAACTACAATTTCCCTCGGCTGACCACACTATAGGCCTGCAGTATGCAAGAGGAATTTGTAACTCGTCACTCAACATACTCCCTTCCATGGGCTTACCAACAATCCCAAGGACTATTTGTTTTGTACATGAGGTGCCTGTTGTTATTAATCTGACCTTGCCCTCCAACATGGTCAGTTCGAGGTCAAAACATTACTTGAAAATTGAGTGGACTTTGAATGGGTTGCATAAACTGTACTTTGGTACATCAAGTAGTGTTGTGGGGGAAAATTATGGTTAAGGTGGAGGGTGCAGGCTATGGGGAAGTACCCAGTATGGGGAAAATGAGAATACAGTAATCAAGGAAAATTCGATTTATAGGGGGTTCCTAGTGGAATTTATGGTTTTTTTCAACATTTTCAGTTGGGGAATCATTGATGGAAGGGGTGGTGATTGGGGAGGAGTGGCAGGCTGAATGGGGTAACAACCCAGTATGGGAAATAAAGAGAATACAGGCAATTTGAATTTGGAAGTCAAATTTGGGGATTGTGCTCATGACCGAAACATTCACACTGACCCTGCTTCAAAATATTTACAAGCATTTGTCATTTAACATGATGGGCCCTTGGACACTTGGACCTTCGCCAGAAGTTCCTAAACAACCCTGATGGACCACTAGCCAAGGAGCATTACACATATAAGAAAATCATTGGACCTTGAGATGCATTTCAAGTACTATGGGTTTTAATAATTCCATGGATCCAAGGGGGACCTTGGATCACAAGTCCCCTGAACACCCCCAAGTTTTCGACTGTTAGAACATCTTCGTCACCGAATGTCAGTACTACTGTTCACCAAAACTTGAAAGAGGAGTTTGGCGTGGATTCCACATGATGGGCTCGGCTCTGGTCCCCAAAAGGCCCTATGCACCATGAAGGTATTGCTCTTATAGAAGACGGTCATACATTACTGGAATCAGTGGCCCCTGTTCATTTGTAGGAAAGACTATATTTCGCAGTATTCACATAATGATGGGCCCTAGTGCCCAAACTGGGCCTTGGCCCTCATTTTTTCCTGGAACAGCCAAAGGCCCTTCTACTGAAGGACATGTACATGTACTGTTGAAGAAGACCAATTGAAGCTTGAGGGGAAGAGAGCCTTCCGACACCATTGTGTGAAAGCATTCCATAAATTGGGCTCTAGAGGCCCGAGTCAACCTTGGAACAGAGAATCCTCAACACCCCAAAAAGTATGTCTATCAAACATCATTATGACCGAACATCAGCAACTGTGCAACTGAATTTGTAGGAGATAAATATTTGCAGTATTTCAGATTGGGCACTGGGGCCCAAACTGGGGCCCTGACCCATTCCCAATGGTTTGTTCTACCCAAGGACCATTACCTGTAACCTGGAAAGAAGACCAGATTGAAAAGCTGGGAGGAGAGCATTCGAACACCATTGTGTGGAATATCATAAATGGGCCTAGGGCCCGAGTCAGACCTTGAACATAAAATCCTCAACACGCAACACCCCAAAAGTACATGTCTATCCGACCATCATTATGACCGAACATCACACTTGTGCACTGAATTTGTAGGAGACACAAGATTCTGCAGTATTCATGTATTGGGCCCTGGGGCCCAACTGGGGCCCTGGACCCAAAATCCCGATGGTTGTCTACCCAAGGACCAGTCCATGTAACTTTAAGAAAATCAATTGAAGCTTTGTGGGAGATGCTGCATTGTCAAGTACCATTGTGTGAATCTTCATGAAATGGGCCGACGCCCAAGTGGAGCCTTGGACCAAAATTCCTGACGCACCCCAAAGGTACAGCTGTCAGATCATCATTATGACTGAATGTCAGCACTGGCACTTAAAATTTGTAAAGGAAAGCATTTTGCGAAATTCCACATGATGGGGGCCAGGGCCCACACTGGCCTCGGGAACATAACCCCTGGGCACTCTAGTCTACAGTATGGCTATTAGACCACCATTAACGGACTGAACATCAGCACTGTGGCAACAAATATGTAGGAGATACAAGATTTTATGGTATTCATATATGACCCTTGGGGGCCCAAAGTGGGTCCTAAGCCCAAATTCCCGAACAACTCCCATAGCCCTCTAACCAAGGACCATTCCATGTAAACCTAGAAGAACATCAATGAATCGTGTGGGAGGAGTTGCATTTAACGTACCATGACGTGATATTTCATAAACTGGGCCCTTGGGCTGAGTGGGGGGGCCTGCCTTGGACCAAAAAAAAATCCTGAACACCCGAAGGTACGGCGTTAGACCATCATAATGACCGACATCAGTCCCTGTGCACAAAAATTTGTAGGAGATACATTTTGACATTTTTAACACATAATGGCCATATTGAAACTCTTAATGGGCATTGACCTGACCTCACATCAACCCATGCCCAAGGGTCAATGACAATGTGTTCCAAGTTTGGGTCGACATCATTCAGATTTATGTTTGGGATGGCCCAAAATGCAATTGTTTAACCACACGGGATAGATAGATAATAGATAATAGACTAGATAGATAGACAGAGTGACCATGCAGATTCCAATACTCACCAGCATAGCTGTTTGCCTGAAAAAAACCCAGCACTCAAAAAAACCCCAAGAAAAACGCTAGAACGGGCCGCTAATTAAAAACACTAAGCAGAGTTTTCGGTGGACTTTGTAGGATTTAGACTGCAACATTCAAATATTCAGGTAACTATTTCGGTACCACGCCAGCAGATTTTTTAGTTGCTTTGAGAATTTCAGCGACTCTGGTTGGGTCGCGAACCCCAACTGGAGTCGGAGAAACCATGCCTTAGTATTTCGTATGGTCAAGGATTGTCCTGGCAAAGTTTCATATATATTATAACTTAACATCACTCAAAGAATATCAATGGTGGGTGAAAAAGACAATTTCAGACCAATGTCCTATCACCCTTTTAATGAACATCTGACTCTGACCTTCACAGTCAAAGATGTCCCAGTGTCATGACCATTGTGTCCAAGTTAGGTTTGACACCATCACAGAATGACTGTTTGGGGCCCATAATACTTCTCACTCACCAAATGTTCAACTGTTTCAACTCTAATACTAAATACGAGCCACGTCCAAATCTTGACAAGCTGATATAGAATCACTGCCCAAGGACATTATGACCTGGATTCAAAATAATCAAAAGCATTTTATAGGAAAGAACATTTTTGGATTTTTACACACAATGGTCTATTGAGCTCTGTAATCCCTCTAACACTCAACCTTTTACCTATGTTCAACACTTGTCCCCAGGGGTCAATAAACACTGTTTGTCCAAGTTTGATTACCATCCACCAAAGAATGGCTGTTTGGAGGCAATAATACTTCTTTCACCAAATTGTTACTTGTTTAAAATCGTAATAACTTGTTCAAAAATCTGCGAACAACCATAAGGAGAGATTCTCTTTGATCCCAAGTAATCAGACACCTCAGTCTGATGGGTAAACAGCCCAATCATCTCCATGGTTTAAGACAGCTTTACACCCATGTAACCGTTAATCACTCATCCTATGTTTGTGAAGTTTGTGGTCACGAGCTGAACAATCATCCTTCAACACTGAGCATAGCACACCAATTACTCTGGTGCCCTCCCTTGTCAAATCATTACAGGTTTTACATCACTTATTCATTTGCGAGATGTATTCCCGCAAACTACGAAAATAAAAGTGGCAGCACACCAAGGGCCTCAGGCCATTGAGGCCAAGTATTCCACAGCCATCTTTCAGTTGACACACGCCTATAATGTTCCTCATTGAGTTTATACACACTAAATTGGGTCTCTTCTCAGCCATCCTGGCACCGTCCATAAGTTCTACCAATCCCTTGAAAAAATCGCCATATACTGGCTGTGAAGGCAGAAAGTCTACCCATTCCAACGATGTCCATTTCGATTTAACCATGGCCATGTAAGATTTTTGTAGCTGTAGGGGGTCGATATTTAGCATGGTATTTTTCGACTCAATTTTCCGACAGACACCCAACGAGGCCGTATTTTATCCATGAATTTTCAAACAGCAAAGAGTGGACCAATTCCCAGTAATTCCGGGGTTTGTACTTTGACTACCCCCTTCAGATAAATCTAAAGCATATCCGAATGATAACCCACCCCCTCCCACAAAGCAGCAGATGCAACCCCCAAATAATTTATGGCTATTTTTGAAGGATAACCTTTTCCGCGGCAGATGAATCTTCAAGCTAATACCTATTTGCCACCTAAGGGAGGTGAAGTTTTGCAGCAGGACATTTTTGCTAGAACCTGCCTCTACCCCTCCATACACAGAATAATACATCATTTGATTTCAATGAGGTTTTGGGTGGGTATGCAAGCTCCAACATTGGGCATGGTATGGTGTTCGGGGCTGCACACAGTGCAAAATACACTATACCTATGCCCAAACCCTACTTGGTTGGACTCCTCCTTTTATAAACGAGGTGAATTCCGTTAAAAGACAGGCAGGATTACCAAATATTGTATATGGCCCGATGGTTGCCCAAAGGTGCTTGGGTTCTCCTTTCCGGGTCCCTGCGAGCCTGCACCTGGCAGCTAGATCCAAACACTGGGGGCATAAATTGAAAGACGCAATACCTCCCTCTCACTCCATAGGTCGGTTCCGTACACAGACCCCGTTATCTACCCCTCCTGGTAGCCTACCTTGTGCCTGAAATATGAAAAATCCTCTGCCGGGCTATTGACGCTGTCCCTACCCTTCGTCGGATCGATATGTTCGGGGTGATCAAGTGGGGTTAGGGAAGGGTGTATGGATGTTTTTGTCCACAGCACAAGGCCTTGTGTCATCTCGGCCTTGATTCCTTGCTATTGATAGGCAGCATGCATAAGGTCTCTCTAATATCGTACCGAAAGGTCTTTCACATACCCTCACAAGTTTTCTTCTTTGATCCCTCTCGCTGCTACAACATCCATGAATCCACTCGAAAAGCCTAGTGGATACCCACCCATCCTCTTGTCGAAGGACCGCTCTCACGCGAGCGCCATTGTTCCTCCAAAATTCTGGTTTCAGTGACCGCAATTAATGCCCTCTATCCAGCCAAAATAGCTCCGCGCCATGGATCACTCAGAAGCTATCCCACTTGGACAATCATTTGAAGGGTAAAGGCCACCCACTGCTGCTCTCCTCCGTCCTTACAAATGATTGGATAACCCTTATAAATAACGCGAAACATGTATAATGACAGGCTAGGTTCCCCACAGTCCAACGTCCTCAGGCTAGGGACGAGGCCGTAGGCTTGGAATCAATCGTCCTATTTCGCACACAATTGGTACAATGTGAGGTTATCTACTGCGGTCAGCCGCAGCTTTTACTGTGACTATGATTCATGAATATTCAGGCAGAGAGAGAGTTTGTGTAATTTGACCGGAAAAATGCGAAAAATTGTAATTTTTGGCAAAAAAAAATAATGTTTGTTACCCAAAAATCAACCCGCAGTTGGGAAAGACGGGGAAGTCAACAGCTTTCAATCAAACAGCGGTCTATTCGATCGATTTTCGACCTAATGTGGTCGATTGAATGACTCTCACAAAATTTTGTCCAATTTGGGCCTTAGGTGGACACACGCCTATTAAATTTCCCCATTGCCTACACACAAAATTGGGTCCGGTCTAAGTGCTAGCCAGGCACCTCCAGAAGTCTCTACCTGAAAATCGCCATATAATGATGTGAGCAGAGACGTCCACCCATCCAACGTGGTCCAATTCGATTGGTTGTACCAGACCAGTGATTTGAGCTAGTAGGGGGTCGATATTTAGCTTGGTATTTCGAATTTATTTTCCGACAGACACCTCAACGAGGGCCTATTTAGTCATGAATTGTCAACAAAACAGCCCAAAAGTGGACCAATTCTCATGTGTGAAATTTCGGGTTGGTTTGTACGTTGACTACCCCCTTTCAGATAAAGTCGAAAGCATATCCGAATGTACCTCCCACAAAGCAGCAGATGCACCACAAATAATATCATGGACTAATTTTGATGGATATCTTTTCGGCAGATGGAATCTTCAAGCCTAATACCTATTGTGCCACCTTCAGGTACGTGGCAAGCTCAATGGCAGACATCTTTTATCCAAAGAATTATGGGAGAAATGGCAAAATCAGATTATAAAAAAACCTAAAGCCGCGTTTCCATGCAGCGCGCCGGGCGGGGCGTTAAAATTCGCTCATCGTTATTTTCAACTGGAGCCGTTTCCATGACGCGGGCGGGCATGGAAACGCGGCTTAAATACATCAAATGACTTAGCATGTAAATTTGGCAACGATATGCTATGGCCCTGCAATGAAAACTTAGACCTGGACCTTCATGTGGCTAAGAATGTCCCACTTGCCCATGAACAGATATAACTCTTTAGTGAAGATCCATTGAAAGAATCGAGCCTTTCTCGGGCAAGAAGGCAAAAGTTAAATAATTCACTTTTTAATTGAACCTTCATGACCTCAGACGAGATCGAATCGAAAATCTGGTTTACAACATGCATTTTAGCACCACGAGGACTGTTTGGAACGTTTTTGTCAAAGGAAAACTGATTTGACACTTTGTAGTTCGGAGTACATTTGGAGCATTTTGCACACATTAGCAAATTTTTACCAAACTTGACCATCTCAAGGTCAAAGATGTCCCAGTGGCAATGAAATTGCTCTGGTCCGAGTTTCGTCAATGTTTACGCGGGGGTGGATAGAATTGGAATCCATGGGGCCCTGACTACGATAGCTCAACCCAGCATAGTGGTTGGAGCTGAAAAACCTAATGTATTTAGCGGAACATACATTTTGAAAATTTCACACCATTGTAGGCCTATAGGTGCCCCCTTTAAAGTTCTTGACCCCTGGACCGTCACAGGTCGAGATGTCTCATAAAGTCTCAATGATCAATAGGTCCGAATTTGATCAATATCTATCAAGAGTAAACTATTTGGGGTATTGTAATACTTCTTTTGATTTTGAACAGATGATATTGTTTTAATCTCAAAGTAACATAGCTGAGAGAGAAGAAAGCAATGTTCCAATTGACCTCAGACCATCACTTTGACTGAACATCAGCACTGCCTGTGCATCAAAAATTTGTTGGAAAAACATTTTGCGTGATTTCACATGATGGGCCACAGGTCCCACAGTGGGCCAGAAGATCGCCAACAAACCCGATGGACCACTATCGAAGGAAAATTACATTGAACTTCAAAGGAAAATCAATTGAACTTGTGACCTGCATTTCAAGTATCATTGCTGGAATTTCATAAAATGGGCCTCAGGGCCAAGACAAAAATCCCTGAACAATTTGAAGGTACGGCAGTTTTAAACTCATTATACCGAAATCACCGTTATATGTCAGCATTGTGCACCAAAATTGGTGAGAGGAGAACTATTTTGCATAATTCAACATAATGAGGCCGGGGCACACAGTGCATGGGCCCTTGGGTCCTAATCCTGGGCACCTGAAGTCCGGATAATAGGACCATCATTACTAGCCGAACATCAGAATTCAAAGCAAAAAAATTTGTAGGAGATACAGTTTTGTGATATTTGCATATAATGGGCCCAGGGCCAAAACTAAGCCCTGGGACCAAATTTTCTTTTTTTGGAATACCCCCAATGGACTATACCCAAGACCATTACATGTAAATTTGAAGAAATCAATTGCAGCTTGGGAAAAGGTGATGCATTTTAATTTATCCATTGTGAGGAATTTAATTCACAATGGGCCATCAAGCCCAAGTGGGACCTTTGACCCAAAATTCTTGGAGGTATGGCTATTGTTAGACCATCAATATGACGGTCAGACCATTAGATGACTGAATGGCAGGCATTGTGCACCAAAAACGTGTGAAGAGGAGAAGGTTTTGACATAATTCCACCATAGGGGTCCCGGGGGGCCCCACACCGGGCCTTGGGTCCCAAAACCTGAGCACCCCGAAGGTATGGCTAATGGACCATCATGAGACGAACAATCAGATTTATGCAACAAATTGTAGGAGAAACAAGATTT
>JAODTK010003699.1:0-378093 GCA_026419785.1 Sclerodactyla briareus
CCCTTACGTACGATTATCTAACAACGATATGTCCCCCCTGTATTTGCTAACTACGGGGCACTTATCCAAATTGAACTCCCCATCCCCCTATTCATGCTCGCGTTCTCCCGTTCACGGATATAACGAGGCATATCCTCTAATTGACATATTAACACTCCCAGTTGAAAACAATATATTCCATGTGAAACATGTAATTAACGTTCGTTAGATATCGTACGTACACTTTAAGGTTGCACTCTCACGACATTGAATAACATAGGAAAAAGAAAAGAGTCATCATTAATATCCCATTTGTCTCCACACACCTAGGTGGGCAAATTTGTACCGCACATGAACGTTGGTATCGCGCTGAACAAGATTCTTGGATTTGCCCTTCATCCGACAGTAGTGACCTTATTCAACACTAGGTTGCATTCACTCCATGTGTCATCCATTACCTAATTTGAACCTGAAATCCTTATTGCCGTTTAATTTGTTTGCTGACA
Source organism: Sclerodactyla briareus (assembly GCA_026419785.1). Taxonomy (NCBI): domain Eukaryota; kingdom Metazoa; phylum Echinodermata; class Holothuroidea; order Dendrochirotida; family Sclerodactylidae; genus Sclerodactyla; species Sclerodactyla briareus. The sequence continues at coordinate 486 of JAODTK010003699.1, forward strand.
AAGACATACTTGCGTCCGGATGTCACACACCACCACAAACACACATACACACGCACACCCCACACGCATGGCGCCCCATACACACCACCACACGCATACAGTCATGAATATAACACACACGATGAAACGAATTCATTCTCGCATGGAATGAATAATTGTAATAAATCAACTCTACACTGACTCATTGTGCCAAGAAATGACAGAGGTTAATCTATCAGACGAAGCGAAGGAGGCGTCATCAATGAATCCAGCCTGCGTATCCCTCTCAGATTATCAGACTGTCCGAGCATAGATAGTCGACCGTTGTCCCACCACTATCATCCCGATTGCAACAGCTCAAATCGTTCAATACCAACCCCATGAGTAGAATTTCAGTGCAAAATGCTCGGTACTGAACTTTATTTTCCACTCATATATTCTTCATACTCATGCCTGAACCTATCGCGAAACCTGAAACATATTAATATATACATAACATATAACATGAGATGGCTGGAACTAATTGCGTATGCTTTTGTACATGATTGTGAACTCTTTTCTGAGGGTTCGTTAGTTATCAGTCCACCGCATCCATACCCATACGCAGCACGAACACCGCACACCTCCTCAGTTGTACAGAACCCTCCCGCCCTCTGTGGAGGAATCGGAGTTCGCGCTTTACCGAACTGCCAATTCTGTTAGTTGACGCTTAGGAATAATAACGGGAAAATCCACCTGGAGTCCATCCTTTCGAGATGTCCATAGATGAACGATTCTTTTGACATCTTCCTGTTTCTAAGACAACTCAACTTGTCCATAGCCATAGCACTGAACTTAATTTTTTTAAAAACGAATAAAATCCAAAATCGAACTTGTTCCACTCATGCGTAGAACATTAGTGGGAAGTACAGCGAATTGCTGACTCGTATCATGTATTCTGATATAATGGTGTAAGCAAGGAACCTTGACGATTCGTATTAATCCCATCTGCCATGGCGAACCTGTCGTTCCGCAGACTCATAATTTGTTTTGTCATGGTACTTAGGCAATAAAGAGAGAAGAGCCGAATGGACTATATGTGGGAGACTGATACGTACCATCCTCCTCCGACAACAGACTGGGCATGGTCTGAATCAAGTTAAATGGCAAAGCTTTAAGAGGGGTTTTGTTTCGACCCTGCCATTGTTACGTGCAATATGGATGTAGTACTTCCAAACCCCCCTCGCACTTGAACAGCACATTGTATAAAAAGCCCAAGTTGGAATAAATCGAAGTTTGTGAAATTTTGCGTGCCGGAGTGAACCTGTTAACACCGAACAAGGCAACGGCATAAAATATACCATTAACTGAACGGAATCAGAGAAAAAAACACATGAGTCCCAATACAATGTGAATATAATAGATATAATCTATTATATATATATATTATTATATATAGATATATATATTATATATATATATATATATATATATATATAATATATATATATATATATATATATATATAATTATATATATATATAAACAATTAAAAATATATTGGGGTGGGAGAGTTGAGTGTTTTCATAGTGGCTTCCATTCGACAGTTCTGACAGATATGATATGAGAGTATATATACTCAAGAGTGCCGCGCTTACGAACAAAAAGAGGGTTTATTAGGTACTGAGGATGTTGAATACATGGTCGTAATCAGATTGGATCAACCCCTTTTTTTTCATGCTACGAAAAGTGCAATGTATGCTCATGTCTCTTTGACTCAATATCATTGTTGGACACGCGTGCAAGGAAGTACACACATACACCACACCACACACCACACCCACACACACACCCACACCGCACACACACACATGGCGCCCCACACACACACACGCCCCTACACCACACCTATTACACACCCATGCACCACGCCCCCCCGTACAACCCACCTCCGCACACACACACACACACCACACACACACACACGCACACACGACATACACACACCCCAATATACACACACACGGTGTTCTGTAAGATTACACGTGTGTACCGGTTGTGTGAAAATCACGAATTGTGCAGAATATACACGGAGATTGTGTAATTTCTTACACCAAGCCGGGATAGGTGTGGCTAGTTTACACAACGTTTTCGCAGAGTGAAAGTTCGCGACCGCACCTCGCCTGATAGTTCTCTATTAATATGGTCAGTAAGCATGTCACAGTGTTTTTTTCGCATCCGTAGCGGCAATTCCAGGTTACCCGAGATATGATAGCCCCGCGCAACATTAGCAACAGCTCTGGATGAAAGATTGAAATCTACTGTTGAATGGGATGAAAGGAATGTGAGGTCATTGAATTATTGCATCTACTTCGCTGCGAAAACAATTGAAAATTACCCCTTTGTTTTGAGACAATCCAGCCGATATAAAGTGAGAGATTTGAAAGCCTGAAAGCTAATATCGTTGTAATTTAATGAAGGCAGATAAAAAAAAAAACATCGGATTTCTACCCCCACTCCTCAGAAAAAAAAAAGATACTGTCTAAGCCATGGATCTGGAGGTTTCACTGGGTAAGATTAAATTGTCACCCTCGAGAGATACATGTTAATTTCGTGTTAGAGTGACCCACATTCTTTGGCTGGCCGCTCCATTCAGACAGGCCGCTTCGAACTGCGGATTGTTAACACTGAACTGTTTCTGGAGCGGAAGGCTCGCGCCAGAAGTAGGTTTTTTACATATAGACCCTTTGAAATGATCATTTGTCGTTTATTTTCGTCTTACATATTTTCTTTTTCCTGATTAACTTCATCATTAAAATATTCATCTTAGTAAAGAGTACTCATTGATCTTCCTCGTGTCAGATTAGTGACCATGATTGTAACATTGCGAGCCGCCTAGCTATTTCAGACGCTGTTCGGCGAACAACGCAACTCACTTAAACTATCCTGTTCGTTCCGGTACCTCGTTTTTGGTGGTATTTGAGGGCTTGCTGTTGTCGAATGAGCTCAAACTTTCAGCTGGTAAGTACCAGGACGAGTCTACTTGTATCAATTATAGCGGGTCGTTAAGTCGAGTCTACAGGGGGGATTCGCGTTCCGCTTTCCGTAGCCAGCCACGATGTTCGTGTTATATCTGTGTTTGTACCAACTGGCGCTTCGGACTTGGATGAAGCATTTTGTTGAAGTGCATTCGCTTTGCCAATCACTGTTTTGGTCATCGATCCGATCATACTAAATATTCTGAATATAACCTCGCCGTGTTTTTGGTTCTACACAAGCCACGGGAGTCGGGAAGCTACCCTTAGGCCGACAACTCCAATATGCCGCAGGCCGGCCATGTGGGTTATAACTTTGATGCGGAACAGTCCGGGTGATTCTTCAGAAGAAGCGATTCTCTATTTCCGTAAAGTAACGAATTTAGAAATCGGCCGATGTTTTATTTCATAAATGAATATGCATGATGTATTCTTACTACAGTCGCTTAGATAGTGTTCTCGCTAGTTGCGATGTAGATGCAGTGTCCAGGTAAATGGCTATTGTTAGTTGAATACTTGCAAACATCAGTGCGTAGGCTTTACGCAATTTTATCACGTGACACTTACTCATGTAAAGTATTAAGTATGATAGTAATGCTGACACCGTACGCTCATGTTGTATTACGTACTCACGTATGCTCCTCATAACAATAACAAAAATACCAGTAGGTATGTAATAGTATAATCGCTTACACTAACATAACACGGGACTTGATACTGTACTAAGTTCGTTCAGACATGAAAAGTATGTGGTATTTGCTTTCAAACGTAATTATCACGTTATCGTACTGTCATAAATAAGCAACCACGTGCGTACGTAAACAATATTTTTTATCTCATACCGGTAGAACGTATACGCACCAATGTTGTCTGTGTTTTTAGCTGTGTACAAAACGCGAATATTAACCAATTATGTATGCGATAAACGAGACGATAATTCCCCGTACGTGCGACATACGTTTTACGTACGTACGCTATAACCCCTACGCGCGTAGGCGAGTGTGTTGCTTAGATTTCCGTACTTTTCCAACAGTACGACGCGGACGTTTGTTAGCGTACGTAATATTCCGTACGGACGTATTGGCCTGGGTATGGTATATTAATAATCCGTACAGGTACTGGGTTCTATAAAATACTACGTACGTCCTAATATCGATATACGTAATTTCGATATGAACGTTGTGGGGCGGTTTGAAGTAGGGCCGTTTATTGGTAATTACTTTTCCATGAGTAAGTGAAATTTTATGCGCGCATATATGCTGTGACGATTTACGTCTGTATAATCAACGTATGCTACGTTACGTTGGGCTAACGTTACTAAATAGTGATAACTACACCTAGCAAATAGGATTGCCTACATATTGCGATATTGAACGAGACCAGAACTTGCAATTCTGTACAATTTTCTTTCAGAGGCTTCTTATTCTACACGACTTCACACGTTTGAACACACTGTTATTCCGGACACAATCCTCTATAAGACACAACTGTGCTGGTTCTACTATTTGAATCACATCGTTTGAGATGACCACAATCTTTGAATATTTCAAACAACGGCGTGGTGACTCTCAAATAGGACAAGGCTTTTTCGTGGATATGGATCGCCATCTCACGACTATGACTTTCTACGATTATACGACGCACCACGGAATAGTGAAGAATGTTTGAAAATCCACTAATTGGCATTACACACAAAGGCCGAATGGAATTCTGGGTAATATCGATAAAATGCTAGCACCCACATGCCCCAAGTACTTCGTTAAAGTACCGAATATTCGTTCTTAGTTCTGAACGAAATCACCCGGGCTAGCGCGATAATGCCATCGTAATATAAACTGGATATCGTGGGCATCCGCCGCGTATTTACCCCTCAACAATCGACGAACAACTCTTATATAGGTAGAAATGCTATGAGAATTCACGTCGCATTACCTGCCAATCTTATCATTCCCGTTCTTGACATATAACTCCTAGCTATAAACATGACCAATGTTGGAGATATAATCTTCGTTCGTCTATCAGTGCCTGTCACCGTGTTTACACTTTACGGGTATCGAGTTGCTATTTACTGCTTTGCTCCGCGTTTTGTCGGTATCCTGGCATTGAGTGGGTTGGCCTCACCTCTTCAAAAGTTTGGCAACTACCTAGAGTACCCCTGCAGTGCTTCATACTCGCGATGGATGATTCCGATTGTGGGAACAGATCTAAGCTAACACTAAAGAGTGGATTTTGACGAGTGAATGGGTTACTTCGTCTTTGTATTGCATTATACAACCTTTGCGTTCAGTGGTTCGCTGTTTACAATGGTTCAACCTTTGACCCTCTATTGACGCCTCATGAAACTTGGAATTGGATCAAACCTAAAACAATAGGGAATATCCTCTCTATATGTCCAGCCCCATACCAAGTATACCTTGCTGTTACTTTGCATTGTAGTTTGAGATTTAGTTTCAGAGTTAGACATCAGATGACCTGGGACCAGATCAAAACAATAGGCTATCAACTCCATTTGAGCCAACGCCACAGACCAGCATGGACCATTTTCATTTTTTGTTCACTAGTTGTTCCATGTTCGCACCGTTCGCATTCTTTGACCTCTGTTGACTTCAGTGACCTTGTACCTGACTCTGGAAAAAACCGACTAATGCCTCCATATAGCCAATCTCATACTAACGGTACCCTTCTAACATCGGGTTCGTGTTCACTCAGTTTTCATATTTGGGAGGTTTCGGGCTTTGTTTCTCTGTTGATTTCAAATGACCTGTATCGACCCCAAACCCTAGGAATAGTCTACTCCATATGGCCAAGGTACACACAAAAGTTTGTTGTAAGTGCACCTTTACTTGCACTACTTATTGTGTTCACAATGATTTTTACTTCTGTTCACCTCAGATTGGAACCTTGCAATCAGATTGGGAAAGCCATGGATCATTTACCTCACTCACACGCACCAAACGCACACAATACAAGTGACGCCATGCTCAACACAGGTGGTTCGATTTCAATGGTTTCAGGTTCTCAGCCATTGACCTCTGTCCCCTTTGGCGGGCACCCAGAACAATAGTATCATCTATGTCATATTTCTATCCCACACCTACCGGTTATGACTCGTCCACCTTTGCTGCACGTTATTGTGGTTTACAAAACTTAGACACTACACCACAGGCCCCTGTCCCTATACCATACACCCGCTGTCTCACATGAGATGCCAATTTCGCATTTAGCAGCTATATAGTTGAGTGTCACTATCTGTCGCCGTTTTTGAATTGGTGACAAAAAATTCATTCCCCTCTGCCAAGCCACCAGGGGGGAAGACACACATTTCATAAACTACTTTGTCTGACCAGACCAGAGAATACAAGGCAAAGTATTTAATGGACATCCATGACAGACCATTGGCAAGGAATCACTATGCATTGGGTGTGTCCTTGTGCATTTCGTTTATATCTCTTATTTGTACTAAGGATGGTCCTCTACATACATACACGTGTATTCATATTCCTCACCAGATGATTTCTTATGTCCGCGGCTGCAGTAAGAAGTTAGACGTTATAGATGTTTGGAATGTTTTCAAAATATGTTTTTATAGATTGTGCAAAGTTGAAATGAGAAGCATGTTTTTTAAAGATAACATACTGAATTACTGTGCATGGCTGCATGCATGAAGACTAATGTTGTAGCCTACAAAACAACAAATCTGATGAATCCTTATATGCTACTGAGTACAATGGTCATGTAGCAGAGGGGTTTTCAGCACAAAGTAGTTTAAGTAAAGGAATCCTCCATGTCATTTTATGATGAACCGCATATGTGTCAATGTTGAGTTACTCTATCATAGGGCCTATTGAAGGAACTGAGACATTATGGAGGAAAGAATTGGGTATGGGGAGAATAAGCAGTTGAATTGGAAATTTAACTGGTGATGCAACCGCCTGTGTGGTGCTCATTGTTTGAGAGTGGTGTTTGACACAAGTCGAGAAGAATAGTAAAGTAACAGTATCAAGCACTGTAGCCCAAAACGAAAATGTACCCAAAAAGTGTACGAGACATGCATGAGGGGTATTACAGTTTGATCAGTAGTGATATAACTGTAATGTGATTGTTTTGATGAAGTCATTTTTTGTACACTATTTATGAAGTTCCAATATCCCTATTTGAGAGGTTGGGTTGAGGCTGGGATGGGACCTTGAGGAGTGGGGGGGGTGGGGTATCAGCAACAAATATAACAAAATAATAGACCGAATACTAATATAAGCAAGAGATTTCATCGCTCGCAACGATCAAGCCAAAGCCTAGCATCAATCTTATTAATTATATATAATATATATATAATAATATATAAATATATATATAATATATATATATATATATATATATAATATATATATATATATATATATATATATATATATATATATATATAATATATTATATAAATATATATATATATATATATATATCCTTCCTCAACACTGACACCATGAAGTTCCTCGCTCTCCTAGTAACACTAACATCAGGCCTACACTACAGGCATGAATAGCCTAGTGCTGAGGCTTATTTTTACTAAGTATGACAGTCACGCTAACAGTACCTCTAGAAGCTCCATGTTTAACGAGGACTCTTAACTTTTATGAGTTAGGATTTATGACTCATGTACACTTATCACGAGTGTTTAGTGGTGACAAGGACTAACCTAAGAGGGATCCGAAGAGAAAAAGAGAATAGGAAATAATAATGTATACCCATGTGATTACTGATCTATGAAGATCGGGTTTAGGGATTAAGGCAAGGAGCTAGGGGTGGGGTTGATCAATCCCAATGACAAGAAAGTATCTTTAAATCTTATCGATCCCAACAACTAAACCTACAGAACAACCCTCACTAACTCTAATCCCACCCCTAATTACTAACACTAATCTCATACAACCAGGACATGGCTATACAGTCTCCACATCATCCGAAATTTTACGATAACGGTAGCGGTAGCACTGTCACGCATGTTTTTCTTGTCAAATTTTAGGTTCTGTACAATCCGCTAATGCCCTTTTTAGCTACTTCTCAACAGCACCGGAATTGCCTTGTCTCGACCTAGTGCACTAACGTTAGGCCTACACTACAGCCACGGGCCTTACTATGCGAGTAATCTAGGTTCAGAAGGCTGAGGCGCCGTTTACTGAGAAAGTAAAACTAGGCCTTCATCATGTACGATCAACTTGTACACAGTAACAAAACGATACTAGCCTAGGCTGGTGGTATTAACAACAGTAACACTGGGTAGAACTAGACGTAGAAGAACAAAGTTAAATACAAGCGGAGGGCCTCCATTGGCGGAATAACGTTGATAGGACTAAAGACCTTACGGTTTACGACTACAGTAAAACACCGAGTGTCATTGGGTGGACTAAGGGTTAACCTATGAGAGAGGATCAAAGGATGAAGAATAACGTTACACTTAGTTCTACGAGTACTAAGATATTAGAAATTTCCAGTATTTATTCGGCCTACCTACATGAATTCAAGCAACTTCACTAAGCTGACAATTTTTCAAGTGGCAAAAAATGGAGTGGCAGTAACTTATTGTCCTGTATTTTCCAATAATAACAGATTGTAAGACATTTGAGAGTGAATAGAGATATGTTCTCCATGCATAAACACTGACCATAAGAACCGTAGATTGGAGAGAACAGTCACGGGATATGAATGAATATAGCTATGTAAAGACTGCCAGGTTAATAGCGCTCTTCTCATTTCTGAGGGGAATATATAGGCCAAATTTAGCTGTAAATATTCGTCAACAGAATACGACACTGTCACTTCATCCATGGTAACGAAAAAAGCACGATAATCGTACCTGTAAAAAAATCTCTGCGCAACGTCGCTGCCGTTGAAATTTTGCAAAATCTTCACCTATTATTGCGAGAAAAGACTACACACAGAGCACAAGACTACACAGATCTTAGACCGACTCTATGAAGCGATTGTCCTCGCTCGCAAAATGACAGTAATCACCTAAGACTTGAAGAATTGACGCAGGGCATAGGCGTTGTGGTGTAATTTCTCGCCCCGCGCTAGTCAAACCAATGAACTGCATCTACAGGACGTATTTTTGGGGCAACTTATAGCGTTTCTTTTCTCATGAAAAAAAATTTTTGGAACAATTCAAATCCATCCTCTCGAGTATATGACACACAGTATGGACGGGGATGTAGAACAGTCAGGGAAGAGATGTAACCCGGTGTGCGGCAATATCTAACCCCGAATGCATTTCAACTAATATAACCTACTATTCTTCTGAATTGTAATTCACATGATTAAATGTTCGTGTAGCTGAGCATCTCTAGTTCATAACGAACTTCTCTCTAGGTAGCGATAAGGTGTATGTTAGCGTTCATTCAGGCTGAAGTCGTTCCCGTTTCTATAGCAATCAATTCGAGAAGGTATTCCCCCAGATTGAAATGCTGTAAATATACTCCAATCAATCCATATTCTCCCCTTCCCATGATTTTAATTACCATCAAGAGTGGACACTCGCGGATGTACATTAAAGTGTTTTAAGACTTGTTCTTTCACAATATATAGTAATCATCCCCTTCACCTGTTTTCTTTAGATTGCGTTCCGTCTGCCATTTTTCGTTCCTTTCCTACTCGGTATACAACACATTTACGTGTCGTCCGAGTCGTCCCGTCGATCGGCTTTCACTTCTTAATTCACACAGTACGCTCTATTAATCTCATCTCAGCAATCGTGAGAATAACTCGAATGAACCAAACCAAGTTACTAGCTTGCAATTAATTATTTCCGAGATACTTAATTTAGCCAATCGAGGCCGTTGAGTAGATATTTTAATCATTTAAAAAAAAGACAACGGATGGATCACATTAGCTATGCCCAACAGGACCAGGGGTACTAGAACAGTTTTTCTGGATCAGACACGTGTTGTTCCTGCAGGCAAGAAAACTTAGGGAATTTTGTATTTTTTTAAATGGACCAAATACGGTTACTTGTTCGCGTGCCTATAGATCACCTAGTTGGTCACTTCACCATACTAATACTATATTGACTTCATTCAACCAACGTCCATGGCTTCAAGGATCTTAAAATGCGTCACAAAACTGATATTCCCAATATTTCGATATTGATATTTCCGGGTAGCTTTACTTATTGCGTGAGTTTGTTTAAGGATATCTTTCAGCAGTTTCTTCAATGGGTCCAATATGCTATGAACAGCGTTTGTAAATGGTGGTCGTGAATAATATTCGAGTAAACGCAATACAAGTTGGTCCACGGATCACCCGGCGGAGACCATAGTATGCCTAATTGACCCAAACTAATTACACTGCACTAACAGACTAGCATGAAATACATGACCCCCTGACGAAAAAATGGGAAAGAAAGACGAACACAGCGGCACAGGGAATCGACTGAACCCATGCACCACGTCCGAAATGTAATTCTTTCCCACGATACCAATCGTTGAACTGATTTCCTTCCTCCTTCTTCGAAATATGTCTTACCTGTAGAGTCACCGCGAATGTCCAATGCTAATTTCAACGAGTAACTCAGTGGATATACAATGTACTGACATGGACTTGTGATATACAGTACGCTGTAAGAGACCCCCCTCACTTGAACCCCGTAGTCAAAATCAGAGGAAGAAGCGAGCCCCAATGATAGAGGGAGGGGGTAGGAATGAATAAGTGCATTGACTGCACTTTAATTAAAAATAATCAAACTTATCAGATGGAACAGTTAATGTCATTGGTGATACCTGTATAGTCGTGTAGACAGACGTTTATTATCATATGGCACCAATAGACAATGCAAATGACATTTGACATATTTGGTCGAGCAGATAGAACAAAGAATAACAAACTTACATACATATGAGTAACAGCGTGCGAGCAATTGGCAAAACATCAAATACCTGCCATTTAAATACCACGGCATGTGAGGAAGACGCTATTCGCCGTTCTATATGTTTTAGCTCGGATAGACTGTATGTGCCTTACTGATGCAGCATTTCAAATCAAACTAAAAGCCGCTTGGTGCCTGGGTCATCGGCAATACACTTGAGCCCTTTCTCCGTCCTGCTTATTAGAAGGGAGTCCAGGTCTGAAAGGGATCACACCATATCCAGCATGCGGACAATTCCGTGCTAGCCTAGGCGGGACTGATTTGGAGGAGACTGTTTTTGTCCTCGTCTGTCGCGCTGTTATACCAGACAGAGCCCCGTGAATGAGAGAGTTAGGATGCTCCCTCGGTCACTGTCCATTAAACTTCAACAAACAATCCTGGCACCATTAAAAGATTTTGTCGCCCAAAGAGCATAGTCTCGGCTTAGGAGGGAGGAGAAGAGGAAGGCCTGTCTGACGAGGTTCCAACCTGCAGTGTGCTATTTCAAATTACTTCGAAATGAGATGATTCAACAATCGTTACCTTGCAACCGTCGATAACTACTTTATCAACTCAAGGATTAATTGGGAAGGAAATGGCAAGCATTCGGTTTCCCATTTGTGCCCAAACCTGAATGACATTGGGAGAGACATCATTGTCGATAAAGTTTTCTTACGAATTGCTGACTGTAGTGCTTTGTAGACTGCACTATTTTGTTTAAGCATTCCGGAGGTTGATGATTCGTTTGTGCGAAACGTTCATCCAATGTGAATATTGTAGTGAACAAGGGCTTAAACAGCTTGGGGTTATTCCCCGGGTAACGTACACACTTTCAGAAGTAATGAAAAAATTCTCCATATTCCTGGTTTGTCCGACTCCTTTGAGATCTTGAATGTCACCTCGATCGCAACGATTGTCTAGACCTGGTTGCTGTCGTTTTGATAACGCTCCTCGTAACTTGAATGACGAAGTTTTGTAGCTATCCTTAGTCTTCTCTAGATCTTCAAAATGTCCTTTTTCAGGCTAGGCTTCAAACTTTGAACCAATAGTCTAAATGTGGTCGAATACAACGTTCATGCACAAACTAGGCTTTTCTCCCGTCAAATCTTGGGGAGGTTCGCCTTATAATCCTAATTGGGAATTTAATGTCTTCTTCTTTTCTCAGCTTCTGCGCATGGATACTTTGGTTCCAGATCATTTCAGATGTCCGCACTCCCTTTCGTAAATTGTCTAATTCCTGCTGTAATCTCAGACAAAGCTGTTAGAATTAATAATCCTATAAATCTCGCTATCCATCTGCAAACATTTTAATTCATAGAACTTCATTACATCGGGTAGGATAAAGAATAGTGGGAGTGGGGGGGGGGGGTGGGCCCAAAACCGACCCTTGGGGCCCTTTTAAACAACCTCATAGCAGTTGCAATTGATTCCATTGCACTGACCACGAACTGATTTCGCCGCACAGAACATCCGTGGTCAATTAAGGAAATGACCATCATCCAAACGCCTTATTTATATAAGAGCAGTGGTAGAGTAATCGCATGATTCACTAAAATCCAACAAAATCCAGGCAAACCCATCAACAGCATATCCATCGTCCATACACTCAGTAGCATCCCCCATTCAACTCAAAAGATTTGTTAAGCCGGACGCTCCCCTTCACGAAACCAAGTTGACTCACAGAAGAACACTATTGCTGCTAGAGCTTCACCACGTGTTCTCATACATTGTTCCCAATATTCCACGAGGTCCTTTCCTATCAATTGGAGCACTCTCGCAGATTTCCAATAATTCTTTTATATCTGTTCAAAGCTGATATGTTGTTTTAGAACTTCATATAGTGTGATGTTACAGATCAGATATCTCGTCGGACGCGAATCATGTGCGATGTTAATTTTCCCATTGTCTCTCGGGTAAACTCAATTAGTATATGCGAACACTCCGGTGTCCACCCTGTCATTCCTGGTAAGGCTTCCATTGCTTATTGAGGCTTCCAATCTTCCTTGTTTCTAATTGTGAAACGCTAAGAGGCGCGCTTTTCATTGTCTTTGATACTAATCTTCTCATAAGTCCTCTGCTGCTCTAACGTTTTGTATTGCGTAAATTTTCCCTCTGAGCTTTATACCTATTATAGCTCTGTAAGTCTCTCAGTACGTCCGTTAAGTTGTATAAAAAGAGCCCGTTTATTGTTTGATTGACTTCATCCCCTTACTCGTTGCATGTGGCATGCTTGTCATAAATAATCGTTCAATGGAATATATTTCTTGAGATTCATCATTTCATTAAGTGGTTCCAAAGCATTGCAAGGCCGTTCACAATAAGTTTCAAAACGCTCCAGTCCATAGAGGAGTAAACTCACAGTTGCACTCTTCAATTTGGCTTTCCTTGAGTTCAATAGAACGACTTCTTGATCAAAGGAAACGCATCATCAAAATAACAGTCGAGCTTACTTTAAAATTCATGTGCTTTTAGGAAGCTCTCACCTCCCTACTCCATCCTGGTTTTTATCGCCTCATATACCTTATACTCCCATTCAGCGACAACAATGCAATTTATCGCCCTTAAACCGTCCCCATCAACCCGCAAGGGATAACATTCGATCTTCCATGATGTTGTTAAATGTTATTGGAGGCCAATTAGTTGGGTGCGGCTGAAATCAGAAACATCGCCGCATCGCACATTTCAAATATTCGACATACACACACCGACTGTCTGCCCTTTTTTCAACTGGGGCCGTATTTGAACGAGCTCGGTAAATTGGATTACTACTATGTCGAATCTGAGAGGCTACATTTCCCTTCCTTTCACACCATAACATCGGTACAGGAAGCGTCGGGTTCTGCCACGTCCAACCTATCGCTTTACACTACCTGAATCGCATCACAGCAGAATGAATGGCTGCAATCGAACTGCCATCCAGTAAAATAGGTTTACTGCTTGGTTTTTGAACCCGCTGACTTGCTACTACGCGTATGGATCAGAGAAATCACACTCTCCTTGATATGTACTACTGAATTCTTATGTCCACTCATGACTGATCTGGGTTGAGAAACTAGGCCATCATCGTACGATTTCGAATTGGGGCCCACCGTCTCTCAGTTTTGGGGTTGTTCAGATAACGTTGAATAGTTCTTATTTTTTCTCGCCACCTATTTACCCCTGTGTTTGCGGTCGATGATGCCGGGACATTTACGTGATGTCTGAAAATTAGGCCAATGAAAGTAGCTCACTGGCAGTCCTTGACGAATAACTGCTTTTTTTTTTTTTACATCAGCGTTATTTCACGAACGATTTTACCAGTGTTTTTCATTCCTTTATCATACAAAACTTATTATTTCTCAGTATTTCATTATGTCCTATTTGTGGCTGACATCAAGCATACCAAATTGCCATGGATATGCGAGATGTTGATGGGGACGACATGGAAAGTGTGGCGTTTAATATTTTCTTATCATCCTATATATATCACTTCATTTTCATTTCTTTTCATCCAAAGGCCTCTTTCAAATAAAGGCCAGTAAAGACAGGTAGACCGTGAGAGTCGTCGCAGACACTGTAATGTAATAGGTGCGGGTCATTTCTGGTCACAGACGATTCCAACTGAACAAATGGCCTCGCGAAACTTAGCGATGAAGGGGCAGAGGAAAATATCAAGACATCTCCCCGGGCGGGATATTGGTAATGAGGACCATACTTATATTCACAGCGAACTTGGTCGCCAATCCTGATTTAATAAGCTCAAGGAGAGAGAGCTGGAGAAAGAATGGGTACCAGAGATCTTAGTTAAAAAAGTGCAAAGGTTGAGAAATTATTCGAAAGCGAAGCAGCGCGCTCGAGGATGCAGGCCAGTTTTTAGTTTGACGGTAATCATATATGTAGCAAGCTCTGTAACTAGGTTAAAATGATAGTGTCTTTCAAGTTTACAACAATACGCACCTTGATAGAGATCACAACCATTTGGTCTATGTTGAGGAATGGACAGTAAGAATGGTGAAAGCGATGTTGAGGTATGAGAAGTAACGATTCTCAATAAAAAAAAATACATCTATTCGATTAACTCCAAGATTAGGGTCCTCGATATATTCTTTCCTGTTCTCTGAGGACGTTATCCTTTTTGTTTTTTTTTTTATTTGATTGTTTTCCTGATCATTCCGTGCTGAACGAGGGAAGAAACCTGTCTAGACACATGCCGCGGACACGCCTAGTTGCCCGTTCTTATGTCCGACCACCTCAGTCCTTTACTCCTGGAAGCCAGTGCTGCTGGACAGAATTCCTTTCAGTGCGTAATACTCATCACAGCTGAGTGGGCTAGGATACACTCAGCGAAATTGACTGGTGCGATTATCGGCTCCGCCCCAATGCGCACTTCTCGGTTATTCGGATCGAACTACCCGGCAGCCGATTTAATCTCCCTGCTTAGAGGAAACGCCAACACGCTCCTTCTGAATTTTACTCACAACCTCGGAGGTCCGAGCATAATGACCAAACTATAGTTTATGAAACAGAGAGTTTTTTGCAGTTATAGACTAAATAAAGGATCAAAAATGTTTATTACGAACGTTCTCGGAAGATTCCCATCTCCCTCATCAGGTAAGAAGTACAAAATTGCGATTCGTTTCGTGAGTCTTCAATGGCATCGAATACTACATCGAAAATACAACAAAATACACTAAGTAAGACGGAATTCCATGTTGCTAGCACTGGTTATTCAGACTGGGTTGGAACTTCTTGATATGAAGATTTTTTTTATTTTGTTTTCAAATCTGTGTTTAACCACTGGCTAGGATATGAACATTGTCCAAGTTACAGTTTATTGCAGTCTGCACATTTGCTGATGTTATCATTTTAGCACTGAACAGTTTTCTGCCTAACATTGCTCACTGACCCTGATATCCAGTGTATTTTAGGTCTTACCACTGTAATTTGGTCTTATCATAAAAAAACAAGACTGCATGACTAAACTAATTGCCACTTTTGGCTCTTTCTCTTCCGATACCAAGTTTTGATCTATACAATGCACTGCATCCAACGAACAACCAACGTTGAAACCCCGCCTCTCTTCTCACTTCCACTAACATTATACGCTCGTAGCCTCCTCCAAATCGTGGAGTCTTTCACAACTGCTTGTAACACTGTCATATTCAAGATGGACTATATATTACATAAAGTGCTGTAAGAAGACACTGATATCATTGAGCACCGCACATCATATGTATTTTCATATCAGAAGCACTAACTTGGGACCAATCATCAGGTTTGAAATTCTTTTCGAATAACGTCCGATAAGGATTGGCAATCTGACAAAAAATGCAATCATTGTCCGTGTCTGAGTCATTTTCGATCGATATTATTTCCCTTTGCCCTTAATTGTTTGTTTGTTATCCGGTCGAGCCCGATTTAACTATTATGCTTGCTTCTCTGGTCAAATTTGATCGGGACTCAAAATGGGTGTCTAAGCGGTTGCTTTTGGAGTGAGAACTGGAATTTATTAACACATGGACCCTTTATTCTTCTTTTGTCCCCGCCCTACGACCATGTAAATAACGTCCTCACATTCCTATCACCCTATTGAGGAGATACCGTTCTAACTTTCCCTTCTGCTAAATAATTCATTATGGCAGATTCATTCATGGGAATCGCTGGTATTAGAACAGCGCCGCGCTGTTAGATTTGTGACAAAACGCGTTGTAAACATTTCCCAACTATCATGTATTTTTGGTCATGGGAAAGGAGTGACACTGCCGAGATTTTCGATGATAGCGTAGTATTGCATGTCTTATATCAGAAACAATTAGCCTGGTGGCGCCAAAGGTCTTCGACCATGTTATATGCACCTTTCAAACCGTCAAATTCGTTGTTGCTTTTGTTTTTGCGAAACAAGCCGACACTTCATAACGACAAGCACTTACCCGACGTCAGGAGTCATCGCCTTTTCATTTTGATAAAGTTTCTCTAAGGGAAATATTTTCACTCGGTGTATATGAAATCTGGGGTGATAACAACTTTTCACCCTTGGGGATTCTTCATATACTTAAAGGCTGATATCCACGGACAATTTCAATTGTTGGTGAAACCTGCCAAATTTCCTACAAAATCACAGGTACTTTGGAGGGGCTCCCGGTTCCCCGGGGGGGTTTTTTTTTTTTGTAAGATGTCCGGTGTGTTTTCATCATTTACATCGTCGTCATGGAAGTCTGTTTTGTTTCTTCTCTCTGATAGCTCTGGTCTTCCTGACACACAGCAGAAAGTTTTGATCAATTGCATATCATCTTCATTTACCATCAACATTGCAATAATTACATTCGAATACTTGGGTAGCTACATGCCCCTGACACGTGGTCAGTAGCGCTTCCAACATTAACTCGATTATAGGAACTGAAACTCATCCCGAAAATCCTGTAAGTAAGTTACAACAACGCCGGTTTGTACTTTACTTCTTCACTGGTCCCCATTTAGCACATTAGTAAATATGCAATTAGGATGACGGAATTCTTTTGCCCAAACTGTCCCTAGTAGAACACCGGCCCACCTTGCTTGTCCATGTTTTTTACGTCCCTCTGTCATAGTACATTTATCCTGACCATAACAGACCAGGATGGGAGTCGGCAGACAAATCGCGATCTGTGTTACCTACCTTGAAAAATGAGAGTTCAATACTCTCATAGAAACAAATATGTGCCTTGTTGTTAATCATCAAGTCGAATAACTACATGTGAACCCTTTTCTTTCAGTTGATAAGACCCTTTTTCGATATTTTGGTATTGTCTATTGGTAGTTACAATGTCAACAGTTGCCCCACATGGACATATCGCTCTGCAACAGTACAGCTTTATACGCTTAGTATCGCAGAACAACAAGACACGGTGATATTTCTGGTGGGATCGATCAAGTTTAACGACAGACATTGAAACATTTTGGATGACTGGGTTCGACCAGGACGTAATTGCCTGCTTCTAGGGTTACGAAACCAGAGCCTATTTGTGAACCCCAAATCAGATTTTCAATATCAGTGTCAAGGCTGAACTTTTTTTGTACGTAGCCTCTCGGTATTAATACTGATTCCTCTAATTATTGTGAGGTTCGACAACGACGAACCTCGTGACAGTCTGCGATATACAAGGTGACGATTGATACAGGGCAGTCGTATAGCCTCAGTAAGACATGCAACCAAGCTTTTACTGTTTCAAGTTTGATAACCTCCGCCAAGCATTTATATGCGTTATCAAGCATTGTTGAAAACTGAATTGTTGACCCATCGTTCAGCCTACGGGAGCCATGACTGTTTACAATATTTGGAATTATGACTGTCTTTGCTATTCTTTTACAGCTAGGTAAATGTTTATTTATCGCCCGGGGTAAAACCACCTTTCCGCTTGTGAATTTTCCCTTCCCTTTCACCTTTCCTGTCATTTTTAACAGCCAAGTCCATTATTATTGTACACGGAGTGCATCATCCTACACTTTAACAAACCTAGAACAATTTGGGGCAAATATGTTTCAATCACCCATTTCTCACTCCTGGAATTCTCTGCCGAGTGATGGTACGAGTTGTAATGGAAAATTACCTTATTAGAACGCCGGCTGATTGTTCAACTAAACCATCGTATAATCTGGGTACGGGTTTTTTCTTTTCCTTCTTTTCTCCTAATTGCACCTTCACTTCTTTCCCATTCCTCTTGTTGGAGTTCTTTTTATTGTTCTCTCTTTCACGTGGCCAGACTTCTGACGTATGAGTTGTCGAACTTCCGTCTGGTCTTCAATCATTTCAGTGGTTTACTTCTGCTCGACATTGTCATAATATGACATGTTATATTACAGTGTTTGGTTCGTTCACTTGAAAAGAGTGGCGTCTCTATAAGTACGAGAGTAACGGTACGTGTTTTCCTAGTGCAATGTTGTTGAAATTATCAGGCTCGTTTGACCCAGGTAGGTGGGGTCCTATTAGGTAGCATCAGTTCATGTGTAAGCCGCACTAACGACAAACACTAATGCGTGTAACGTATGTACCCCAGACAGTAATAAGACAACGGATATTGATGCATACAGGATGAATACAGACTCATAGAGAAGTTACGTACGGATGATCTATCGCGAAATGAAATACAAATACTGTTAAGTCTCGAACATAACTGTAAAAATAATCGGAACGAACACTGTAGAAAAAGCGTCTCAAGCGCGCAGTAGTTGAAGATCCGATGTTGAATCGCATAAGTGAGATCCGGACACGCTGTACAACGCTGCATGAGAGTATCGGAATGAAATATGTCAAATCAAAACTCTAGAGGATCGCCCATAGATATTAAAAGGTTATTACACCGTTTTGTTTCTTATTTTTGGATATGCCTATGGCTTTTTGTTGTTGCAATTTTTGAACTTAAACAGTCCGCGTGTTGAATGAATATTTTTTAGGTTTATCCGGGTGTTTGATATTAGTGAATATCACTAATGGTGGCGCCCCCCGGTCGTCACATTGTAGCAACACGATGTCGTGACTTGTGGTTTCTTGCGTCTTATGATCCAAACAGCAATGGGCTTAAATTCTGTCTCCTGTGTATGTTAAATTGGTTTCAACATTGAAGTCTCTTTTCATTAGAGCTCAGCCCCACCCCCGTCTTGTATATTCCCAAAAAGGTACCTAATATGGTAATAATGAGTATGAAGAAAAAAATATATGGGGGTCTGTATGCAAATCCACGCAAAAACACCGTGATTGAAAAAACGCAGTTGAACACAACGAAAGCCAAACGGTTTGGAATAATAAGGTAGCTAGCCATGAGCGTTTGCAATTATTCAGGAAATATTGAATTATTCATGCGGGTTGTGTATCGGTATTTGACTTTAGCCACATATTTTCCGATATTATTAAATTATTATATCCAACTTTGCCAGGAATTGCCACTAAACAAAGTAATCACTTTATCCTATCATGAATATATTCTATAAATTTTGCCTGTCAAATTGGTTACCAGCAGCACCTACCCTTCGCACACCAATTTGTCACTTTGATGTCGTTCTTCACCCTAATAGAGGATGAGCGAAATTTCGCTAAGAAGGTTTTCTTCCTCTGTCAGCGATCAGCACACAAATTAGCTTCAGCATGTGGAACTTTTTTATCCATATTCTTACGAAGAGGGTATCGGTAATTGAAGCCTTTGCAGAGGGAGATGTAAGACAAAGAGAGGAAATGATGTTTGATGAAACCACCATTCAGAATGCGAAATTCAATTAGGACTTTGATGGACGAACGAATAATACATTGCATTCTCTTACTAGATTTCCTTCTCATAGCCACTATGAACGATGCGGGCAAAAGGATTGTAAGAAATCCTTGTTTCCATAGAATGAAAATAGAATTATCTTGGTTTCAAGTTGAAAAAAAAGGAATCAATTTCTGTCAGATGACGAATTAGGCTATTTGGTTGTACTCAGTTTGAATAGTAAAAGACCGCGTAGGAGATCGGACGTTGTCACTTTCACTATACGATTCGTCTTTGTACTGACAAATCTAAGTTATCATTGCAAGATAAAAACACGTTAATTTTACTACAGTGGAAACCTCCGTTCGTGGTGATCGTGCTTACTGTCATCTCCCGAGGGCTCGGGATACATCTACCTAGGCTTGTCTGTGGGGGGAAAGGTTAGAAAAGAGGTTAATAAAATATGCCCAAATTGATAGCCTGAATTTCAAAGCATATCTCGTTCGGCTTGCGAGCGGATCAGCTTGACCCCAGACTCAAGGATCAATAGAATTGCGTCTCTATAACTAATTTCAAATTTTTTCACAACTTACCTAATTGTGAATGTGGAGCAGGCGACTTGAAAAAAAAACAATTTATGAGCGGCGCAAGTTGGCTGCCTATTTCAAAATCCAAACAGTTCCCCATTTCATGAATATTTCTACTCAAGATATGTTAAGCCCTAGGTTCCGTAAATACCCCAAATTGCCGCAACCTTCCACAATTGTCTGCAATTCCTGATCAGACAAGAATTCAATGGGTTGTCCTGTTTTTGTATTGTTTTTTTTACTGGATGGGGGGGGGGGGGCAATACTAAGTCCTAAGAAGGTGACGGTGGAAATTTTGTAATAACTAAGTCGACCAGGAACGACCGAGATTGGATGAATGAACATATAAAGAAGTGAAAAAAATATTGAATTTCTACTGGGTGCTCGAGTAATGTCGATCGAATATCATATTTATGGTCATTCTTACACATTAAAATACAGTGGTCAGTCCAGCACGTTTAACAGATCCTGTCACAATGGATTGTCCCGCGAAACCAGCACAGGGACAGTGATTCTAATCTAGTATATGCATGATGATCCCATTATCGCAAACCTCGTTTTATCTGGCTATCCTAAGCGTCCGGTTATGATTAGGTTCGATAAACCTCGAGTGTACGGGCACAGTTACACGTGGCAGGCTCACGCACACTAGAATCACGAGAGGTACATTTCAGGCTGGTCGAGGCGTATATATATATATATATATATATATATATTATATATATATATATATATATAGAATATTAATATATATATATATATATATATTATATTATATATATATATATATATATATATATATATATATAATAATATAGATATATATATATATATAGATATATATATATATAGATATATATATATTATAATATTTATATAATAATATATATGATATGTATATATATCATATATTTTTTCAAATTAATTTAGTTGTTTTGTTGCGTGAATATTGATGGAACTGTTTTTTAGCCTAAATCTCGACTTTTTAATCGCAAGTGAAAAGTTCTCAATTCCGGTTTTTTCCTTAATCCTTTCTACGTTTTTTTGGGTTGCTCTTGAAAGCTTGTATGCTCATTTCTCATTGAAGCAGAAAAAAATATTCGTGCAAGGTGTATTTCGAAGAATGGATGTGTTGCCATTTATTTCGAGGGGACACACCGTGTTGAGCGTTTCAGATTGTGTCAATTTCTTTCTCTACACAGGAGAAAAACGATAAATTACACGGAAGAGTACGAGAGTAATAAGAATTGTTCAGCACTTACGTCATAATATACATGATATGCTATACGAATGAGATCCAAACCACTAGTGTGAAGCACAAAAAGGAAAAAAGCTGTTATAAGACGGGGTCTATATAATACCAGCAGTCATTCGCGGAACACATGGTGGAGAGTCATCTTAGCCAGTTAACTGTCGATAGAACGAAATAAAATAAACCTGCCATTTTACATACGGCACGGGCAGTGGGGAAGAAGCTATCAGCGTGCGACAGGTTTTTAGCTTGTGATAGACTGTATTGCATTATTGATGGCCAGAATCGGCTTGGTGACAGGTGCCATCGGCAATACGTTTGGTTCCGTCATGCGATACTAGGGAAAGGGAGTTCAGGGTCGGAGGGACACTCCCAGCAAGGCGGACAATCGGTTAGCCGTGCGGACTATTTGGTGGAGGCTGTTTTTGTCCTCGTCTTTCGCGCTGTTATACCAGACAGCCGTGGAGGAGAAGAGTTAGATGGCCCTCGGTCACTGTCCAGTAAACTTCAACAACATATCCTGGCACACATGACAGAGTCCAGTCGACCCAAAAAGTATAGTCTCTGCGAGCCGACTGACGTACATGCGTGTGCTATTTCAAATTAACCGAAATTTTAGATGATTCACATCTTACTTCACAACCGTGAGAACTAATTATCAACTCAAGGATTTTTAAGTTGGAAAAGATAATAGGCATAGCATTCAGTCCCCATGGTGTGCAAAACCTTGAATGACAATAAAAGAGGACAACATTGTTCGATAGTTCTCTCGAAGTTGCTGATTTGATGGGTTTTGACTGCACATTTGGTGAAGCATTCCAGGGGTTGATGACTCATTGTGTGAAAAGTTCTCCTATGTGAATACTTAGTAAGGAAGAGCCTATAAAGTTGGGGTTATTTCCTCTGGTTGACGTAATACAATCAGCGTAATGACAGAGGATTCTAATATTCAATTGTCGAATCCTTTGAGGATCTTGAAGGTCACTCGATCCAAACGATCTCTTGAGTGCTTGTTGAGTGTGATAACTGCTCGTAACTTGAATGACGAAGTTTTGTAGCACTCCTCAAGACCTTCTCTAGAACTTCAATGTTTTGTTGTTAGGAAGAGGCTTTCTTCGTCGCAATACGGAGAGGTTTCTTGCTTAATAATTCCTACGGGATGAGCCATTATTCACAGATTCTTGAGCACCGGGTACTTGGTTTCAGATCATCAGAAGTACCCGTTTATGTAAATTGTCTGATACTGCTGTAATCGCAGAAGCTGTTAGAATTAGCTAAACCTATAAATTCAGTATAATCTGCAAACATTTTAATTCCAGAGAAACTTCCTACTCCCGGGTAGGATGAAGAATAGGGGGCCCAGAACCGACCCGACAACCTCATACGAAATGGCAATTGATCCATTGAACTGACACAAAATGATTTCGTCCGCACAGAAAATCCTTGGACCAATTGAGAACTACAATCAATCCAAAATCAATCCTCAGTCCTTACTTCATGGAGTAAGTGCTGCCTGGACACATTTCCTTTTCCCGTGAGACATGAAACGTAATCAGCACAGTTGCATGGGCTAGGATTACACAGACAGCGCGGAATTGATGGTGGTGGGTGTGATTGGCTCGGGCCCAATCGAACTTCTCGGTTATTCGGATCGAACTACCCGGCAGCCGATTTGAATCTTCCTGCCGAGAGAAGAACTCAACACGCCTCCTCCGCAATTCGAACTCACAACCTTTGAGTTCCTAGCAGCATTGACAGTTGAAGCACAGTTTTGCACTTATCGAACCAGAAGAAAGAGCAAATTAGAAATTAGAATGTCTTGAAAGTACATGTTACTACGAACGTTTTCGGACTTCCCATTTCCCTCTCCCAGGTAATGACGTACGAATTGCAGTTAAATCTTGAGTCTTTAACGGCAACAAATACAACATCAAAATACAATTCGAAATTACACAAGTAAAAAGGAAGATCCACGTTGGTAGAGCTGGTTATCAGACTGGGTTTGAATTCCTGATATAAAGAGCTTTTTTTTATTTTTCTTTCAAAATATGTGTTTCCACTGGCCTAGGATAGGACAAGTGGTCCAATTACAGTTGTTGCAGTCTGCCTTTTTACTGATGTGCTCATGGATAGTTTTTTTCTTTCACATAACAAGTCCTGAATCTATACAATAGACCTGCTCCACGCACAACCACTTGAAACCCGCCGTCTCCTCTCACTCCACTAACATAGACGATCGTAGCCTCCCTCCAAATAGTTCAGTCGAGATTCACAACTGCATGTAATGGTCATGCACGAAGATGGACTAGTATCTACCTAAACCCGTACGAAGACCCTGGATTATGTGGGCATCCTGCACACAATGCAATCTTCATATCATAATCACTAAAACTTGGAACCAATTTAATCTGGACTGGGTTAGGGAAGGTTTGGAATTATTTTCGAATACGTCCGTTTATGAGCGGCCCTGCAATAAGATTAAAAGGGTGGCACGGCAAAAATTTTGCAATCAGTGTCAATGTATGATCATTTCTGCATTGATATAGTCTTGTCTCTTTGAACTTCATTGTTGTTGCTTTGTTATCTCTCGGTTAAGCCCAAAGTTAAAATAATTATAGTTTTCTCTTTGGTTCAATTTGATCGTGAGACTCAAAACGGTTGCCTCACGAGAATTTATTTATCCGTGACCCATTATTCTTCCCTGCTGTTGCCGCCTATCTTTGATCTAAATTATCGTCCACACATCCCTATCGACCCTATTGTGGAGATAACGTTCGAACTTTCCCTTCCTGCTATCATATTTTATGCAGTTTCATTCAATGGGAATCGGCTGTTTTTGAAACACGCGCCTCGCGCTGTTAGATATGTGCCAAAAACCCGTTGTAAACATGTCCCAACTATCACTGTAAATTTGGTCATGAGAAGGATGAGATTGCCCTGACCGAGATTTCGATATAGCGTAGTATTACTGTCATATATTAGACACCATACCCTGGTGGCGCCGAGGTCTTTCCGACAGTTGTAGGCAACCTTTCGAACCGTCAATTCTTTTTGCGTTCTTGCTTTGCGAAAACAAGCCTAAAAATTCAATAAAACAAGCATATAACAACCGACAGTCAGGAGTCATAGCCTTGTTCATTTTGATAAAATATCAATACTCGGGTGTATATGAAATCTGGGAATGATCACACCTTTTTCACCTTGGGGATTTCTCATTTATTAAAAGGCCATATCAACGGAAACAATTTCCATTGTTGCTGAAACTGCAAATTTCCTACAAAATCCATGGTGCTTTAGAGGTAACTTACGTCGGGTGATATGCTGGGTCATTTCCAACATTTAACAACCATCGTCTTCATGGAAGTTGTTTCTGTTCGCGCCTCTGATAGCTCTGGTCTTCCTGACACACAACCGAAAGTTTTTGATCAATTGCATATACATCTTCAGTGAACATCACTATTGCAATAAGACATTCGAATAACTTGGGGTAGCTATAGACCCGTTGACACGTGGGTCAAGAGCACCCACAAAACATTAAACAATGATTATAAGACCTGACACTCATCTCGAAATCCCTGGAAGTAATAGTTGAACAGCGCCGGCTGTACTTCCTTCTCCATCCTCACTGTCCTCATTTAGCACATCAGTAAATAAGGCGCACTTAAGGAGACGGAATTCCTTTTGCCCAAACTGTCCCTAGTATAACACCGGCCCACCTTGCTTGTCCACGTTTTTTTTACGTCCCTCTGTCGTAAGTACATTTTTAGTCTGACCATAACAGACAGGATGGGAGCCAGCAGACAGATCGCAATCTGTGTTACCTACTTGAAAAATGAGAGTTCAATACTCTCATAGTAACAAATAAATGTGTCTTGGTGTCAATCATCAAGTCGAATATCTAAATGTGACATATTTCTCCCTTTCAGTTGATAAGACCTTTTTCGTTATTTTGGTATTGATCTTTGTTAAACACTGTCACCAGTTGCCCCACATGACATATCTCTCTGCAACAGTACAGCTATATACGCTATTATCGCCAGACCAACATGTCTTCTGGTGGATCGATCAAGTTTTTACTACAGACATTGAAACATCTTGGATGGACGGTCTGAACCAGGACGTCATTGCCTGTTTTCTAGGGTTACGAAACCAGGAGCTACTTGTGAATCAAGCAGATTTTAAAGATTCGCTTTCATTCCCAAACTTTTTTGTACGTAGCCGCTCGGTATTGATAACGGATTCCTCTAATTATTGTGAGGTTCGACAACGACGACGTTGTGGACATTCTGCGACTTACAAGGACGAGTGATCTGGGCATCGTATAGCCTCAGTACGACACTGCACCAAGTTTTATACTGTTTTCAAGTTTGATAACCTCCGCCAAGTTTAACGCCGAGCGTTCTCGAGCATTGTTTGAAAAATGACCTGTTGACCCATGTTTTCGCCTAACGGACCATGACTGTTTACAATATTTGGAATTATAATTATGACAGTCTTCCAAAATTCACTTTTTTTTGTGCCGCTAGGTATTTTATGTATCGCCCGGTTGACCATCTTTCCCCGCAGATTGTGAATTTTCCTGTTATTTTTTAACAGCCAAGTCCATGATTATTGTAACACGGAGGCTCATACTTCACTATTACAAACCTAAAAAAAAATGGGAAAGGTGGGTTTCAATCACAACCAATACCGCTACTCACTCCCTGAAATTCTATGCCGAGTGCTTTTACTAGGTGTAAATAAAATTACCTATTAGAAAGCGCCGCTGATGTTCACCTAAAACACTTTTCGTATAATAATGGTAATGTTTTTCTTTCTCTTTCTTTTCTCTCTCCGAATTGCAGTTGCAAAGCACTTTACTTCTTTTCCCATTACTCTTGTTGGGTTTTTTTTTTTATTGTTCTTTTCTTTCACGTGGCCAGACTTATGACGCCATGAGTTTAACTCGTCCTGGTCCGTTCATCATTCAGTGGTTTTATTTTTTCTTTCTGCTCCACATTGTCTAATATGACATGTTTATGACACTTGGTATTTGTTCGTTCACTTAGGTGAAGAGGAAACTGAGTTACGAAGTAACGGTACGTTTTTTTTATATGTGCAATGGTGTTTAAATCATCAGGCACTTATGGACGCAGGAGGTGGGGTTCATTGTTAGGTAGCAACGTTCATGTGTAATTCGCAAGAACGACAAACACTATGCGTGTAACTATGTACCCGGACAGTAATAAGACAACGGATATGATGCATACAAAGGATTGAAACAACCCTTAGAGAAGTTACGTACGGATTATCCATTGCGAAATGATATACAAATACTCTGTCTGTTAAGTCTCGAGCATAACTGTAAACAATATAGGAACGATCACTGTTAAAAAAATACAAGCGTCTCATGCCTCATCTAATTGAAGGTAGGATTGTGTTGAACCGCATAAGTGTGACCCGGGCAATGCTGGACACTTCTGTGTGAGAGCAATGTGACTCAAATATGTCAAATAAAACTCTAGATGAAAAGCCATAGATATTAGAAGTTTCTACACTGTTTTGTTTCATTATTCTTGTATATGCATTCCTTTTTTGTGTTGACATTTTTGAATTATTTTCTGTAACCTTAAAACAGTCACGTGTTCGAGAGATGTTTCTCGGGGTTTTTTCTCCGGTGTTTGATATCAATCAATACACTAAATGGTGGCGCGTCGTCCCATTGTAACAACTATGTCATGGCTGGTGGTTTTCTTGCGTCTTATATTCCTAACGACATGTGGGATCATATTTCTGTCTCCTGAGTGAATTGGGTTTCAACATTGAAGTCACTTTCCACTGAGAGCTCACCCCCACCCCCCCCCCCCCCCACCCCCTCACCGTCCCCAGGTCATTTAATTCGGTATTAGCTCATTAGTGTTTCGATGGATGGGTCCTGATAGCGCCTTGGAATGCAATAATAGATTTCGGAAATCAGTGTCATGTATGATCTTTCTTTCTCATCTGAGATAGTCTGTTCTCTTTGAACTCATTGTTTCTTTTCTTATCTCGGTTAACCTTCTACCCCAAGTTAAATATTATAGTTTTCTCGTTGGTTAAATTTGATCGTGAACTCAAAACGGTTGCCTAAGCGGTTGCTCTGTGTTGAACTGGATTTATTTATCCGTGACCCATTATTCTTCCCTGCTGTTGCCGCCCTATCGTTGATCTAAATTATCGTCCACACATCCCTATCGACCCTATTGTGGAGATAACGTTCGAACTTTCCTTCCTGCTACATCGTTATGCCGTGTTCATTTCATTCATTGAATCGGCTGTTAATTAGAAACAGCGCCTCGCGCTGTTTAGATATGTGACCAAACCCTTGTAAACATGTCCCACTATCCTGTATTTGGGTCAATGAGAAAGGAGTAGCTCCCTGACCGAGATTTTCGATAATACGTAGTATTACTGTCATATATTAAGAAACAATTACCCTGGTAGAGCCAACGGTATTTCCGAGAAAAAAAAGAAAGAAACAGTTGTAGGCACCTTTCGAACCGTCAATTTCGTTTTTGCTGTTCTTGCTTTGGCGGAAACAAGCCGACAATTTCATACAACAAACGCGATAACCAACCGAACATCCCGGAGTCAGAGCCTTGTTCATTTTGATAAATATTCATCACTCGGGAACTCGGTGTATATGAAATATGGGATGATAACAACTTTTCACCCTTGGGGATTTCTTCATTTAATTAAAGCCAATATCAACGGACAATTTTCATTGTTGCTGAAACCTCAACTTTCATACAACTCACTAGGTCTTTAACAGAGGGACTTACGTCCGGTTGCTATGCTGTGTCATTTTCTCATTTCACATTGTCGCATGGAATCTGTTTTGTTCTTCTCTCTGATAGCTCTGGTCTTCCTGACACACAACCGAAAATTTTGATCAATTGCATATACATCTTCATGAACACACTATTGCAATAATACATTCGAATAACTTGGGTACTATATACCCGTTGACACTGTCAAGAGCACTACCAACAAACCAATTAACCAATTATAAAACTGACACTCATCTCGAAAATCCTGAGGTATGCGTGGCAACAGCGCCTTTGTAAACTTATCTTCCTCCTGTCCTCATTTAGAGCACATCAGTAAAATAGGCAATTAGGATGGACGGAATTCTTTTGCCAAACTTGTCCTTAGTAGAACACCGGCCCACCTTGCTTTGTCCCACGTTTTTTTAACGTCCCCCCTGTCCATAGTACATTTTTATTCTGACCATAACAGAGGCAGCAGAACAGATCGCAATCTGTGTTAACTACCTTGAAAAATGAGAGTTCAATACTCTGCATAGTGACAATATGTGCCTTGGTGTCAATCAATCAAGTCGAATATCTAAATGTGAAAGATTTTTCTTTTCAGTTGATAAACCTTTCGTTTATTTTGGTATTCTCGATTGTTAGTAACAATTCAACAGTTGCCCCCACCATGGAACATATCGCTCTGCAACAGTACAGCTATATACGCTTAGTATCGCAGAACAAAAGACTGTGCTATTTCTGGTGGGATCGATCAAGTTTACTACAGACATTGAAAACATTTTGGATGGACGGTCTGACCCCAGGACGTAATTGCCTGCTTCTAGGGTTACGAAACCACGGAGACTATTTGTGAATCAGCAATTTTTTTAAGATTCGAGTGTCACGCCGAACTTTTTTTGGGGGGGTACGTAGCTCTCGGTATTGAATACGGATTCCCAATTATGTGAGTTTCGCGACGACGCGACTTTGTGCATTCTGCTGCTTTACAAGGTGACGAGTGAATACTGGCATCGTATAGCTCATAAGCATCTACCAAGCTTTTACTGTTTCAAGTTTGATAACCTCCGCCAAGCAATTTAAAACCGATGCTTTATCAAGCCATTAATTGAAATGAACTGTTGACACCATTGTCAGCAGCCTACGGGAAGCCATGACTACATCATATTTGGAATTATAATTATACAGTCTTCAATATTCACTTTTTTGCAGCTAGGTATTTTTATGTATCGCCGTTGGACCATCTTTTCCCCCGCAGATTTGTGAATTTTCCTGTTATTTTCATCAACAAGCCAGTCATGATTATTTTACCGGAGGGCATTCATCCTTCACTATAAACAAACCAGAAAAAATTGGGCAAATATGGTTTCAATCACCCAAACCGCTACTTCTACTCACTCCTGGAATTCTATGCCGAGTGATTTTACTAGTTGTAATAAAATTACCTTATTATAGCGCGGCTGATTGTTCACCTAAACAAAGTGTACATGAAACTGATGGGTAAAGGTTTCTCTTCTCTCTTTCTCCTAATTGCACCTTTACTTCTTTCCCATTCCTCTTGTTGGGGTTCTTTTTTTTTTGTTTTTTCTTCACGTGGCCAGACTTTTGACGCATGGAAGTTTTAAACTTTTCCTGGTCTTCAATCATTTAGTGGTTTTATTTCTGCTCGACATTGTCATAATATGACATGTTATATGCCATTGTATTTTTTTCTCGTAGGTGAAGAGAAAAACTGAATTACGAGAGTACGGTACGGTTTTTATAGTGCCATGGTGTTGAGATTAGCAGGCACGTATGAACGCAGAGGGTGGGGTTTCAGTGTTAGGTAGCAAACAGTTCATGTGTAGTCGCACTAACGACAACACAATGCGTGTACATATGTACCCGGGACAGTAATAATGACAACGGAATTGATGCTACAGGATGAATACAGACTCATTAGAGCAGTTCCGTACGGAATGATCCATTGCGAAATCATATACAAATACTCGTCTTGTTAATCGCGAGCTAGACTGTACACAATATAGGGAAGAACCTGTAAAAATACAAGCGTCTCATGCGCGCATCTAATTGAAGGTAGGATGTGCTGAACCGCATAAGTGGGGACCCGGGCAATGCTGGACAATGCTGTAGAAGAGTACGGAATGAATATGTCAAATAAAACTCAGAGGATTAGCCATAGATTCCTTAGGAAGTTTCGGGCGGACACAAAACACGTTTTGTGTCATTATTTTTGTATATTCCTATGGCCTGTTTTTTGTTTTTG
This sequence comes from Sclerodactyla briareus, assembly GCA_026419785.1. NCBI lineage: Eukaryota > Metazoa > Echinodermata > Holothuroidea > Dendrochirotida > Sclerodactylidae > Sclerodactyla > Sclerodactyla briareus. The sequence goes on from JAODTK010003699.1 coordinate 31,463, forward strand.
AAATTTTTGAATTAGTTCTTGTAACCTTAACCGTCACGTTTTGAGAGTAATTGTTTTTGGTTCCTCTTCTCCTTCTTTGCTCCGTTTTTGAATCAATCAATAGCCCTAATTGAGGCGCTCGGCCTTGTAACAACACTATGTCATGACTTGTGGAGTCTTGCGTCTTATGATCCTAACGACATGTGGCTCATATTTCTGTCTCCTGAGTGAATTGGGTTTCAACATTGAAGTCACTTTCCACTGAGAGCTCATGCCCCCCCCCCTCAACCTCCTTCCCCCGGGCATGATTCGGTATTAGCTCATTAGAGTTTCGATGTGGTCTGATAGCCTTTGGAATGCAATAATAAGAGTTTCGAATCCGTGTGCACTGTGCACTTGTCTTGTTATATTCCCAAAAGGTACCTAATAGTTAATAATGCCGTATTGAATAAGTTGAATATGCGGTTATGCAAATCCGCACAAACCACCGTTGAGAAACGCCGTTGAACCCACGAAGGCAAATCGTGTTCGAAGAATACTAATGTAGCATGGGCGTTTGAACATTATTCAGGAATATCGAATATTCATGCGGGTTGGATATCGGTTTTGACTTAGCCATCATATTTTTCCGATATTAGTAAATAAAAATTAAAAAACAAATTGTCAGGAATTGCACTCACAAAATTCACTTCAGCCTATCATGAGATATTCTATATTTGCATTCAATACTGGTTTACCATCAGCCCTACTTTTGAACCAATTTTGTACGTTGATGTCGTTCATTCACCTAAAAGACGGATTCGCAAAAGTTCGCTAAGAGGTTTTCTTTCTCTGTCAGCGATCATTTTACACAATTTTAGCTCAGTACCTGTGAACTTTTTCATTTTATTTCTCTGCGAAAGGTATCTTCAATCAAACTCTTGCTTATAGGAGAGATTAAGAGAGAGAGAGAAAATGAAACCACCATTCCTATAATGGCCGAATTCAATTAGGACTTGATGGCGCACGAATAATACCGATGCTTTCTCTTTACTCAATTTCATTCTCAATAGCCGATATGATCGACGCGGTCTCAGGTCTGTCACGGAAATCCTTGTTCCATAAATGAATGGAATTACTTGGTTCTCAAGCTAAAAGTGCATCAGTCTGGCAGCTGCGAATTAGCTATCTGATTGTACTCAGTTTGAATAGAAACCGGCCGCGTTTGGAGATCGTACGTCGTCACTTTCACTACGATTTGCTATCTGAACTGAAAAATCTAAGTGATCTTTGCAAGATAAAAACACGTTAAGTTTACTACAGTGGACACTCCGTTCGTGGTGATCGGTGATTACTGTCATCCCCCGAGAGCTCGGTATACAATCTACCTAAGGCATTGTTTGTCGCGGGGATAAGGTACGGAGAGCAGTTATCACTAGGCCCAAACTTGATAGCCTAACTTCAATAGCGTATCGTCAACGCTATTTCCAGGAATCGGAAGGACATGAAGTTTATCTGCGATGAGGTTGTTCACTCGTCTCGCCTTGCGAGCGGAATAGCTTTTGACCACAGACTCAGAATCCACAGAATTGCGTACTCTATAACTAATTTCAGATTTCAATCATTTTCCTACCTACGTGTGAAGTGATTAGGGTGACTTGAGAAAACAATTTAATGAGCGCCGCATGTGGTTGCCCCATTCAAAATGCAAACGTCCCCCATCCTCTCAAGAATATATAGTCTGAAGATACCGTGAAGCCCTAGCTTCCGTAATCAACCCAATTCCGAGCCTTCTGCTCCACAATATTCTTCAATTTCCGACAGACAAGACCTTCAATGGGGTGTCCTGTTTTTTTTTACTGGTTATAATGAGGATGATAGGGAGGTGGGGGGGGGGGGGTGGGGGAGGGAGGGCAAGACTAACTGTACCCCTGCACAGAAGGTGAGGTTGGAATCTCCGGAATAACCAATTCGGCTATGGAACGACCGCGCACTATAGGAGAACATATAGAGGCATGTGTGTAAAACATAAAAAAATTCTCAATATTTCCATTTCATTATCGGCTCTGGCATAGAGGGCAGACTCCTAGTCCTAATAAAAACGCAGTTATCATCATAGTAAAAAACACAGTAAATGCAAATATCAATATGAGTAATGCTATTAATGTCAATATGCTGCAAAGATACAATTATATGCATGCTGGAAACTTGCAATGACGACCATGTTGGATGAATAGGACGATTACGAGACTGGCACTGCCAATGAGGCATACACATAATGTACTATGGGTAATATACAGGGTTGACGAGTTTGTTTTACGCGTTAGTGTACAAAAAAAAAAAAAACCGATTGCGAAGGTACGCTGCCTCCTGGAGACGAGAATTAGATATTTTCTACGAAGGCGTCCGTAACACTTCCAATTTACAGGACAGAAATTGGAGGATTTCTTTTTCCTCGGTCCTCTATGTGTAGACATTATGGGAATTTAGCCTGCCCCCTCTGTGTTTTGCAAGCTTATCTTGATTCTCCGGCGGGCATTGCAGGCATCGCTCTGTTCCACGGACCGCTGAACGGAGATACCGAGAAGGATTAGGTTTCCACTGGGGAAACATCCTGCCGCATTTAAATGGGCTGATGTCACTCTCACACTCCAAAGACGTTGGGTAACGAATACCAATTTGTTTTACCCGTCCCTGTGTAAATTTTTACCCATTTTGAGTGAATGTTCACCCAGTTAGGGCAAAAATTGCCCATGTTGTATATGTTTGTTTTTGTTTCCCAACATTTTCCAGAGTGCAAATGAATTTGTTGATCCTCCCAATGATCCTCACCCTGGATCTTGTACTGCGATCGAAGAGTTCAGTTTCTAGTTTCCAGATAATCCGACAGCTCTGGATACTTCCGGATGAATTCAGCGTGTACAACTCTACAAGCGGGAGTACAGCGCTTGTCAGCAGCTGCAACTTTAACCGTTTTCGTGAATATCTGTAGCTGCAATGCGAGCTCCCAAAATGGAGATGGCGCTGTCGTTCGCTGCGAAGTACTGTCTGTGAAAATGTTGCCTCTATAGATGAATGAGCGTTCCACATGAGTTGATGTCAATTGCAATGGAGTATCTTACAGTTGAGCGCCAGAAGTCGAAGAGTCGCTAGTAATACACCAGATAGAGGTTTGTAGTTCATGTGATGTGTAAAATAGCATAAAATATGCAGCGCGGGTATCATGGAGATATGTTTATTATTATTATTTCCCACCCATTTTTCATGACACGCGACTCTCAGAGATCTGTAATTTCTCCCTTTCCCTCCCGCCCAACCCCCACCTATACGACCTGAATTACAAACCCCCTGCGTATTGTCTGTCCGACATTTCTTTCGTTTGGCTCGGGTACGTGCTGTTCCTATTACAGACCCGTCAACGTCAATAGTTCGTTTGCCTCTGATATCCCATTTCCTTCCATGAATAGGTACTGAGAATAATCAACTCTCAGATTACGGACGAGACTGCAATTGGAAGCAAATCACGTTTTACCGTCTGGCGGTCCTACTTCTACTAGTGAAGTTTCCTCAGCTCAACTCTCAATCAGGACACTATTACGTGCTTCCTCAGAAACTTTGCTTCCGACTCCTTGAAAAACTCCAACAATCGAATCACACATTTAAATGTGTTGTTCTTGATTTGATGAAAATTATGTTATTCAGCCTACAGCCTCGACAGAAAGGCTCCCAGTGGCGGTTTATTTCCTATATTCCTTGAGTCCACTTGATGCGTTTTTTCTGTGTTCCTCTTTGAACGTTTATGATCATCTCTCCGTTGAAGATTTTTTTTATTCGTGTAAGGTGGTACTTACTTCGATGCATTGCGGTGCTGTACCATTCATTTTCCGAGCGAACAACACCTAAGGAGGTTGATTTACATATTCTACAAAAAAGAGCCGATCCATAAAGGTAGTTCACCTCGCTTTTTTTTTCGAGCATAACGAGAAGGATTTCAAAAGTTGGCCTTTCGTCAGTCGCTTCATTTAGTTGGAGATCACATTCCGCACTGTAGCGCAATCCTTAATAATACGTAATTACCAATACAGCACGGTGTTATCAATTATTTGAACTATCCCGTTCGTTTTATTTCCACAGTTTCTTCTTCAGCTTATATCCCACAGCGAATGCATAAACCAATTAATAAATCAATAACATAAGTTAGGATTTCTTTCAATTTCTTGAATATTCGAATATATACAATAATCGAACTATACTTAATTCGTTTTTCCCAAACTAGCATGGGTGCGTTTTACGTATATCTCAATCACAACTCCCGATTAATGTGTGTGTGAGAATGACCTATACCATAAAGCAAACGACTGCACAAGGCTAGACCTGTGTACGTCACAATATTTTACAATTGTCAGAAGAACCAATTATGTCAAATTGTCAGTGTCTAAAAGGATTCTCCTGACTGTTACTTGGGGTTAAGTGAACATTACATTATTCCGTCAAGTTGGAAGTCGCACTTTCCACGAGTAACCGAAATTCCGAATTAATCTCGGAGAATTAGCATATGGTATCGATCAGGGATATCTCCATATATCTGAACGCCCTTCGAGAATTACTGGAGAACGGTGACCACCCATAATTAGCATGGAAGATTTTTTCAGTCGGTCTTTCGGGGCAGTTCGTGCTGCGCACATCCAAACCAAAGGTTCTGAACACATCACGGTAGAACGTACATGCTTACCACATAATGTACATTCCTTAAAAGACATATTCATACATATCCTCTTCCCCGATGTATTGCCACAGTATCTCTCTGCCCCCCTCTCTCCCCCCTTCATCTCAACCTCGCTCTCTCTTCTCTCTCTCTCTCTCTCTCTCATAATATTATATATATATTATTATATATATATATTATAGATCTATATATATCTATATATATATCTATATATAATATTATATATATTATATATATATATATATATAGATATATATATATATATATATATATATATCTATCAATTAAGAGAAATAAATACCTTCGGCGTAGAAACTGATTCAGAGATTTCCACGGTTTTGGTAATTTGCCAACCTCTTGAACCAAAATCTTCAAAGACCGGAGCACTGAATATCGAGCATAGCAAACCCATTATTTAGAACATGCAGCCGCTCCCTCTTTCCGTATGATGTCATTCAATCAGTTCGACGACTGAAATTGTTGTTGTCCGATTGTTCGTCGTTCCTAAAGTCTGGCGCTCGACCTCTATCTCATCTATAAATGCGTAATGTAACCTGATTTGAATGTTTGCCCTCTCCCGAATGAGAATGTTCCTTTTCGGCGATTCATTTGCAATCGTGGCAGTCCGGGTGGGGTTGAATTTCCTGCTGAGTATTGTGCGATAATGCAATTAGGTCACACAAGTTTGTTCATATAACAGAAGTCAGAAAGTTTGTGAAACATGTCTTGAGAGCGCTCATTTGCCAGTTTGTTTGAGTATTCTTTTAAAATGGATTATTACTTGTAATTGTTACGGTCCTATGTTGCTGGATTCCGGCCCGTCACTTGCGAATGAAATGTAGCTATTGTTACATGAGAGCGGAAAATGCACAGTAATGTGGCAAAGTAGTAACATCTGGAACTGGTTTTTAGGCTCACTTGCATGTTTATCACGTTCGTCAAACGTATAGACGTAAATTAATATAGCAGCACATGTTATTTTAAAATCACACAGTAACTGAAACTCTCGAGTGTTAGGGAAAATTATTACTGCCCATAATAAAAATATTATTAATACGTATTAACACATGTATGAAAATTAAACACTTTTTCCCTTTTCTCGCTACTCTTTCGGTCTCAACATTTTGAACATTCAAATGAATAATAATTTTTAGTAACGTTCGCCATGTAGGCGCATCATTGTGGCGTATGTACATGGAGGGGGGTGTCTACAGTGGTAGCATCAGACCCCCCCCCCCCCCCACTGATCACAGCCCCAGTTCGCAGGTTCATAGAGGTCCTGCAGCTGTTATTCAGCACAAACTGCAGCAGCAAGTGTCTAGGGAGGGTCCCCCTATACGTCTTGCTATTATTACAAAACTTAGCAAGATCAGTCACCCATTACTAGGAAATAGTAGGGTTTGACACGCATATCGCCTTCCGGCAGTCAGTATCAAATTTTATAGTGTTAGCACGGAAACAATTATCCACACAACACACCAAATCAGGCTGTAAATCATCGATTTTCTATATGTTATGAACATTTGACCTATTCCTCCAGTTTAACTAATGCTGTCGATTCACCACACAGAGTCTGATGTGCAATTCGTTACCTGGCGTTGAACAACTGATGCTGCAACGTTTGTGCGGATCCACCTATGTCTCGTCATTTCCCATTCAGCCGCACGAGCACAGTTGCCTGGTCATTTTTCAACCCCGGAATTCTCCTCAATAGGATGATACACAGAGTTAAGTGCTGTAACTAACGTATCAAATCCACAGTCTATCTGAGAGAGTTTTGTCGCAATGGTCCAAAAAAAGATCAATAAACTTGAAAATAGGAGTTTCTCGAGTCACATCTTACGTTTCAATAGTGGAACGCGTGGTGAGCCTAATTGGTTAAGGGCGTGCGAGCTCGTACCCACTTCCATAACCTCAATTCAAACTGGGTGAAATAGTATCCAGACTGGGAACCGGATTGCCAAGGTGGTAGTTTGGTACACGAACATGTGGTGTAGGGACTATGTCAGATTGATATAAACCTATGGGATGGAGGTTGTTACCCACCTAAGTACAGTCTATGACATTGAGTGTTTATTTAATACCTGCTAGTACTAACTCAATCCTAGTTTAAAATATCACCTTCTTCCATAGAAATTTTCATTTTCCCCCACTTGGTGTACACAATCTCATCAATGTGATGGTAAAGTTAACATTAATAATCAGTAGTGATAAGGACTGTAGGTTGACGTGTAGCCAGCACATACTTGTGAAATGTTGCGTCGGGCAGGACAGAATCTAACAAATCGAACCATTCATCGACACTGAATAGGCACTTCGTGAAGATGTAATTCAACCCAACGTACCTTGCGATCGATTTTCTGTCGTTTCATTGCCGGTGAGCTACAACATGAGTAGCATCTTACATCTTCAACTTTCCCTATCCCCGGAAGAGCTTTGGTTTGTCCGTCGCTGGCAGTGAAAAATGTGACTAAACCTACGATTGATGAGTTCTAGATATTGAGTGGAGTCTGCCCAATCATGCATGACCTTTATGCACCCTGGCGTACCACCCAAAAAACGACCATGTTCCTTGTATTCGCAAACTATTCATCCAATTTGAACTTCATTATTCATGCTCGTATTATTCATGCATGAGGTTATCGTACTTACGTACATACGAGGGCATATCCTCAATGAACATAATAATCTAAACTTCATGAACGGTCCGGAATAAAAAATCTAATCCGGGAGCCGGTGTTAACTTATGAAATTCCTTAAATCAAGATTTATAAACGGAGGCAAAAGTTTAAATTTCGTTTTAAAAGGACTGTTAAAAAGTTCCTGCTCCAGTATGTACAGCATCCCTAAATATCGCATTAGTATTGTATCATGATTTATGGGGTATTGCTCCCTCTAAGGTAGGTGTGCTAGTTACACAAACCAAATTTTTCGAAAAATAACAGTTCGCTCCTCACCGCGCCCCTAATAGTTTTCTATCGAATATCGGCCAGGTAAAACAGATACATTGTTTTTTTGCGGGCCTTACTGAGGCGGCGCTTCCGAGAAGTTACCAAGAATTGATAGCCACGCAACTTTAGCAGCAGCTATGGAAGAAGGTGATTGAAATATATGTTGAATGGGATGAAAGGAATGTAAGGTCATGGAATAATTCGCATCTACGTCGCTGCCAATTTGAAATAGTTATACTTCTTGAATAATTACTTGAGAGATTTGCAAGCCTGAAAAGCCGAATAATCGTTTGGATTTGAATGAAGGCAAGTAAAAAACAAGCTCTACAACCCGACTTCTCTTAGGAAAAACGTTATAGATACAGTCCAGACAGCTACGGAATAGGATTTTTTAAAGTACCCCTCGAGAGAAGAACGTGTTTTGTTTCGAGTGAGAGAGACCCAATCCTCAGGTGGTTCCTCGCCTCTATATTCGGCAGGCCGATTTAAACTTTCACGGAATTGTTAACACTGAACTGTTCTTTTCTGGAGCTGAAGGCTCGCCAGAAGTAAATCTTTCACAACATAGCACCTTCGAAATATTAAATTGTCGTAGTTCCTCTCGTAGTACATATTTCCTAAGTAATTATCATCATTTATTCACCTTGTGTAAAAAGTACTCAATGACTCCCCTCGTATCGAGAGTGACCATCACTGAACACTGGGATCGCCTACTAACGATTGATTTCGTACGTACGCTGTTTGGCGAACAACTCACTTGAACTACCCCGTTCCCTCGTTACCTTGTTGGAGTGGTATTTGCACAGCTACGTTCAAATGCGCCCAAACATGTCACAGCTGGTAGTTACCAGGACGAGTTAAGTGATCATATTACAGCGTGTCCTGACTCCCCATAGGCTGCACGATGTTAATGTGATATAATGTGTTCGATAATCAACGACGATCGTACGTGGAGAAGTCATTCTGTTGAAGTGTTTAGGGCATTCGATTTCTAATCACTGTTTTGGTCCTCGATATATCATACTAAATATTCTGCAAATAACCTCTCATTCGTTGTGTTTGGTTCTTCACAAAGAACATAGATTAGGGAAGTACCCGGTAGCGACAACTTCCAATATGCCGCCGGCGTTATCGTGGGTATATGATGCATAAGGCCATCTGTAATATTAACTGGATATCGGGGGATTGCCGCGCAGTTACCCCTCAAACCAAGCGAAAAAAACTTATATTACGAGAAATAAATAGCAATTGAGTGGGTTGACCTCCCTCTTCCAAAGTTCGGCAATACTACCTAGGCACGAGGGTAAAAATGAAAAGTAATCACCCCGAACCTTGCAGAATTGACGCAGGGGATTAAAGTCGGGGTTGGAACTCTCGCCACGCGAGGTCAACCAAGGAAATGCACTAAAAGGGCTTTTTTGCGATCCGTTTTTGTTTGCAACGCATAGTAGTCTCGTTTACCAAATGAAAATTGTTTGATTAATTCAAGGTTCTCCTCCGAGTAATGAATACAGGATGGCCTGGAATGTAGAAAAAACAGTCAGGGAAGAGATGTAAAACCCGGTGTGAGACTATCTACCCCCGAAATATGTTTAAACTAATGTATAACAACTAATAGTCTTTGCATTGTATTCAGCATTGATGGAGTGTGCTGTGTATCTGAGGAACTCTCTGGCTCGAGAACGAACTTCTCTTCATGTAGCGGATAATTTGATTTTATCGTTTCGGTTCAGGCTAAAGTTGTCCCGTTTTATATCAGGTAAAATTCGAAAGGACACCGGATGAATGCTCATATATTCCATCAAATGCCATATCTCCCCATCCAAATGATTTACCCATAAGGAGTGAACACTCGGATCGCAGATGTACATTAAGTGTTTAAGACTGGTCTGTTCACAATATATGGTAATCATTCCCCTTCAACTGTTTTTCTTTAGATTGCGTTCTGTTCCTATATTCGTCCCAATTCCTGACTCGGTAATCAAAACATTTTCGCGTGGCTCAAGAGTCTCCTCCCGCCAATGCTTCACTTCTTAAAAATTGACAAAGTACGCCTATGCTCGTGAGAATAACTCGAATTACCCAGACGCACGTTACTGGCACTTAATATTTCCGAGATCACTGAATGTAGCAATCCGAGGCGTTGAGTAAGCTATTTTATTTCCATTGAAAATTAATATAACGGATTGATCGCATTAGCTCCTCCAAAATCAGAACCATTGGCAATAAAACAGTTCTGGGTCACCAGGTTTCCTTGTAGGCAAAAACATCGTGAATGTCTTGTTTCTTTTTTTAATGGACGCAATACGCTACTTGTTCGTCTGCCTATAGGTCAACCTAGTTGGTCAACTTACCCAGTTATAATACATATTGAATTTGCATCCACGTCACGGCTCCAAGGATATTAAATGCTCGACAAAACTTATATCTCCTAATATTGATATTGATACTTCCGTGGTAGCTTCAACTGTGTCGTGATTTGTTAATGATACTTTCAGCAGTTATTCAATGGTCCAATATGCTATGATCAGGTTTTGTGAATAGTGGTCGTGAATGATATGCGAGTAACACAGTATCATGTTGGTCACTGATTACCCGGCGGAGACCTCGACACAAAATAATACAGCTGCAACTAGCAAACTATTCATAACTACAAATGACCACTGACGAAACAGGAAAAAGAGAAGGAACACATGCGGCAGCAGGGTATCCGTCTTAACCCAGTGCACCCGTTGACGAAAAGTAAGGTGCCTTTTGGGGGTCCCACGATATCATCATTGAGCTGATTTCCTCCTTCTAAATATGTGTCACCTGTAGAGACAGCCGCGTAATGTCAATGCGAATGTTACAGTACACTCAGTGCATCTACAATGACTGACGTGGACTTGTAATATACTGTACTCTGTTAGAGACTTCACCTCGGCAGATGTACATAAAGTGTTTACGACTGGTCTGTTCACAATATATGGTAATCATCCCTCACCTGTTTTGCTTTAGATTGCGTTCATGTCCTATATTCGTCCCATTCCTACTCGGTATACAACAACATTTGTCTCGTGGCTCAAGAGTCTCCCGCCAGATAGGCTTCACTTCTTCAAAATTGACCAGTACGCTCTATGCTTCTGTGAAGTAACTAACCGAATAAACCGACCAGTTCTGGCAACTTAATATTTCCGATATCCCTGATTTAGCCATCAGGCGTTGAGTAAGATATTTTATTCGCATTGAAAATTAATATAACGGATTGATCGCAATTAGCTCCTCCAAAATCCGCACCAATGGCAATAAGAACAGTTCTGGGGGTCGACAGGTGTTCGCCTTGTAGGCAAAAACATCGTGGAATGTCCTTTTCTTTTTTTAATGGACCAAACACGGCTACTTTTGTTCGCTGCTATATTTTTTTTTCCAAACCTATTGGTCAATTAACCAGTATCTACAAGATTAATTTCATCAACGTCACGGCTTCCACGGATCTTAAATGCTCACAAAACTTATATTCTCCTAATATTGATATTGATACTATCGTGGTAGCTTCAACTGTTGCGTGATTTGTTAATGATATCTTCCAGCAGTTATTCAAGTCCAATATGCTATGAATCAGCGTTTGTGAATAGTGGTCGTGAATGATATGCGACTAACGCAGTACATGTTGGTCACTGGATACCCGGCGGGACTTGGCACAAAATAATTACACTGCACTAGCAAACTAGCATGAAATACAAATGGACCCACCGACGAAAAACAGGAAAAGAAGAGAAGGAACACAGCGGCACAGGGAATCGTCTGAACCCAGTGCACCACTCCGAAAAGTAATTTTTCCACGATATCCATCATTGAGCTGATTTCCTCCTTCTGAATTGTGTCACCTGTAGAGACCGCCGCGAATGTCAATGCGAATGTTTAACAAGTAAACTCAGTGCAGAACAATGACTGACGTGGACTTGTAATATACAGTACGTTGTTAGAGACTTCACCTCACTTGAACCCGTAGTCAAAATCAGGAAGAAACTCAAGGGGAAGGGGAGGGGTAGAATGAACGTCTACATCGACTGCCCTAAAAAATATACACTTCCAGATGGGAAGCAGGAGATGCATGTGGTGTACCTGGAATCGTGTAGATAGACTTTTATTGTAATAGCACCATAGACATGCAATGACATTTGACATAATGGTCTGCGCAGACGGAACCTATTCACAAACTACTACTATGAAGTAACAAGCTGCGAGCACATACAAATAAATCAAATACCCTCCATTTAACATACGCACGGCAGTGGGGAAGAAGCTATTGGCCGTGCGACAGGTTTAGCCTGGATAGACCTGTATTGCCTTACTGATGGCAGCATTTCAAAGTAAGAATCCGCCGGTGGCTGGGGTCATCGGCAATACGCTTGGTCCTTTCCATCATGCGTACTAGATACAGGGATTCCAGGTCGGAGAGTCACTCCCAGCAATGCGGACATTCGTGTCTAGCCATGCGGACTATTCGGTGGAGACTGTTTTTGTCCTCGTCTGTCGCGCTGTTATACCAGACAGTCGGTGATGAGAAGAGTTAGGATTGCTTCTCGGTCACTCTCCAGTAAACTTCAACAACATATCCTGGCACACATGAAAATATTTCAGTCGACCCAAAAGAGTACAGACTCTGCTGAGCCTGTCTCACGATGTTATCGACTGCTGTTTTTAACTATTTCAAATTAACCGAAATTGGGAGGGGATGATTCAACAATCTTTACTTCACAACCATTGATAACTACTTATCAACTCAAGTTAATTGGGAGAAATAGTCATAGCTTCGTTCCCCTATTGTTGCCAAAACCTTGAATGACAATTAAAGAGACTCATTTTTCTATAGTTCCTCGAAGTTGCGTGATTGGTGTGGCTTTGACTGCACTATTTGTTACGCAATTCGAGGTTGATGATTCGTTGTGCGAGAAGTTCTCCCTAATGTGAATACTTTTCCAGTAAGACAGGGAGTAATGAAAGAAATTCTCATATTAATGTTGTCGAATCCTTTGAGAATCTTGAAGGTCCACCTCGATCCCAACGATTTTCTAGACCTGGTTACTGTATTGTTGGTAAACGCTCCTCGTAACTTGAATGACGAAGTTATGTAGCTCTCCATAAGACCTTCTCTAGATCTTCAATGTCCGTTTTTACGGCGAACTCAAACTTGAACGCAATAGTCTAAATGTGGTCAATAAAACGGTTCATGCACATACTAGCTTTCTCCGTCAAGATACTTTGGGATGTGTTCGCCTTATAATTCCTACTGGGATTGATGTCTTCGCACTTCTGCGCACTGGATACGTGGTTTGTTCCAGATCATCTCAGCTGTCATTTTTTTTTTTTTTCTTCATTTCTGTAATTTGTCTAATTCCTGCTGTAATCGCAGACAGCTGTTGGAATTGATATCCTATGAATCTCAGTATCATCTGCAAACATTTTATTTCCAGAGAACTTCATACGTCGGGTAGGATAAAGATATGGGCACAACACCGACCCTTGAGGCCCTCATACGCGTCGGGGGGGGGGGGGGGAAAAATGATCCATGCACTGACACAAACGGATTTCCGTCCGCACCGAAAATCCGTGGTCCAATTAATAAAATGACCATCATCCAAACCCTTTATTTTATATAAACGTGGTAGAGTATCGCATGATCACTAAAATCCAGGAAAATTTCATCATCAGCATATCCATCGTCCATAAAGTCAGTAGCATCCTCCATTAACTCAAAGAAGACTCGCAGAGAACACTATTGCTGTAGTATTACTTAACCAAGTGTTCGGCATACAATTGTTCCGAATATTTCACTGAGGTCCTTTCCTATCAATTGGAGGGCAACTCTCGCAGATTTCCAATCAGAAGAAAACACTGTTATGAAGATTTCCTGGAGATAGTAATAGTACTGTTCCACACAGTCCCCAAGAATGATGGATGAATGTTATCAACACCCGGACTTTTAAATCTGTTCAAAGCTGATAGTTGTTTTAGAACTTCATATAGTGTGATGATACAGTCAGATATCTCGTCGGAAGCGAATCAATGGTGCAGAGTTCAATTTCCAGTGTCTCTGTGTAAACTCAATTAGATACATCTGCGAACAATCCGGCTGTCACAATGTCATTCTAGTTAAAGGCTTCCATAGGCTTAGAAGCGATTCCATCTGCCTTTGTTTCGGGTAACTATAAAAAAAAAACGCCTAGAGTTGCTTTCTCCTCCCTTTGATCATAATCTTCTCATAATTCATCTGAGCTTCTCTAACAGTTTGGATTGTAGAATTCTCTGAACTTTCTAACCTATTATAATATGTAAGGTCTCTTAGCTACGTCTGTAATTTGTATAAAGAACACTTTTGTGTTGATTGACTTAACACATTACCTCTTCGCCGCAGGCTGCACGTCTAGATAATCGTTAATGGAATATATTGTCTTGACATTCATTCATGAAGTGCCGCTTTAAGCCTTGTCAGGCCTCTTCACAAGAAGTTCAAAACGCTCCAGTCATAGAGTCGAACGTCGTTGCAGATCTTCAAGTTGGGCCTCTTTAGTTTAATATACGGAATTCCTGATCAGGGAAAACGCAAACATCAAATAACGTCGAGCTACTTTGAAAAATTCAGGCGCTTCCAAGAAAGCTCTCACCTCCCATACTTCATCCTGGTTTTCATCGACCTCATATAATTACCTAAATCCAATTCAGTGACAACAAATGCCAATTTATCGCCCGTACCGCCCATCCACCCCCCAAGGGAAACATTCGATCTCCCATGATGTTTTTATATGTATGTGAGGCTATTAGTTGGGGGTGCGGCTGAATCAGAAAGAAAAGGCGCCGACACGTTGCAAATATTCGACATAACACACCGACTGTCTGCCCTTTTTTTTCAATTGGCCTGTATTTGAACGAGGCTCAATAATGTGGATTACGTACTATGGTCGAATCTTGGGAGGCTACATTCCTTTTTTCTTTTCACTACAGTAGAACACGGTACAAGAAGCTTCGGGTTCTGCCCAACGTTCCAAACCGACCGATTTTGGGGGCACTAATGAAATCGAATCACAGCAGAAAGAAATGGCTGCACTTCAAGTAATTGGATACTGCGGTGTGACCCGCCGGAGCTTGTGATACGCGTATGGATCAGAGAAATCACACATTATGGACACGTAGACTGAATTCTTATACCCACTCATGATGATCTGGGTGAAAAAAACTAGGCCTTCGTCGTAGGAGTTCGAACTTTGGGCCCACTACAGTTTGTTGTTCAGTTATGTTGAATAGTCTTATATAATTTCTCCCTACATATTACCCCGGTGTTATGCGTCATGACGCCGGCAACATTAACAGTGAGTGTTCTGTCATTTTTAAGCAAATGAAAAATAGCTCACTGGCAGTCCTTGACGAAAACTGCCTTACCTCAGGCTTATTCACAAACGAGATTTTACCAGTGATTTTTCATCCTTTATTATACAAATCTTGTATTTTCGCTTCTGTCGCTATTTGTGCTGACCTCAGCATACCAGCATATGCATGGAATATGCGAGACATGATAGAGATGACATGGAAGTTGGCGAGTTGTTTTAAGTATGCCTCATTTATCGTTTATCACTTCATTTTCATTCTTTCTATCCACAGGCCTCTTTCAAATAAAGGCCAGTAAAGACAGGTAGACCGTGAGATTTGTCGCAGACACTGTAATAGGTGGCATCATTTCTGGTTACAGACGATTCCAACTGAATAGATGGGCCTCGGAAACTTAGAAAGGAGAGGGGACTAGAATATCAAGACATATCCCCTGGCGGGATGATTGGAATGAGGACAATAGCTTATATTTCAGCGAACTTGTCGCCAATTCGGAAGAGAGAGTGCAAGGAGAGAGATCTGGGATAAAATGAATGAAGTACCTAGAGAGCTTGTTAAAAAAGTGTAAAAGGTTGAGAAATTATTCGAAAGCGAAGCAGCGCGCTCGAGGATGCAGGCCAGTTAAAGTTGACGGTAATCATGTATGTAGAAAAGAATCGTACCATGTTAAAACGATATAGTGTCTTGCAAGTTACAAACAATGACGCACTTGATAGAGATCACACAAATTTGTCTATATAGAGAAATGGACAGTAAGAATGGTGAATGCGATTGTGCTACGAGAAGTACGGTTCGCATAGAAAAAAGAACTACATCTATCCGATTAACTCCAAGATTAGGGTCCTCGACATTATTCTCTCCTGTTCATCTGAGGGCGTTACCCTGATCATTCCGTGCTGAACGAATAGGGAAGAAACATGTTCGAGACACACGCAACGGACCACGCCTGGTTGCCCGTGTTCTTGCCCGTGTTCATGTCCGACATCTCAGTCCTTACTCATGGAGCCAGTGCTGCCTGGACCATCATTTTCCTTCCAGTGCGAAATACTCATCACAGCTGATCGGGCTAGGATAGTCTTACCAATGTAAGTTTGGTTCTTATCAAAAGAACTGCAATGAACAAACTAATTGATCACGTTGGCTCCTTTTATTCCACATAACAAGTCATGAATCTATACAATAGAACTGCATCCAACAAACAACCAACGTTGAAACCGCCTCTCTTCTCACTCCACTAACATCATACGATCGTAGCCCCTCCTCCAAATAGTGAGTCGATTCACAACTGCATTGCAACACTGTCATCTTCAAAGATGGACTAGTATATTACATAAGGTGCCGTAAGAAGACTCCGAATATATTGAGCAACGGTAAATATGCATTTTCATATCAGAAGCTCTAACCTGGGACCATTTATTCAGGAATGGGTTAGGGAAGGTTTGAAATTATTTCGACGGAATAAAAGTCTGATAAGTCAAGTATGGGGTTTTGGGGCCAATCTGGCAAAGGAAATTTGCAATAATTGTCAAGTGTCCGAGTCCTTCTGATTGAAAAAAGTATTCCCCTGCACTTGATTGTTGTTTGTATCTCGGTCGAGCCAAGTTAAGTTAAGTATTATAGCTTGCTTCTCTGGTCCAAAATTTGATCAGAGACTCAAAATTGTGTCTAGCGGTTTTGCCTTTGTCGGGAGAATGGAAGTTAGTAACACATGGATCTTTATTCTTCCCTACTGTTACCGCCCTCTATCGACAATGTAAATTATCGTCCCACACATCCCTATCAACCCTATTAAGGAGATAACGTTCGAGCTTTCCCTTCCTGCTATCATATTTTATGCGGATTCATTCATGGGAATCGGCTGTGGTATGAGAAACAGCTCCTTGCGTGTTAGATTTGTACAACACGCGTTGTAAACATTTCCGAACTCTCATGTTTGCCATGGGAAGGAGTAGATCCCTGACCGAGATTTTCGTTAAAAGCGTTAGTATTGCTTGCCTTATATCAGGAACAATTAGCCTGGTGGTGCCAAAGGTCTTTGCGACAGTTATAGGCAACCTTTCAAATCGTCAAATTCGTTTTTGCTTTTTGTTCTGCGGAAACAAGCCGAAAAATTCCATAAAACAACATATACACCGACAGTCAGAGTCATAGCCTTGTTAATTTTGATAAAATATTTCTTGCATATATTGAAATATTATCACTCGGGTGTTATGCAATATGGGGTGATAAAAACGTTCGTATTCTCATTATTTGAGGGCCGAATAAACGAACAAATGTCCATTGTTGGTGAAACCTGCATTTTCCTACAAAATCAACAGGTACTATACGCGTGGCTAAGTCGGGTGTGATATGTCTGTGTTGTTTCATCATTTACACCTCGCCGTCAGGAAAGTCTGTTTGTTCTCTCCGATAGCTCTGGTCTTCCTGACACACAACAGAAAAGTTTTGATCAATGCATGCATTAGAATAACTTGGGGGGTAGCCATATGCCCCTTGACACGTGGCAGAGGCTTCCACAAACATTCCCCAGATTATAGGAACGGAACTCGGCCCGAAAAATCCTGGAGTGATAGTGGCAACAACGCGCGGTTGTACTTGACTTCATCACTGGCCCCGTTTAGCACATCAGTGAAAATAGAAAGGGGGAGGATGAAAGAATCTTTTTGCACAAACTGTCCGGCCCACCTTGCTTGTCCACGTTTTTCACCTCCCTCTGTCATAGAACATTTTCATTCTGACCATAACAGACCAGGATGGGAGCCATCAGACAGATCGCAATTCTTGTGTTACCTACCTTGAAAAATGAGAGTTCTATACTCTAACAGCTAAGTAACAATAATGTGCCTGTTGTTAATCATCAAGTCGATAACTAAATGTGAAACATTTTTCACTTTCAGTTTGATAAGACCCTTAATATTGGTGTTTTGGTATTGTGTGTTGTTAGTGACAATGTCAACAGTTGCTCCACATGGGACATATCGCATCTGTAACAGTACAGTTATCGCTTAGTGAGCGCAGTACAACGGGACACGTGATATTTTGTGGGATCGATCAAGGTCACTACAGACATTGGAAAACATTGGAATGGACGGTACGCTAGACGTCGTAATTTGCCTGCTTCTAGGGGAGGTTACGAAACCGGAGCTAGTTGTGAATCAAGCAGATTTTAAAGATTCGTAGTGTAATGCCGAACTTTTTTGTTACGTAGCCTATCGGTATTGATACGGATCCTCTAAGATTGTGAGGTTCGAAAACGACGAACTTTGCCTGACATTCTGCCGATAATTACAAGGGTGACGAGTGATACTGGGCATCGTATAGCCTCAGTAAGACATGCAACCAAGCTTTATGTTTCAAGTTTGAAACCTCCGGCCCAAGCATTTATACGCCGATGCGTTTTATCAAGATTATTGAAAATTTGAACTGTGGAACATGTTCAGCCCTACGGGAGCCATGACTGTTACAATATTGGAATTAAATTATGACAGTCTTGAATATTCACTGTTTGCAGCTAGGTTATTTTTATGTATCGCACGGTTAACATCTTTCCCCGCAGATTGTTAATTTTTCTGTCATTCTTAACAGCCAAGTTCATGATTATTGTACACGGAAGTGCACTCATCCCTCACGTAACACAAATCCAGAAAAATAATGGGCCCAATGGTTTCAATCACACCGCTACTCACTCCTGGAACAGTCTCTGCCGAGTGATTGTACTAGGTGTGAATAAAAATTACATTAAATGGAGCGCCGGCTGATTGTTCACTAAACAATAGGTATAATATGGTAAGGTGTTTTCTTCTCTTCTGTCTCCTAATTGCACCTTTACTTCTTTCCCATTCCTCTTGTTGGAGTGTGAGTTCTTTTACTGGTTCTTTCTGTCACGTGGGCCCCCCAGACGTATGACGCATGGAGTTGTTAACTTTTCCTGGTCTTCAATCTTTCAGTGGTTTATTTCGTGCTCGACATTGTAATCATATGGACATGGTATATTGACATTGTATTGTTCGTTCACGTAGGTGAAGAGGAAACTGAATTACGAGATAAGTAAAACGGTACGTGTTTATATAGTGCAATGGTGTGACATTTATAAGGCACGATGAACGCAGGGAGGTGGGGTTCATTGTTAGGTAGCAACCGTTCATGTGTGAAGTCGACTACAAAACAAACATATGGTGTAAACATAGGTACACGGGACAGTAATAAGACAACGGTATTGATGCATACAGGATGAATACAGATCATTAGAGAAGTTACGTACGGATGATCTA
Organism: Sclerodactyla briareus; assembly: GCA_026419785.1. Lineage (NCBI taxonomy): Eukaryota > Metazoa > Echinodermata > Holothuroidea > Dendrochirotida > Sclerodactylidae > Sclerodactyla > Sclerodactyla briareus. The sequence goes on from JAODTK010003699.1 coordinate 50,734, forward strand.
TCGCGACAATGGATATACAATACTATGTCTGTAAACTCTTCGTCGAACATAACTGTAATATCAATATAGAAAAGAACAAGTGTAAAAAATACAAGCGTCTCATGCGCGCATTAATTGGAGGAGGATGTTGCTGAAACCGCAGATAAGTGGGGGAACGGGGGCAAGCTGTATATTGCTGTATGAAGGATATTCGGAAATGAAATATGTCAAATAATAATAAAACTCAGAGGATTAGCCATAAGATATTAGAAGTTTATTACACTGTTTTGTTTCATTATTGTATATGCCTATGTCTTTTTGGTGTTGCAATTTTTGAATTAGTTTCTTGTAACCTTAAACAGCCGTGTTTGGTAATAGGTTTTTGGTTTTCTCTCGGTGGTTGATATCAATCAATAGCACAAATGGTGGCGCGTCGTCCCATTGTAACAACACGATGTCATGGGGCTGTGGTTTCTTGTGTCTGAAGGATCCGAACGACAATGTGGCTCATATTTCTGTCTCCTGAGTGAATTGGGTTTCAACACTGAAGTCACTTTCCACTGAGAGCTCAGCCCCCCCCCCCCCCCTCACCTACCCCGGGCATGATTCGGAATAGCTCATTAGTGTTTCGTGGATGGTCTGATCGCCTTTGGAATGTAATAATAGAGGTGAGAACTCATTGTGCACGTGCACATTGTCTTGTTATATTCCCAAAAGGTACCTAATATGTTTTATGATGCTTATTGAATAGTTGAATATGCGTTATGCAAATCCGCGCAAAACACCGTTGAGATAGACTCCGTTGAACCCCCGAAGCAAAAATCGTTTTTGAAGAATACTAATGTCAGCCTGGGCCGTTGAACTTATTCGGGAAATATCGAAATATTCATGCGAGTTGTATATCTGTTATTTGACTTTAGCCACATATTTTCCGATATTATTAATTAAAAATAAAAAACTTCGTCCCGGAATGCACGACCAATTATTCAGAAATACGAAATATTCATGCCTGGTTTTATTCGTATTTTGACTTTAGCCACATATTTTCCGATATTATAATTAAATGAAAAAAAAACTTTTTCAGTGAAATTGCATTTGGGGGGGGGGGGGGCGGTAACAAAATATCACTTCATCCTTATGAATATATTCTCTATTTGCATTCAATATGTTACCAGCAGCCCTACTTTGAACAATTTTTGTACGTTGATGTCCGTCATTCACCTAATCAGCGGATGCGCGAAAGTTCGCTAAGAAGGTTTTCCTTTCCTCTGTCATCGATCAGTACAAATTTAGCTCAGTACCTGATTCTTTTTTCATTTTAAATTCTCTGCGAAAGTTTATCGGCAAGTCACTCTTGCTCAGAGCGAGATGTAAGTAGAGAGAGGAAATGAAGACCACCATTCCTATAAATGAGATGCCCGAAATTCAATTAGGACTTTGTATGGCGCACGAATACTAACCGATGCTTCTCTTACTCCATTTCATTCCAATACAGCCTATAGGATCGACTTGTCTCAATGGGCTGTAAAGGAAAATCTTGTTCCTAAAGAAATAGAATTATCTGTGGTTCTCCGAAGCTGCAAAAGTGACTCGTTCTGGCAGCTGCGAATTAGCTATCTGATTGTACTCAGTTTGAATAGAAAACGACCGCGTTTAGGAGATCGGACGTCGTCACTTTCACTTACGATTTGCTATCTGTACTGAAAAATCATTTATCAAGTTTTCATTGCAAGTTATCAGATAAAAACACGTTAAGTTTACTACATGTGGAACTTCCGTTCGTGGTAGATCGTGCTTACCGTCATCCCCGAGGGCCTCGTCTACACACTACCTCAGGCATTGTTTTGTCTCGAGGAAAGGTTACGGAGAGAGGTAATCAGCTAGGCCCCAACTTGATAACCTAAATTTCAACAGCGTACCGCCGTCAACGCTATTTCAGGAATTCGGAAGGACGATGAAGTATATTGAGATGAGGTTGTTCAACTCGTTTTGCTTGCGAGTTACGGAATAGCTTGGGACCCACATAAACTTAGAATCCGCAGAATTTGCGTAACTCCTATAACTAATTTCAGATTTCAGATCAATTTTTCCACCTACGTGTGAAGTTGGTTAGGGATCTGAAGAAAAACAATTTATTAGTCCGCCAGCCGTGGTTGCCCTATTCAACATGCGCAAACGGTCCCCATCCTCTCAATAATATATACTTTCTGAAGCTACCCGGGAGCCCGAGCGTCCGTAATTCACCCAAATTGGGTGTTGCCGCCTCTGCCCACAATTTCTGCACATTTCCGATCAGACAAGAAACTTCAATGGGTGATCCTGTTTGTTTTTTTCACTGGGATTATTGAGGATAGGGGGGGGGGGTGGGCAGACTAACTGTCCCCAAGAAGGTGAGGTGGAATCGTTCGGAATAACCAATTCGCTATGGAACGAACCGATACTAGAGGAATGACATATTAGCAGTGAAACAAATAACTTTTTTTTCCTCAATTTTCCGTAGTTCATTTATCGGCTCTGTAAAGGTGCATGACTCCATAGATCCAATACATGAACAACAGGATTTTGGTAATTATAGCTAATAATAGTTAATAAACCCATTATTAAACAAAAAATGAAATATCAATGATTATAATGATATATACTGTCAAATTGACTGGACAAATGATAGACAATTAGTTACTTCATCGCATGGGAAAATTTCGAAATAACGACCAGTTTATGATGAATAGACATTTACGAGACTGTCACTCGCCATGAGGCAGACACATCATGTACTATGGGTACTATACAGGGTTGACGGAGTTTACGCGTTAGTGTCCCAAAGAAAAATAACCGATTTCGAATGTACGGCTGCTTCCTGGAGATGAGATTAGATAGTTTTCTACGAAGGGCTCCGTAACACATGCCAATTTACAAGACAGAAAGTGGAGGATTTTTATTTTTCCCGCGGTCCTCTATTTGTAAGATATTATGGAATTTAAGTCTGCCCCCACTGTGTTGCAAAGCCATATCTTGATTCTCCGGAGGGCATTGCAGGATCGCTCTGTTCTACGACTCCTGACAGAGATAGCCAGAGAAAGTATTATGTTCCAATGTGGAACCATTGCCGTCATTTAATGGCTGATGTCCTCACACTCCAAAGAATGGTGGGTACGAAGAACAATTTGGTTTTACCCAGTCTGTGTTATTTTACCCATTTTGAGTAAACGTTCACCCAGGCTGGGTAAAAAATGCCCAGGTGTATCTGGTTTCCCAACATTTGTCCAGAGTGCCTGAATTTTCGGACTCCCTCGCCATGAGATCGCACCCTGGATCTGGTACTAGGCGAGCGAAGAGTTTTTCGTTCTAGTCCAGATAATCCGACAGCTCTGGATACTTGCCGAGAATTCAAGCGTGGTACACTCGTAAAGCTAGAGTACAGCGCTTGTCAGCATGCTGGCCTTTACCTGTAGTCTGTGAATATCTGTAAGTCTGTCATGCGAGTTCCCAAAATGGCGATGGCGCTGTACGTTCGCTGCGCAGTACTGGCTTTGAAAATGTGGCCATCTATAAATGATGACGTTCCACATTGAGTTGAATTCATGCAATGGAGTATCTATATAGCAGTTTGAGCGCCAGAAGTCCGAAAGTAGGCTAGTAGTACAATCACCATGGATGAGTTGTATGTGCATGGTGACTTGGTCATCTAGAAAACATAAAGATTCTGCCTAGCCCGGGTATTCATGGGGGGATATGGTGTATTATATTCCGCCACCCCTTTTCATGGCAGGGATATTTCCTCCCACAACACCGACCACAACCTGATTACCACCACCCTGAGTTAGTGGCCTGTTCGACATTTCTTTTTCGTTTTGGCTCGGGTACGTGCGGTTCCTTTACAGAACCCGTTACGGTCAAGTTCCGTTTTGCAGCTGATATCCCATTTCCTTCATGAATAGTACTGAGAATAAATCCACCTCAGATTAAGGACGAGACTGCAATTGGAAGCAAATCACGTTTATCCGTCACGCTCCTATATTCTACTAGTGAGTTTTCCAGCTCAACTCTCAATCAGTGAACACTTTAACGTGCCGCTCAGAACTTGCTTCCTTACTCCTTGAAAAACTCCAACAACTCGAATTCACACATTTAAATTTTTGTTCCGTGAATTTTGAGGAAATTATGTTATTTAGCCTAAACTCTACCCAGTTGCGGTTTTATTCCCTTGATCTTGATGCGTTTTTTTCCTGTGTTCCTCTTTGAAGCTTTTAATGTTTCATCTTCTCGTTGAAGATTGTTTTTTTTTATTCGTGTAAGGTTGTCATTCGATGAATTGATGTGCTGTACCATTCATTTCCGAGCGAACACACCTAGGCGATTAGCATATCTACACAAAAGCCGAGTCCAAAAGCAGTTCAACCCTCGCCTTTCAATTTTTTAATTTTCCGAGCATAAACGATAGGAATCTTCACACACATTGGACTTTCGTCAGTCGTTTCATTTAGTTCTGATCACATTCCGCACTGTAGCGCAATCATTATATACTTCCTATACTACAAATCCCGCACGGTGTTCTCAGTTCTTTCATTATTAATATACAATTAGTTTGAATATCCGTATTTAGGTTACACAGTTTCTTCAATTTATATACACAGCTAATGCATAAACCAATTATAATCAATAACCTAGTTAGGATTTCTTTCTGATTTCTTGAAAATATCTATTCGAACTATATTATTCGTTGTTTTCCCAATACGAGCACGAGGTGCGTTTCCACGTATAATCTCAATCACACTTCCGAATTAATGTGTGTGAGAGAATGACCTACAAGAAACAAACGATGCACAAGGCTCGACCTGTGTATCGTCCACAATACACAAATTGTCAAAGAAACATCAGTTCGAAATTGTCAGTTCTAAGGATTTTCCTTATGTTAACCTTGGGTTAAGTGACACGATATTCCTTATTACCGTTAAGTTGGAAGTCACACTTTGCCATTAGTAAACCGACCTTCCTAATTATCTGGAGAATTAGGATAATGGTAATCGATCAGGGCACTGCTCCATATCGAACGCCTCCGAGAATTACGAGCACCGTTGAGCCACCCATAATTAGCCCGGAAGGATTTTTTTCATCGGGTCTTTTCGCAGTTTCCCAACGCGCACACCAAAACCAAAGGTTCGGAAACATACCAGGTCAGACCCATACAATGACAAAAGCATAATCAGAATGCAGAAATTAAAAGTTGAATCATTCTTGGTATTTCATCTCGTCACCTTCAAATTTTGTAATGCGCCGTAAATATATCCGCAAGATAATATTACCCGCTTGGGCGCGTCAAACTAAATAAATAGTCTTGAGAGCACTCATTTGAATGTTTGCTCTCCCGATGAGAATGCTCCGCTTTCCGGGATTCGGTTTTTTTTCACTCCTGTGGCAGTCCGGGTGGTTTGAATTCTGCTGAAGTACTTGTGCGATAATGCAATTAGGTCCAAATTTGTTCATATAACATAAACGTTGTGAATCAATAGTCTTGAGCAGCGCTCATTGGCCAGTTGTGAGTATTCTTTATGATTATACACTTGTAATTGTAATGACATATTTGCTGGTCAATTGCTGAATTGGTACTATTGTTACATGAGAGCAGGAGAATTTGCAAAGTAATGTGGCAAAGTAGTAACTCGGGAACTTGTAATTTAGGATCACTTGCACAATGTTTATCACTTCTCAACGTATAGACGTAATTAATCTAGCAGCAAAGTTATGTTTAATGCACAGTCACATGAACGTCTTCGAGTGTAGGTCGGAATCTTATAACTCTGCCCAATAAGGAAAATATTTTATACGTATTAACAAATGTTAAATTAAAACAACTTTTCTCAACACTCTTCGTTCACAACATTTTGAACATTCAAAATGAATATATTTTTAGTAACGTTCTCATGTAGCGCATCCTGTGGCGTATTACATGGGGGTGGGGGGGGGGTGTCTACAGGGGTGGGTAGCATCATACCCCCACTGATAACCAGCCACCCAGTTCGCATTGCAGTTCAGTAGAGGTCCTGCCGCTGGTATTCAGCGAATTGCAAGTAGCATGTGTCTAGGGGCCACTAACGCTTGATATTATTACAAAATTAGCAATATTCAGTTCACCCATTACTACGAATAGTACAGGGTTGACCCGCATATAGCCTTCATGCAGTCAGTATCAATCGTATAGTGTTGCACGGAACAATACACACACACAAAACATCAAATCAGATGGAAATCTCAATTTCTTATGTTAGGAACACATTTGCCCTATTCCTCCAGTTTAACCTAATGCCTGTCGATTCACCACACAGAGTCGGATGTCCATTCGTACCTGCTTTTTACAACTGATGGCTGCAACGTTCTGCTGGCTGCGGATGTTCACATATGTCCTCGTCTTTCCCTTCAACTGACGAGCACGTTTTGGCCGGTCTTATTGAACCCCGGCCTTCTCCTAATAGGATGTACACAGATTAAGTCTTAACTACCGTATCAAATCCACAGTCTATCTGAGAGAGTTTTGTCGTCAATGGTCACAGAGATCAATAACTTAAATTAGGGAGTTTCTCGCAGTACAACATTCCGTACAAATATTGGAGAGCGTGTGGGCCTAATTGGTTAAGAAGCGTCGAGCTCTTAAACCCAACTCCATAACTTTTCCATTCCAAATGGGTGAAATATTACCAGAGTGGGTGAACGGATTGCCCAGGTGGTATTTGTTACCCACATGTGGTTTAGGGGGACGATGTCCAAGAATTGATACTACCTATGGGAAGGAAGGTTGTTACCCACCTAGTACAGTCTATGAACATTGAGTGTTTATTGATCCTGGCTAGTAACAAACATTCAAGTCCTCGTTTATAATCATAATCAAATCACCTTCTTCCATAGAAATATTTCATTTTCCTACTTGATATATACACAATCTCATTAATGTGATGGTAAAGTTAACATTAATAATAATCTCATTGATAATGAATTAATGGTGACGTGTAGCCCCCGAGCGGCCAGCCGGCACATACTTGTGAAAAGTTTATCGTCGGGCAGGACAGACTCTACAAATGATCCATTCATTGAACTGAATAGCACGTATGAAGATGTAAATAATTCAACGATCACGCCAACGTAACTCTTGCGTATCGATTTCCTGTCGTTTTCATTTGGCCGGTGATGCTCAAACATGATTATCAACCTTAACAAACTTATCCCTTAAATCACCCGGAACGAATGAGCTTTTGTTTTTGTTTTGTCAGTTGATGACGTGGAAAATGTGACTACCCTACATTTATTAATTGAGTTCTAGATATTGAGTTATTTCTGTGTGCCCTATCAGATCGCATGACCTTTATTCACCCTGGCGTACCACCAAAACGACAGTTCCTTGTAATATTCGCAACTATCTATATCGCAATTTGACCTCATCTATAATCTACATCCATGCTCGTATTATTCTTGTATTCATGCTCGAGTTATCGTACCTTACGACGTACATTAAGAGGCCATATCCTCAAGGAACTAAATAAATCTACTAACACTTCACATGAAACTGTCCGCTGTCCGGATTCAAATCTAATCCGGGAGCCGGTGTTAACTTATGCAATTCCTTAAATCAAGATTTATAAACGGAGAAAAGTTTAAATTCGTTTAAAGACTGTTTAAAATGTTTCCTGCCTCCAGTTATGTACAGCCTCCTAAATATCGCATCAGTAACGTATTATGATCCCTATGGGTATTGCTCCCTCAAGGTGGTTTGCTTAGTTCGCTCCTCCCGCGCCTGAATAGTTTTTCTATCGAATATCGGCCAGGTAAAACAGATACATTGTTTTCGGCGGCATAACTGAGCGGCGATTCCAAGTTATAACCAAGATTGATAGCCCCACGCAACATTTAGCAGCAGCTATGGAAGAAGGTGATTGAAATATCTGTTGAATGGGATGAAAGGAATGTAAGGTCATGGAATACAGTCGCATCTACGTCGCTGCCAATTTGAAATAAGTTTATAACTTCTTGACTACTACTTGAGAAATCTGAAAGCCTAAAGCCTAATATCGTTTGGAATTTAATGAAGGCATTAAGACCAAGCTCTACACCCCGACTTCCCTCTAGGAAAATCGTATCTAGATACATCTAGAGCTTGGCATACGATTAAATTGTCACCTCGAGAGATACGTGTTGTTTCTTCGAGTTAGAGAGACCCACATCCTTAGGCTGCGCTCTATTCATGCAGGCGTTTCAAACTGCCACGGAATTGTTAACACCGAACTGTTTTTTTCTTGGAGCTGCGGCTCGCCAGAAGTAAATCTTCTTTCCAAACATAGCACCTTCGAAATATCAATTGTCGTTCACCTCGTCTTACATATTTTCCTAAGTAATTTAATCATTTTATTCACTGTGTAAAAAGTACTCAATGACTCCCCTCGTATCAGATGAGTGACCATCACGGTAACATGCGGATCGCCTAACGATTTCGTACGCTGTTTGGCGAACAACTCACTCTGAAACCTACCCCGTCTCCCTCCGTTACTTGTTTGAGTGGTATTTGAGAGCTACGTTCAAACGCGGCCAAACATTTCACAGCTGGTAGTTACCAGACGAGTCTAATTGATCATATTACAGCGGGTCCTGCTTTCCCGTAGGGATCACATGTTCATGTGATATATGTGTTCGAATAATCCCCGCGCCATCGGACTTATGGATGAGCATCTGTTGACGTTGTTTAGGGCATCGATTCTAATCACTGTTTTGGTCTACTATCATACCCTACTAACTATGCTGAAAATAACCTTCCATCGTTTGTATGGTTCTTAACAAGAACAGCTGTAGGGAGCCTACCCGGTAGCCGACAACTCCAATATCCCGCCGGCGCCATCGTGGGTTATACTGATGCTTAAGGCCATCTGGTATAATAACTGGATATCGTTGAATCCGCCGCGCATTACCCTCAAACAATCGAACAAACTTATATCAGAGAAAATAAATAGCATGGAGTAGGTTGACCTCCCTCTTCCAAAGTTCCGGCACTACCTAGGCACGAGGGTAAAAATGAAAGTTTAAAAAAACAAAATCCAACCGACCGACCTGCAGAATTGACCCAAAGGGGATTAAAGTCCGGGTGGAACTCTCGCCACGCGAGTCAAACCAATGAAATGCATCTGAAGGGCTTTTCGTACGGTTTCGCGCGCAATCATATCGTTTAACAAATGAAAATTGTTTATTAATTCAAGTTTATCCTCTCGATTATTGAACCCACAGTATGGCCTGGATGTAGACAGCAGGGAAGAGATTAACCCGGTGGGAGAGACATCTACCACCCCAAAAAATTTATGTTTAAAAACTAATCTAACAACCTACTAGTCTTTTGAATTGTGATTCAGCATGATGGAGTGTGCTGTGTATCTGAGAGAACTCTCTGGCCTCGGCACGACTTCTCTTCATGTAGCGTAATTTGATTCTAATCTTCGGTTCATGCTAAAGTTGTCCCCCCTGTTATATCATTTAAATTCGAAAACAACAGATGAATTCTCAATAATATCCATCAATGCATATCTCCCCATCCATGATTTTAACCCATAAGGAGTGGAACACTCGGCGGATGTACATAAAGTTTTTCGACGGTCTGTTCACATATATGGAATCATCCCCTTCACCTGTTTTCTTTAGATTGCGTTCTGTTCTCTTTTTCGTCCCATTGGTACTCGGTAGACACAACAATTTTGTCCGTGGCTTCAAGAGTCTCCCCGCCATTTAGGCTTCACTTCTTAATTGACAAAGTACTCTCTATGCTCGTGAAGAAATAACTCGACTAACCAGACCAAGTTACTGGCAACTTAATATTTCCGATATACTGAATTTAGCTATCGATGCGTTGAGTAAGATATTTTATGTCCATTGAAAATGATATCACCGGATTGAATCGCAACTACTCGGCCAAAAATCAGGACCATTCAATAAAACAGTTCTCTGTTTCTGGGTCGACAGGTGTTCCGTGTAGGCAAAAACATCGTGGAATTTCCTTTTCTTTTTTTTAATGACCAAATACATTATTACTTGTTTCGTCTGCCTTAGTAAGTCAACCCTACTGAATCAAAATGTTAGACAACAGTATAAACTACCAAACTAAAGTTGTTCTGGAATTTCAAAAACTCAACGTCACTGGAAAAAGGAAAAGAGCACACTAGGTGGTACAGTTAAAAAGGTGCATCAACACAGCTAGCAGCTCGTTATGAGATTCCCCCTATACTATCTGTGTAGAACGTGCTGAAAGTACTCTGTGCAGATGACCCGTCGAGGGTATCAACTTTGTTTTTCGTGATTGGTTCATGATATCTTTCAGCAGTCTCCAAGGGTCCAATATGCTATGAATCATCGTGGTGAATGGTGGTCGTGAATGATATCGAGTAACACGTACAATTTGGTCACTGATTACCCGCGGAGACCTTGACACAAAATAATTACACTGCACTAGCAAACTAGCATGAAATACAAATGACTCGCATACGGTAATGGGAGGATCACATAGCATCACGGGCATTCTGACTGTCCCTTTTAGAAAGGAAACCCAAAAATCTTTCCCCTATTCGATTTGTAGTGATTTTCAACATGTTAGTAACAATGCATTTTGAGTTATTATTACGATTATTTCTGTTTTGGCTGTTTTTTTTTTCTCTTTAGGCTGAATAGGAAACAATAACCAATGTAGTTGGGAGTTCAATCAAGAACTGCTGAGCTTCTCCTCTAAACGTTTGACTTGATCATGAAGCAACTTAATCGAAGAACACCTGTTTTTAATTCCGCGAAAAACGACCACAGATCTCTCCTTTCGATCCCTACTATGATTTTGAAAACAAGTGGGATTGAAAATAGACGAATGCTGACACCTCCGGTCAATCTTCTGAACAGATGCAAGGAAAGTTAATTACAAGGTCCGAAGAGAACTGAGGGGTAGCTAAATTCTGAGAAATGGGCACATCGAAACCCAGTGGAAATCAGTAATACCGTTAGGGGGCTTAGCATGGGGTGGGGGGGGGGGCCCTTTTTGATCACATTACTTTAAACAGCTAACTAACGTTTTCCTCATCATAGGGTCTAGCATTTGTTAGTAGCCCGAGCCTCGACTGGGCTGAATAACGACACTCTGATTTTGTCTCTATGCTAGACGGTGCAAATTTCATTCTGTACAAGGAATACGAGAGAAACACGATATTCATCAAGGTGAAAGGAGGGCTACACTGAGAAAAGACTACCGTTATAACTGCATCCTGCGGGTTGGCAAGTAGGCGGTCCAAGGGGCGGTGAGCAACCCCGGCGATCGAGTTCAAGAATAACAGCACATAACTATTTGACTTATCAATCGACGTGCATCCCGCATTAGAACGATGTTACCCTGTTCCTGGTCCAAAGATTTGTTAAAGCCTAATTCACCCCCCCCCCACTCCAATCGATTGATGTTAAATTAAATGGGCAAAACCTAAAAGCATTAATATTCAAATGCAATATCTAAGCTTTATACCGGTTATTTGGGTAATGAAATTATGTGTTCGTAATAGAAATGGGCTAGTGGTACATACAGGTGCACGGGAATTCGGAGTCAGTGGTCATCTAGGGGGCATTTCGTTTTGTTCCAATCAGTCGGACACTTTATTTTCCAGGTCGAGTGAATTCCGTTGAGATGCTTGACACTTAACTACGACCAATAGCCATAACGGTACCCCGTGTGGGTATTGAGACTATTGAGATTTCCCCATAAGTCCCATAAGATCCATTGGAGCAAAATCAGAGTAAATCGGATCTCAATGAACATGGCTCCAGGTTGAGCCCATTGCGCAGATTACTGTATATACAGTGACTTGAGGTTGCCTAGCGTATTAAAGGACTCCAGGGTATTAACGGTAAGTCCTATCGCATGCACTGTATATAACTTGAAACCACCAGGCGATGGAAATACTGAAGGTTACTCAAACATCGGAAGAGAGTCAATAAATTTCTAACTTTAGAAAACTGTCGAATGAAAATCTAAATAACGTTGAACGGTTGAAGCACCGTAATGACTATGATATATACATTAAAGACTATCCAGAGGTCATCAAGGTGGGAATAATGGCAGAATACCAAATTTACTCACTGTTTCACACCAATTATACATACACTGCCCCCGACCTCCTTTACTCCTGACGGAAATACCAGCCATATAGTCCTGACTATTCGTTTGAGAACGTTATTCAATTTTGTTTCATCGTAAACAACGCAATGTGCTCGAGGAACGTAATCGCTGCAAATAAAAAGAGTCGGATAACCGATAATTGAAACGCTCCGTTGCTCAATCGATGTCCATCGATGAAGCATCTGACCATGATGAAGACTAGTGACCATTAATGAGTCGGAACCACCTATGAGATACAACGAAGACCAATCTCCCGCGACGGAGAATTGACTTTCGAACCACCAATGAAATAGGCTATCCAAGAATTAGTCCTTCGTGTGGTCCTCCGTCAGTTGTCACATGAGCATCACATCAATCTCTCAATTAATACTTAGCGAGACAAAAATGCCTCTTCTTCAAGGCATCTCTTTCAATGACACCGCTTTGGCACACACGACTCCCGGCTCCGATAACATGAATCACCCTGAATGACAATACGCAATCTATCCCTGCAAGAATCCTTTATGCTATATACTTCATGGATTCTACACAATTTATTTATCATTTTCACAAGTGTCAATTGATCTCAATTGATAACTGACAAGACCTCATCACCTGCAGTGATAAATGACAAGACACCATACACTCCGGTGATAACTACAAGACCACACCATCACTGCCAGTGATAACTGACAGACCATCATCGCTGCCAGTGATAACTGACAAATCCATCATCACTGCCGGAGATAACTGACAAGACCATGATAACTGACAAGACCATCGTCACTGCAACGATAACTGACAAGACTATCATCACTGCCCATGATAACTGACAAGACCATGATTACTGACAAGACCATCATCCCTGCCAGCGGTAACTGACAAGTGACCATCAACACTGCCAATGATAACTGACAAGACATCATCACTGCCAGTGATAACTGACAAGACCATCATTACGGCAGTGATAACTGACGGGAGACCACCATCACTCTGCCGGTCATAACTGACAATACCATCATCACTGGGCCTGCCCGGCGATAACTGACAACCATCATCAACTGCCAGTGATAACTGACTAGACCACCATCACTGCCGTGATAACTGAACCAGACCATCCTTTACTGTTAGTGATAACGAGCAAAATATCATCACTGTCAGTGATAACTGACAAGACCATCATCACTGGGCATGAATCCTGACAAACCATCATCATGCCGGCGATAACTGACAAGACCATCATCACTTGCTGGCGATAACTGACAAGACCACTATTACTGCCAGTGATAATCTGACAATACCATCATCAACTGCTGTCGAATACTTGACAAGACCATCATCACTGCCGGCGATAACTGACAAAGACATCATATGCGGCGATAACTGACAATACCCGACATAACTGCCAGTGATAACTTACAAGACCATCATCACTGCCAGTGATAACTGACAAGACCCATCATCACTGCCATGATAACTGAACCAGACCATCATCACTGCCCTTGATACTGACAAACCACAAGTAAACTGCCAGTGATAACGACAAGACCATCATCACTGTTCACGCTGGCGATAAACTGTCAAACCATCGATCACTGCTGTGCGATGACTGACAAGCAAGACCATCATCACTGCCATTGATAACTGACAAGATCATCATCACTGCTGGCGATAACTGACAAGAAAGCCTCAATCACTGCCAACGATACCTGACAATACTAATCAGCACTGCCAGTGATAACTGACAATAACCATGATCACTACAGACCGTCATCCCTGCCAGCGATAACTGACAAACCATCATCACTGGCCAGTGATAACTGACAAGACATCATCACTGCCGGAGATAACTGACAAGACCATGATAACTGACAAACCATCGTCACGCCGGCGATAACTGACCAGACCATCATCACTGCCAGTGATAACTGAACAAGACATCAGTCTGTCAGTAAACTGGACGAGACCACATCACTCTGCCGGTGATAACTGACAAGACCATCATCACTGCCGTCAGATACTGACAAGACCATCATCACTGCCGCCCGGATAAACTTACTAGACCACCATCACTGCCAGGTGAATAACGACAAGACCATCATTACTGTCAGTGATAACTACAAGATATCATCACTGTCAGTGATAACTGACAAGGACCATCTTCACGTCCAGTGTATAACTTACAAGACCATCATAATCACTCCGCGATACTGACAAGACCATTCATCCCTTGCGGCTATCACTGACAAACCACTATTACTGGCCATTGATACTGACAAGACCATCATCACTGCTGGCATAACTGACAAGACGATCATCACTGCCGTCGATAACTGACAAGACGCATCATCACTGCTGGCGTAACTGACAAGACCACTATACTGCCAGTGATAACTGTACACGCGCATCATCACAGACGTGCTAATGACAAGACCTCAGCACTGCCAGTGATAACTGACAAGACATCATCATACTGCCAGTGATCTGACAAGACCACTAGTAACTTGCTTACTACGGCCAGTGATAACGACAAGAACCATCATCACTTCTGGCGAAACTGACAAGACCATCATCACTGCTGTGCGATAACGACAAGACCATCATCACTGCCGTGATAATTGACAAGACCATTGTCACTGCCAGTGATAACTGACAAGACGCCAAGTCAATGCTTGGCGATAACTGACCACGACCCATCATCACTGCCCCATGATACTGACCAGACCATCATCATTGCCAGTGATAACTGGACAAGACCATCATCACTGCCAGTGCTAACTGACAAGACCATCGTCACTGCCAGTGATAATGACGAACCATCACCTCACCCCCTTGGTCAATGATAATGACAAGACCATCATCACTGCCATTGATAACTGGTTCGTTCTTATATTCGTCGGTGTTGAGTCGACTCCCCCGATCTCAAACCCCCTATTGAGATATTATACAACAACCTTACTCAGTTTCTTTTCAACATCAAGAATCTCCTATATTGGTTTCTATGGATACTAAGCTGGACCTATTCAAATTAAATTCGTTCTATGTTCGAGCTATTTTCCTCAACGAAGAGAATATCTGGAAAAAATGGAATTACCCCATGTAGGTCATACCAGTACTTTGAGATTGCAATAAAACACGTTATTATACAAGCGCCCCAATCATTCATGGACAGCTCCCCTGAGCGCCTAACAAAAAAACAAAAAAACAACTACGATGGAATGACCCAGAACAGAAAAACGTATATTCGGTGGCATGGAAAGGATGCCGGTCTTCAATCTACTATCTAACTCCTGAAGGAGCCTCAAGTCACAGAATTAGCGAATAAGCAGCGATTGGATTTGCATAGCCCGTGGAACACTACACGAAATTCCGTTTCTTTCCCATAAGATACTGTTCGTCCCTGTTTACACAAGCAGTAAGCTGTTGCGAACCAAATGTAACGCGTGGCATATAGTTCGAATCAGGATTTGGTACCGAAGGCAGTTTCGGTATCGGAAGCCATCGCAGTTCCTCCAGTATGGGCGCATAATGACCGCACGTCTTGATTCAGTTGCCAGGGGAGCGGCGTTGTTTTGAACAACTCTGAGACCGATCAAGAAGTGATTTAGGTGATCCACATCAACCTTTGCTATAATCTAGGCAGTAGTAACCGGAAGGGAACTATATAGTTTTACAGGCTTTTCATTCCATTTACTGCCGGCTATTACTAATGATGAAATGCGACTTTACAGACGATATAACCCGTTCGTCCATACTACGGTGAAGTTTCCTAACACAGGTAACTGCCCCGACACTGCGAACCCCTATAGTGACAGAGTAATCGTACCGGCTTTTCCTCTAGTGGCAACACCATGAATTTTGGTTTCATCACGATTGGGTCCCATATTCCTCAACATCCAGGTGTCAACATCACTCACATACGACTTAGTAGATGTGATAATGACTTGAGGGGCACACCTCTTCACTGTAGATATATCCTGCGGTCGTTCATCTTAGCAGTGGTTTGATGTCTTCCAACAATGTCAACACAGGCCGGTATACATTAGGTAATTTGGGATCGAGGACGTATCCTTGTGGAAGGCCATAACCACCGCGACATGCTTAGAAATGGAGCAACCAACAACATCCGCCGCTGGTATTATACGTGGACAATGAGAAGCCTCTCTCGAACATGAATTAGAAAATTATTTTGAAAATCATTTCGAATAATGGGTATTCATTGAACAGAAGGAGGTGAGACTGGACTCATTCCACTCGTCGCTCTACTGTTTCAGGCTTCTCCTGGACAAAGGGGGAGTGCGAGTGGAATCATAACCAGCAATACCATAACACAATGCTATTTATTCTAGATAATATGCTAGATTAGAAAAGTGTTCCGTGAAATCATTTCTCCCCTCCGAAGATATCCTTTTTGGATACAGAAAAGGAAAGCTACCTTATTGCGGATGGCCCCCCCTCCCCCCCCCCCCCCCCCCTCGTTTCAAGCTACTGCTACAACGAGAAAAAACACATTTACTTAAGCATGAATCCTCCGATGCAACCCAATTTTTAGGATTGAGTAAACTGAATGCTCACCATCCTGCAGAATACCCGCCTGTTCCACTGTTATTTTTGTATGTTATGGACGCAGTATCACCGCTCCGGTGAATGTGAACGTACTACCAGCTGAGCAATAATCCGTTCAAAAAAAACATGCTCCTCCTTTCAATAGCCGCATGAACACGTCGTCCTGATTCTTCCGGAGCAATGCTTTGTCTCTGCTGTTAGTATATTTCCAATCCATTGGACGGGCACAGTTTGGTTATCATGAACTGAAAGAAAAGCCTCATCTCCGCTATAAGCAAATGTTCTACAATATCTACATGAATGAATAATTCAATTAATTGATCATCTAAAAACATAATTAATTGATAATACATTATCTGAATATTGATCAGCGTCAAATGAAAACAGAAACATCAATTATTGATTCTAAGTTGTTAAACTTGATTAATAATTTCACGATGTGGGAGCCGCATCATTGGTTTTTAGTAGCAATCCTTAAGAAAAATTCAATTCAGACGGCGAGGGAATACGCCTGCGGAACGTGTTCATGCCTCAGTGAGCATGGAATCGGTATGAAAAGTGAGTGGTCTACATCCATGCTGTCGCCGTGGGTTGAATTGGTAATAATCCTTACATACTGCGCCCAATATTGTGCGTTCAATACTGTACTTCAAGAACAAATCTGGAAAGAATCCTCCGCAATGGTAACTATATAAGGAATTCATATTCTACCCACATTCCTGGACTTCATTCTGGAAAGTACAGCTGATTCGGCCTCAGCCGTTGCAGTAATGAACACATGCGACCGGCGTGATAATCCGAACCATTTCAAATAATTTGGATAGCATGCCAAATACCCCTCAACGAAATAATTCACTATTAAACGCTAGTACTTGTCCGCCACGTCCAATTTATTCATGTCGACACGATGCCCATGACTGAGTGTGCGAAAACTTGTTTATTCCTTCGCTGACGGCACATGAATCCTATGCAGTCACGCAGAGTGCATGTGTGTGGGTGTGTAAGGGACGCGTGCTTGTAATGAATTCAACATCCCTTCCGTCGTTTCATGGACGCGGCAAAAGAATCACTAGGCCCCTTGTTCCTCTTTTCTCCTTTCCATATTATATCCGCGATCCCTCGTTACTTGAAGTACGAGCTACCTTGAAGCACGTGTGGTAAACTATCCACATTTATTATTTTCATATTCGTTCTTCTCAGGACGATAGCATCCGGATGTGCTGTATGATTTGGCTTAAGGACTAACCGTCATAGTCCTCCTAAGTGGAAATTCCTGTGATTCAGTTATTTCCCTTTGTCGGATGCAGGAGGATTTCAGCGTTTTTAATATTGACTCGGCGAATTCAAATGCTAGAGATCTACATAATAAGGCTAGTGAGCAGCATTCCTGGGGGTTTTCCCCTGAAGAAATAATATTTTGCATATCATCGCGGTCGAGGTTTAGAATCAACGACCGTCACATATTCTGATATTGACTGAAATACGAATATATACTTACTGATGAACAGCTTCAAAAACTCGGAAAAAATTTCCATGTGAACATCTGTGAAGAATAATTTTCACCAAGAACAGCCTCAACTGCCAAAAAACATTCCAAATACGATAGTATTCCCCAATTTACCAGTATAATTTAGGCTTTGAGTTACTTATCTAAACTAATGCTGCAGTGTAAATGAAAGTAATTAATACGCTTTTCCGAATGTATGAAGGTGGTTCATACGTTGAACTCAATTGACCCCTCAGATGAAAGTGGATCGGACCTAAAGAAATAGAGAGCACCGGAATCACTAGACCACCCCCCTACCAAAAACAACTCCCATGGTATGAACTTGCATTTGGTCGTATGATACTGAAGGATTTCTCGGATTTGACCTTCTATGACCTCAGATGACCTTTGGAGCAGAACCGGAAACAATTGAGAACGATCGACTACATATGGCCAACTACATACCAAGTATGAACATTTCACCTCTTTGTTCCCACCCTAGTTGTCATGTTTGCACAGGTTGCAGTCTTCGACCTCTGTTGACTTCAGATGGACCTTGGACCTGACCCTGATGAAACATAGGGATCATTGTACTACAAAATAGGCCAATCCACATACTGAGTGTGCAACATTCTACAATTGTGTGTTCAATAGTTATCATATAAAAGGTCTCAGACTGTTCTCTGTTGACTTCAGATAACATGTACCAGACCCAAAATAATGGGGATCATCTACTCAATATGGTCAACCTACACACAAGTATGGTTGGAGTTGCACCTTCTACTTCAACTAGTTATTGTGTTCACAGGTTTGTAAATTAGACTTTGTTCACCCCCTCAGATGACCTTGGCATCAGGCCGGAAACAATTAAGATACTTTACTTTATATGACTAAACCTTCATGCCAGTATGGATGCTCTACACCTTGGTGGTCAAGAGTTAGCGTGTTCACAAGGTTTCAGACATTGGACTATGTCGACTTTGGCGGGACCTGAAAAATAGTAGGGATCAATCTATTCCATATTGCTTAACCCCACCAAGCATGAATCCTTCACATCTGTGTTGTCAAAAGTTATCGTGTTTACAAGAAGCTCGAGACCATACAGCACAGCACAACATACATGACACATGGCCTAACCATCGCGCTCGGTTTTTGTTGCCTTTCCAACTTGTAAAATTAGTGAAAAGAAGTATTATATAGTTCATTCATTATGGGTTCATTCTGGTTCATTATCCCCTCGTTGCAATAAAACATACATGAAGAGAAAGAACCTTGTTGTTGTGAGAAAACATTTTTTTCCTGTCTAGAAATTGTTCTTGCAAGATTCCCACTTTTGACACACGTTTTTTATAAGGCAGACTGCTGCATGGTAAACACGAACATACGGAGGCATGGTTCATATGTAGAAGAAGAAGAAAACATACAGCCTTATTGTATAGGGTCTGCTCAAAAGTTTTTCTATTGACAACAGAGATCAGTTCGTACGGAACGTGATTGTATAAAACAAGTTCAAACAACAGTGAATGGTATCAATGACCGCAGATCACACTTTCAGGTGGCTCAGACATGATTTCACAATTTTGAGGGTTGTGTGTGGGTTCACATCACCATCAGTTAGGTGAAAAGAAGTATTATAGGTTAATCAGTCTTCTATATTATTCATTTCTGGTTCATTATCCCTTGTTGCAAATAACAAACATGAAGAGATAGCACCTTTGTTGTTGTGATGAATAGCTTTTTTCCAGTCTGAAAATTTTCTTCCAAGATTTCCACCTTGCACAAAGGTTATCAGAGCAGATGCTGCATGGTAGTAGAAACACGAACATAGGAGTGCATTGGTCATATTGTAGCAAGAAACTAAGCCTTATTGTTCAGGGTCTGCCCCAAAGTTATCTATTGACAACAGAGATCATTCGTACGAAAAGTGGATTAGCATAACATCAGAAGTTCAAACCACAGTTAATGGTATCAATTGACCGCGATCACACTCTTCAGGTGGCAGTACATGATTTCACAATTTTGAGGGTTGGGGTCACAGCACAATCAGTTAGGTGAAAGAGTATTTAGGTTCATCATTATATTTTAATTGTGGTTCGAGTATCCCTGTTTGCAATAACAAAATGAAGCAGGATGCACTTCGTTGTGTGAGCATCGGCATTTTCCCAGTCTGAAAATATTGTTTTTCCAAGATCTTCAACCTATTTGCACAAGTTTATCAGAGCAGACTGCTGCATGGTAGAACACGAACATTAACGGAGGGCATTGTTCTATGTAGAAGAACACATAAGCTTATTGTATCAGGGGATGCCCCAAAGTCGACTATTGACAAAGTGAGATCATTCGTACGAAAAGTGGATTATCATAACATCAGAAGTTCAAACAACAGTTAATGGTATCAATTGACCGCAGATCACACTCTTCAGGTGGCAGTACATGATTTCACAATTTTGAGGGTCGTGGGTTCACAGCACCATCAGTTAGGTGAAAAGAAGTATTATAAGTTCATCCATTATAATTTAAGTCTGGTCCATTCTGTAGTTGCACTGGGTACACAGAGCATGGTACTTAATATAGCAGCATGTGGCGCGACAATCCAGTGTCCATGACAACGACAAGGGCAGCAATGGTGCTCTGACTGTACCGCATCAATGTAGCCTAAGAAATGAATGTCTATAGACTTACATAGATGCAGGTTAACACTTTTTGAATGAGTGGTATATGTATGTGAAGATTTCGTTGTATATGAAAATGATATGGAGGATGACAAAAGCACAGCTTAGCATAGTCATTAGTCACACCGTAAATCAGTCTGTGTCATTGGTTGAACTAGTGACTATTTTTTTCAAAACAATAAATAAAAAATAGTGATATCACCTATTCATAGCGTAGGGTGTAAAGACATACAGACACTTGCCAGACATGCTAGACACGATAATTTAGTAGCCTGCAGTGCAGTAAAAAGGTGGACGTAATTAAATTTCGGGATGATTTCAGCAGTATGTTCTGTAACTTCTGAGTGTAATTGTACAGAGTTGAAATAAAAGCAATGTTTTTTTAGGAATAAAAATGTACATGCATAGCATTTGCTACTCAAAGTACAATGGTCATGCAGCAGGTTGTATTCAGCATATATGAGGTAGTGGAAATGAAGAAATGCTACATTTCTTTTTTTAAATGAATAAGCACGTTTCAATGTTGAGTTATTCTAGCTTATTGAAGGAATTGATGTCATTATGGGAGGAATGAGTTGGGGTGAGTCGCTCGCAGCGATCAAGCCTGGATATGTGGGTTCCCCATTATGAATAAAAGATCCCTATTGTTTTGGGATCAGGTCAAAGGTCATCTAAGGCCAACAAGGTTTTTCTTATTGAACACCTGCCGGCAAAGGACCCTACCTATACGAGTTCCAGCAAGGATTGCAGACCTGGATACCGCACCAATTGCCAGCTGCGGAATCATCACCAGGTACACGAAACAAGGCAACACCTCATTGCGGAACTTAATGTGAAGGCGCCGCAGCGACTTTTTGCGAACTGCCAAGCGAAAAAGCAACAGGTCCCATTTTAAAGCCTTTGGTATAACACGACCGAGACTCGAACACCGGCCTGACACTCTGACAACTGTGCAAACCACTCGGTTATTGCATAAAGTCTATAATTCATGGTCCGATCCAGCTGAATGTTGTAAGTAGCTTTCTTATGAGAGGAACCAGATCTCCATTGTTTTAGTTTTTTTGTTGTTTGCATGTAGGAAAAACGCATATAGCAGTTTCAATAATAATTCTAATTTTCCTAAACAGAAGAGAATCTCCAGGACTGTGGATTGTACCGCACCGATGCTTCGATGTCTGTTTTGGTCCCAGCAAATTCCCACATAAAAGATCTATATTTCTTCCAATTCATTCCCATTTTGGGTATGTGAATGTGAAATGTTTCAGTTTTCGTGCTGTTGATTTCTACTTTCCCAGTTTTCCAGTCACCCGTTCTTCGATATCTTGCAGTATACCCTGACCAGTTATTGCCTGAGAGATATCATCAGCGTATCGTTGATCTACTGTGAAGAAGGCGTCGGTGGTGTTGCTTGCGCTGTAGTCATGATCTAACTGTCAGTTAACCATCAGCGCCCATCGAAAAGTACCCAGCACAACTCATACCTAGGCATGTGACAGTGAATAGTGGAAACACACTTGGATCCCAATGGATGTAGTTCCACACAGGCTAAGTCCAACCAGCGCCGACATCATGAGAAGGTGATGATATTCTTCAACAGAACGGTGTTCTTCCCATGCTCTATTCAATCCCATTCAGTGCTGACAGACAGACGAATTAAGCAGTCCCCTTCTACCTGCTGCCTGGTCTGAGGAGCCTAGGGAGTAATGTAAACAAACCTTCTACAAAGAGAGCTCAAAAGGGAATGGTGTAGGGTTAGAATAATTGGGGTGTAATTAATAGATTATTGAAATCTAATCACACTTACTAACAAACAAGTAAAGCCAAAAGGCTTAGTGATTCCTTGACTCTTCCTGACAACTATAGCCAGACCACAAGGACAAGTGGAGATTGTACCAGCTGTATGACCTCTGTTGATATCTGACTGACAAACCATCGGTTCAGGTACTCATCATGAGGACACACATACCAAGTATGAACTTCATCCATTCAGGTGGGGTCGAGTTATCGTGTTCACAAGCCAAAATTAGCCAAATTATTGACTTTTCACAAATTTTCTATTTTTGACCAAAATTCACCCCGACCTATACCAAAAACAATAGGGTCCTGTACTCCCCATAAGAAGAAAGCTACACACCAAATTTGAAACCGATCAGACCAACTATTCTGGACTTATCGTGTTCACAAGGTTTCAGACTTTGACCTCTGGTGACCTCAGATGACCTCTGACCTGACCCCAAAACAATAGGTTCATGTAGTCATCATGGGGAACACACATACCAAGTATGAGCTTCATCCATCCAAGTGGGGTCGAGTTATCGTGTTCACAAGCCAAAATTAGCCAAATTATTGACTTTTCACAAATTTTCTATTTTTGACCAAAATTCACCCCGACCTATACCAAAAATATTAGGGCCTCCTGTACTCCCCATAAGAAAGCTACACACCAAATTTGAAACCGATCAGACCAACTATTCTGACTTATCGTGTTCACAAGGTTTCAGACTTTGACCTCTGGTGACCTCAGATGACCTCTGACCTGACCCTAAAACGATGGGGTTCATGTAGTCATCATGGGGAACACACATACCAAGTATGAGCTTCATCCATCCAAGTGGGGTCGAGTTATCGTGTTCACAAGCCAAAAATTGGCCAAATTATTGGCTTTTCACAAATTTTCTATTTTTGACCAAAATTCACCCCGACCTATACCAAAACAATAGGGTTCCTGTACTCCCCACAAGAAAGCTACACACCAAATTTGAAACCGATCAGACCAACTATTCTGGACTTATCGTGTTCACAAGGTTTTCAGACTTTGACCTCTGGTGACCTCAGATGACCTCTGACCTGACCCCAAAACAATAGGTTCATGTACTCATCATGGGGAACACACATACCAAGTATGAGCTTCATCCATCCAAGTGGGGTCGAGTTATCGTGTTCACAAGCCAGTCGTCACACACACCACACACACACACACACACACACACACACACACACTGCATGACTGCAGAGATTCCTCCGACTTCGTCAAGGAATCAAAAATGTGGCTCAACCTCGCCAGTGGCATGCTTCATCCATCCACCAAGTTTCAACCCATTCGCATTTACGGTTTAGAAGTTTTGAGTGAACGTGACGAATAGATCGGACGAACGAACGAACGAGCTAACGGATGGACGGAGAGACATGAGACTTGTAGAGTGGCTTGTCACCGCCAGCTAAAAACCTGAGCTTGCACTGTCTCCTTGAGATGACCCAATATCGCCCTCCTGTCTGGACTCTGATTTCGGAATTTTAGAATACATGTGTCATAATTCATATCTATCTAGTGTCGTCAAGAAGGAAGACGAATAGCGTTATAACCGCTCGAATGAAAAGTGATAAAATCGTCATAGGCCTATAATATCCGAACTATTTCCGTGGAATATCGCGATGGCCTACTAATATGCATGAATACTTATCGTTTTAGGCAAGATAACCCATACTGACGCGGAATAAGCCTACATTTTTTATGCAACTTGCACACACACACAAACAAACATTACAGGTCACGTGATATTCTTGAATTGTACAAGTATTGCATTGCGTCTCATATTGTGCGTTCAGAATCGTACTAACAGTCCAGGATCTGAAAGATACGCGAAACTGCACGGTATTTTAGTATGAGCCTATACTCCACCAGCAATTCTGAGACCAACATTTTAGAAATAATGCGACCGATGCGAGCTGCTCTGGACCATTTTATACGACTGGATATCATGGTAAAATACCTCTTAACAAATTATTCACAAATAACCCTTCTACTTATTAACCAGCGTATAAATGTCTCTTTTTTATTTATTAATGATAGCGAGAAATATTAAACATGTACAAGTGGTAGAATAGAGAGAGGTTAAGTAGTCTTTGGAAAGTGTTGACCGTAGGTCGAACAAATATAATATCACTTCCAGGATCATGAAGTTGAAACTAATAACTTCAGAGCCATACAGACTTTGTGCAGTATAACAGATACATTAAAATAAACATGATCAGAGGGAACTGAAACTTCAGGGCTAGAATTGCCTGTCCCAGTTTAAAACCTTGCCAATGCTTAACACTGCACTGGAATACCACTGAACTCTACCAATGTGATGTCTGTCTTTCATATCCTGAATCGCTATGTCGCTGCTGTAAGAAATCTGTCTCTGTCCAATATCCCGAATCAAACTGTTCCTGTTCTGTAATACAACCCTTAAATGCCAGGCCTACAGTAAGACAAGACGAGAAGTTATAATGACATGTTCCCAAAATAAAACCTACTAAACTGCTAAACTAAGTAACAATATGCAGCTGAACAATGAAACCACTAACCTATAATTATCGGAAGTTCCTATGCCAACATGGGAACTATACCAAGCTCAGCTATGTCCAATAATCCTTTAGAAAAACAACCCTAGGGAATAGCAAATCCCTAGCTGCAATAACAATACAGCTAAGTAAACCCACTGACCCGTAACTAAACCATCCAACAGAGCAAATAACCCCCCTTAGACAACAATACTGGGGTAACATGAACATAGCAATGAGACAGGCAAATACAATAGAACTAGCAAATACTATAGGAGCTATAGTGGATATATATATATATATATATATATATATATATATATCTATATATATATATATATTATATATATATATATATATATATATATAATATATATATAGGTCAATAGGACCTGTAGAGGCGAAATCCGGTAATTGTTGAATGCCCTCCGTGGATTTACGAGCGATTAATCTGAATTATGGATCTGTTCAATATGGCTAATGAGCAGCAAATCATTCATATACAGATTATGCACTATCTGTCGCGGTCTGGGATAGGACAACGTTGTTCAACATTTGCAAGTATGATTTGAATTATTCCAGGCAATGATTATCACTCGTTCAGCCGAATTGGGAGCTTGGAAAATATCCACAGACGATCAGTTCCTCCCAAAAGATCATATTATAGGTGATTTTTTCATCAGACGAAAATGACACCTTTCGAATACGTGACTGGATTATTCCACTACTACAACGTGAGAGAAATTGTGCTTTCGGCAAGACCTATACAGCTTGCAAGAATGAGAACTGAGATAACTATTCACATTTACCGAGTGAAGACACCGATGTTACTAACGAGACCATCATATTCCAATCCTTGTACGTCCTATATTGTGCGTCCAAGAGTACTGCAAGTACACTATTCAAAAAAGGCACATGCATTGTAACTTTGAACCGATTTGGCACCATGTGAACACAATGGCCACAACCTGCGTTGGAAGTTTTTTGGAATAATTCTCTGCACAATAATTCCCGTCAATGAGAGTGCTTCCTCGAATCACGTTATAGCAAATTATATTTTTCCTAAACCAAAGGACGATTGATCCGGAATAAGAATAAACCTATATGAGAGGTATCAATAATTTCACATCCGTCGTCATGAGTCCCTGTGGAGGTAGAATCATGTAATAGTTTGTTGACCTTTGTAGTACTTTAGAAGGATTGTAGAGATTGCAAACTGCGGATTCACCTTGAATTTCAAGCCCGCCTTAAGTACATAATAAAAGGAATAATCCTTGGGGTAGATTTCTAGAGATTAAAAGAGGTATGCTGTGCCAAAACCGGTCGGGGTTAGACCAACCGATGGTTGCTCAACATCACGACACCTTTTGGGACGATGAATGTGAATTGGTCCATACGACTGAAAATGTGACTGTCAATGTCATCAAATAGGCAGATGTACACGGATGGAGGATTACGCTGTAAAAGACTCTTGAACAACTCCTGGTCGTTTTCTCTAGTATGTAGTTAGGGTAACTACCCGAAAATGCAATAATTGCAATAACGTCAATACAGGATAAACATGCTGTGGGAACACACGTAATGTACAATTCGTCTTTTGTTATATTACTCAAACAGCGTAGGGTGTCATTAAAGCTGGAACGACTGTTGTGTATATATGGTCTGCAGACAATGTTTATTAATATCTGTATCAACATAACGATTCCCGAACAGGTGAATCTCAGAATTCTCCCAAACAGGAGAATCTCCCGGAATTTGTTTAATCCAGCCTGGCTGAACTAGTACTCAAAATGGGTATAATATTACTCAGACTGGGTAAAACAAATTGCCCAGGTAGTATTTGTACTTTTTCAGAGTGTAGCCAGACCTCATCACCGAATTTCAGTCGATCCGCGAGTGCGCCGATAAGGGACAATCGGCTGCTGCATAATTTTCATTGTGACGTCCTTCATCCTTCAATTGCCCTTCATGCCCACTGCTTGCATCCTCTTTGTTTGAACCTAGTTTTTAATCCTGACCTCACACTGTAAGATAGTAGGGAGAGAATGTCACTACCTTTTCCGTTAGAAAGAAAACTGCACATGTTTCAGTCATGAGCTCACGAATCCCCAGAAACCGGTAAGAGTCAATGCACATATTGGTTGCACGTTAACTGGCCGTTCTCAGCTGGTAGAGTTGTCCATTTCTCATTTTGTTTTAGCGTGGGAGCATAATGGGGGTACCAATGGTTACTGCACATATTGATCGCACGTTAACCGGCCGTTCTCAGCGGGCTATTAGATTGTCAGGCACAGTCCGGCAGTGTTCCTCCCTCTCAATTATAATCGAATTTACTGAGATTACAAGATGTGCGTACCGCGATCATCCCTTTCGCATTGTATATTCT
This sequence comes from Sclerodactyla briareus, assembly GCA_026419785.1. Lineage (NCBI taxonomy): Eukaryota > Metazoa > Echinodermata > Holothuroidea > Dendrochirotida > Sclerodactylidae > Sclerodactyla > Sclerodactyla briareus. The sequence goes on from JAODTK010003699.1 coordinate 78,297, forward strand.
AGGCTCCCTCTCGTAACTCCCCTTTTTTCGTCTTCCCCCCTTTTTTTTGGCGGGTCTTATTTCTTCGCCCCTCTGACACCTGTCAGGAATATGCATGTTGATGATTTCGGGAGATTGATTAGCGCGAAGTCGGGATATATTCCTTATCCCTTTTATATATACATTGACATTTCATCCATGAATCCAATCTTATAATGGGGTGAAATAAGGTTCGGTTAGAATGACAGCTGGTAAATGGTTTGGGGCTCCAGTATTTCCCCACGGCCTAATTGATGGGTTCAATGCATTTTACCGTCTCTGTCCTCGCTACTCGACCACGGGTCGATCTGGTATATACGTGAATCTATCCTCGCAGTGCGAGTTAAATCAAAAGAAGAACAATGACCTATACACTTGCTTCTGCCTGGTGCATGCGCCTTCTGACAGAGACTGATTCAGAATTGCAGAGACCTTGACGAAATCTGACATCTTCCCACGATAGCTGTCATTGCTCGTCGCAGTTTTGGGGGGTAGCTGGGGCAGCGGCAAAGCAGGTTTTGTTTGTAGAATGCATACGACATTTCGTGGGAAGGAACTTTCAAGACAAGGGAGAAAAAAAGCTCACTTCAACTCGCTATAAGGCGTTCAGACTTCGCTCTGATGTAAGCATGCATGACCAGATAGGTGAGCTTCGGCAACACAACATGGACACTTCGGATACTGCACAATTATACCGATTACCTATGAAAAGCGTCAATTTCCGGAATATACGATAAGTCTGACTGACCCGCCATTAATCGAGTTCGATTGATGCAGACTGCTCATAAGTTATGCCATAAATTACGTTCGGCGTAATCTGAACAAACAACAAAATCACTCGACGGGCTTACATGAACCCTTCATACCCATTATTGGCCTACATCGAGGTAGTACAGTCCGCGGGCAAACTCCATATTATAGATATGGAATACGTCTTCATGCTCCGAGGCCTTTCGAGCAGCTGAATCACAGATTTATTTTCATACAATATTTCATAAACTTCCAGGAGATGAATAAAATCGACGTCATTCTGGAGGGAATCATTCGAAATGCGTTCACAAACCTTCGTTAAATAATGTATAATGAACTAATTCAGTCTGCGACTAACACACAACACACAGCACAACGATGGCATGTCACTCTTTTGACTGCTCTTCTAACCTTCCGGCAAAAACAAGAAGTTACCTGTGAGCTGTAACGCTATACTGTCACGGATTCCAATTCAACTTGTCAGTTACTTCGAAAACAAACCTATTGACCTCATCCTGATATCGTTCTTGCTGTTTCATGTGTTCCTAACAGAGATGGCGATAGGCCACATGTATACAGGGAGAATTCTCTTTTTGAATTTTCCGAATGGCGACTCAAACAAAATTTGTTGTTGTTGCTGTTCACCGCCCTTCCCTACTCTGAGACCCACCCAGTTAAAATTCCATTTTCTTAGATGAGTTTAGGGAGTTTGCCGAGTGTCCGTGTGCAGCATCCCAACACATAGTAATAGCTGGGGACTCCAACATTCATGTTAACGAGCAGTTCGATAAGGGCAGTGTTTTCTTTGGAATCTACTTACCACCCTGGGTCTTTGCCAACTCGTTAACTATATTACCCACCATCTATCATATCAGGTCAAATACCTGTGATAGGGTCCTAGCGTAGCCTCTGGAAAGCCTCGCATAATATTAAAAACTCCTGGTATAGGCCTGTAACACTGTTGCTCATAATCTATACAGTAGTCTCTGGGCACACTTTTGACATTTATCTTACGCTCGTTATGTATCATTATTATTATTATTTTTCTCTCTATTCTTGCTTTCCCCTGCTCCACGTTGGATACTCTCCTGGTTATACCCAACATGATTCGCAAGGAGCTTAGTTGGTAGGCATATTATCCGGCAAACCTTCTTGATAAGATTTTGGAGATTGATAATTATAAACTCCATGGTTTCAGTTCTGAAGTCATATCCTTTCAACTGTAGTTATATTCGTTAACATCGGTTAATTGGGCATTCTCTCAGTTTTGTACATTATGGGTAATGTGGAATAGGATCTAAACATTTTGGATAACGGGAAATTTCACTGGTACGTCGGAATTCCAGTGTCGCAATCACTACTATACACACCGATGGAACTTTCTTTTCCTTCCCGTACCGTAACTCATCTGGAAACACGGTGTCTCATTTGTCATCAAACCAGTGGGGTGAAGTTTTTCTAAATATGGCTGGACACTGATACTTCCTGGTACTTGCGATAACGACCAGAGGTTCATAAACTGTATAAATACCTTAGTATATCACTCCCTGTTCGCCTTCATTGGATTATGATATCGATCATCTACATCTATGAATGAGGCCTGATGACGTTTCAGGTTCTACGTGGAGGAAAAATCGATACATTTTTCTTTACTCTTCTTTGGAACACATCAGGTCTTATAGGTAAACTCTGGCGGTACTGTTGCTCTGACTGACTGCATCTGGGTGGATGAAGAAAAAAAAAACATCTGTGACAGATTTCCGTATTCTTATGAACTAATGTTTCGTGTCGAAATTGCTATTCCTTGATGAAGTTTGAAAGCCGTACTGCCTGGAACAAATACAATCACGTTTGCCGGTAATGGGAATGAAGAAAATGAAGGAAGATCGGGGAGAATTTATCATAATACAGTATTATTATACCATGTATAGTAGACTGCAAACGAGGTGTAAACAAAGATGCATTATAATTTCGAACGGATAATTAGTTACCAGTCCCACCCCATCATTTTACCTCTTATTCCTTTTCGCTCTCTCCCAGCCGTCTGGACACCATCAAGAGATAGGCCAGGAATGATCAGTCGCAGAAGATGCGTCCCCCCCCCCCCCCCCCCCCGCTTGGCGCTCTTGACTCTTCGCAGTCCGTACCCCTAACTTTTAGTTCCATTCATCTTTTACCCTCTCATAAGGTAAGGTGAGTCTCTGCCAGAGGCAATAAAACCGCATATCCCTCTTCCAGATACGCGATACACTGTGTGCGCGCCAACTTCCTGGACGTATTGTGCGTGGACGTCCAATCAATTTGATTGTCAAACATGTTTAGAGCTCGAACGATAGTGCTGTCAAATTGGCGTTTGAAACCTGTTTTGGAGCGTATTCCCCTTGATCGTGATTTATCTGTTCCCTCCTTCTAGTCGGTCGTTATCATGTACATCTACTTATTATATACCACAACTCAACATTTATACGAGTGTTTTCATACCTATTCTTAGATGAGTTCAGGGAGTTTGCCGAGGGTCCGTGTGCAACATCCCAACACATAGTAATAGCTGGGGACTCCAACATTCATGTTAACGAGCAGTTCGATAGGAAGCAGGTTGCCTTTCAGAATCTACTTACCACCCTGGGTCTTTGCCAACTCGTTAACTATATTACCCACCATCTATCATATCAGGTCAAATACCTGTGACAGGTCCTAGCGTAGCCTCTGGAAAGCCTCGCATAATATGAAAAACTCCTGGTATAGGCCTGTAACACTGTTGCTCATAATCTATTGAAGATATTCACAAATTCAAAATGTGTGTTTTCACCTACAAAGACGTCAACAAACGATTTGCCAAATATTTTTCGTAATCTCGTTCACCCCGCAGCTGACTTTAGCTCCACTTATTGTACTAGAAGCAACGAGCTTTTCTCTGTCACCAGGCCAAACTCTATCCATGGTAATTTTTAACTGAACAATTATTGCTGTAAATTATGGAAGGACCTGGAATGGAATCAAACGCTCAAGTCGTTTCGTGTCTTCCCAAGAATGTTCTCAACAATCACCTCACCTCCGTGTATTAAAATTCCTACCTGTATTGTGTTTACATTAAGTTTTCTACCTTGGGTCCCTGGCTCCGATAAGCATACTGTGCTTTTCTAGAATCATGTACATACGTTTCATGTACATTATATTGCACCTGTATTTGTATGCACGGAATAAATAAATAAATGAATGAATAAATGAATAAATGACTGAATGAATGAATGAATGAATAAATGAATAAATGAACAAAAAATAAGAGTGACTTTATATCATCGCCCCATTAAACGTCAAAAGCCATTAACACCGACGCTCGAGCATATAATGGCCTTCATGTTGACACTGATCATAAAATCATTATAAATAGTTCCACCCTGAATAGCTCAGCAGAGAAAACGAATGATCCGGTCAATAAGATAGTTGGGAGAAATTGGGAATAAAAATAAGCAATAGCAACTGTGAAGATATACATCAAAAGAGAGAGTTAACAGAGGATCAAAGAGGATCAAAAATGATTAGAGAACAGAATTTTCTAGTCAAAGCTGCCCATGAACAATTAAAACACTTAATTGACTTAATTGACGAAATTTCTGTTTCTGAAAATTGTTAGGATGACTCCTACCGTTTCTTTAGAGCAATAAAAGTAGAAGACGTTTAGAAAAAGTTAATCATCAAATTTCAAACGAAACGTGTTTCCAGAAGAAAAACATTAACATTCCACCTATTAAACAGGAAAACAAACGAGCGGTTGCATCAATAAGAAAATCCACAGGTTGTGACCAGTTCACAGCTGAGCATCTTAGTTAAGCCCCATACACAAACACATAGCGATCATCCTAAATAGCATAGTCGAATCAGGAGAAAATCCAATCGTAATTGGATGAAGAATCCTGACACCTCTCCAAAAACCGGGAAAGTTAAAGGTTAACTGGAAAATTTGACTATAGCGATGCTTATGTAGCGCAAAATCCAAAAAGCCTAATGCGCTTTACAAAATCACGAAACAAAATGAATTAAGCATAGGCATGTCTGTAGAAGGTCTTCAATGCTGACTTGAATTCAGCAAAGGAGGAAATATAATTTCTTAGCTGTGTTGCAAGGTAGCTGAAAGCCATATCTCCCACCCGCTTCTCGGATGGTCGATTCACAAGGGTGAACATATATATCAACTAGACATCGCCTGGCGGGAACACCGCCAACGTGTATATCTGCACTTCCAATTAATCAGATGGTGACATTGTTCATCTTGTTTCTTTCATAAGGGATTTATGACCCAGAGAAGTGGATGGGTTGTTTCCAATGCACACACTATGCTCCGACATATGCGAATGTCAATCTGCAAAAAAAAAAAACATTTTTCGCAAAAATTCAAAAAGGCCGCCGGGTGGGGTCGTATTGGGCGAGAACAGAAGTTGGTCTTCAAACGATCGCCATGCTTCAAAACGCGCAAATCAGCAAAAACTCAGTTTCGCAAAAAATCCACAATGGCCGCCGTCAGAGCGGTTGGGCGACGCCCACATTTCGACCCATTCAAGATTTTCATTAGACGATCATGGGTGCAAAGTTTCATAAGGATCTGAGAAAGCACTGGTGAGTTATTTTACAAACACTATCAATTCAGTTTCATTTGAAATCCAGATGGCCGCCGCCATAGTGGTCCCGCGACGCCCACATTCGAACTCATCCGAGATTTTGTGAGGGTGAACATGTGTGCAAGTTTCGTGTCAATTTGACATTGTGTTATAGAGTTATTGTGTTAACACCAGAATCTTCGTGACGCGGCGGCGGTGGCGGCGGCGGCGGTGGCGGCGGCGGCGGTGGCGGCGGCGGCGGTGGCGGCGACGATGCTGTCAAAACCATTATATCCCCGAAGTGGGGATATAATAAGCTCCTGGAGGTAGTTTGGAGCCAAGTTATACCGGCACTTGAAAATGTATATCAGGATCCGAAAAGTTATGCGCATCTTGCAGAGAATCCAGTGGAAATCGGCGAGGATTGGTGATATATGGTCGTTTGGGGCAACTCTGGCAATAATGCGTGCCGCATTATTCTGTACTCGCTGCAGACGCCGCATTGACAACGGGACTCCATACAATGTACAGCTGCGGTAGTTCATTTTGGACACCACGAGAGATTGGACAGCTGAACGGCACGCTTCAGTGCTGAGGTATTTGCGAACTTTTCCGAAGTTCCGCAGATAGTAGTTGCAGTTTTTCACTTCGTTCAATACCTTGACGCAATTTGATGCTTCAATATGGTGCCCGCAAATTTGGAGTGACTGCCTGCCGAAATGACGCATGTGGTGTGGAGACATTACGTTCAGGAGTTCAGTTTTGTCATTATGAGCTTCAGGCGATGTTGGGACAACCAGTCGTTGACATGCGTGATGCAGTCTTGCATTCTTCCGACAGCAGCTTCGGTGCTCAGTGGAATCATAGCTGGTATAGAGTTGAATGTTGTCTGCATAGCGGTGATAGCAGTTGTTGTATATCTGGATGATAAATTGCAATAGTCGAGTGTATATTGAGAGTAACACTGGTCCAATGACGGACACCTGTGGAACCCCGTGTCGATATTGCGGATACACTACTACAAATCCTTGCAATTTGTCTAACCAGGAGGATGTGTCCGTTAATTGATGACAATATCCTCTCCGTCACACAGACTGCCTACATTTTAAGTGACGAAGCACAGCCAAACTTGTTTTCGCATTCGAAATGTTGCCAAAGATGGCTATAACATCCATGGGTTACACTTTCAATCTACTGATGCTTGATATGAGCTAGGCTTCCGACACAATTGAAAGAATCTCTGCTCAATGACCTAGAACAAATCCTTGATAACAACGCACTTCATCTGATATCACTTCTAATTGACAATGTTCCCTACACCGTTAGACTAGGGCCAACTGGGACATCGTTTTCTGTTTAACGTTGGGTCAACACAATGAGACAGAGCAAGCACATTATTACTTCTTTTTTTCAAACATTACCTAGTAGCAAAGATTGATGACATTGATGCAGTTATCCTGCCATCTCAGTTAGTTGATCATGACTACAGCTCAACCAATACCACCAACAACGTTTTCACTGTAGACCAACGATATGTTGATGATATCTCTTAGGCATCGACTAGTCAGCCCATACTGCAAGATACAGAAGAATGAGTTACTGAGAAGGAATATGAGAATCAACACAACGAAAACTGAAAAATGTTCAATCACGAGAAATGGAAATGGAACTTGAAAGGAAAGTAAATATGCTAAACGTTTTCAACACTCTGTCAACAATTTCCAAGAGCAGAGGCATAGGACGAAACATCAAAGCTCTAATAAAGATAATTTTTCTGTACAAATGTGGGGTTCAACGACTGAACGAAGGAGCTTGATCACGTTTACACAACTTTTTTCACAGGTGACTACTTCGCAATGTACTCAACCAATAGATGAGCCAATAACAATTGGATACCGATCTATGATGACATCGACCATATCTCTTGGTCATCCATAGTGACACACAGAGGATGAGACTTTGAAGTTCCAGATATCCACGATTTACCTAAAGAAATATAACGGCTGCCTAGCTGTGCTTTCAGGGAACAGTAAGTTGCAAGCTTCTATAGAGAACGCTGGCGAATATTGGTTTTAATCCTTGTCCACAGACAGTGTTTTCACAACACATGATGCGTTCAGTCCTCCAGTCTCAATCCGTTACGGGTTAATATTAGCACTTAGGGCAACGTCCGTTGCCAACGCATGAGTATATTACACGCAAGGTATCGTAGATGTCACACACCCGTTTTAGTCAGTAAACAGCGTAGGGATATAACTGCCCAGAAGCTTCAGATGGGTTTACTCAGCTGCTTGGCATCGAGACCTCTGGGTTACTGCAGATAAAATCTGGGTCGGGTAAAATTTTAAAAAGGATATTCTCCTATGGTCGTGTTATGATTATCTACATCACATATTCGTGAAGACATTGAAGACTAACCTCTTATAACGAAGATGCAGCGAATAATCCATGTTCAACAAAACAAGAGCCGTCTATTAGACAATGAAATGATGAGAGAAAAATATAAATTAGTTTATTGTTGGTAAAACGTAACCGTTGATTGTGTAACCAGCATGAGCATATTATCCTCCGCACTTACACCATAAAAAAATCCTGTACAGTCGACCTCTGAATGATACATCAGCTTCTGACATAAGCTCAAATGTGCTGCAATATTTGCAATATACTTTGTTGGTTGATATATCCTAGTTCAATGAAAACATACATGCTGACAAATAAAATAAGGCGTGCGCATTGAGAATATAGTTTGTATTTGGAACGACGATTGGCTTCGGCTTCAGCAGACATGATTCTGGTGTGTTCAGTATAAGAATACTGGCAAATTGCCTCCTTTGTTCAGCCGATACCAAGTCATACGCATTAGGTTGTGTTACCACGAGGCGGACGCAGGCACGGACGCGGTCACGGGCGAAGAAAACATCGTTTAAAACCTGGTTTTAATGTTCAGCCGTTTCCACGAGGAGGACGCGGGCGGGTAGGCAGGGTAGGGAACCCCTCCTTTTGGGGTGCAAAAACACGCCCTCGAAGGAGGATCCAAACCCCCTATTGAGGGTGCCATTCTGTAGTTACCCACAATGCCTTGCACCTGTCTAATACCTATAGCGAGTGATCAAATTTTTTGAACGAAAGCTGAAAAAACGACCGTTTTGTGAAGATCTTGACTGACAGTTTCTGAAAGAATAATTCAATACTAACATATTTCCTTCTTCATGTCGCAACACAATTCTTCTTTATTATAGAAATATGCAATTAGAAAGTGAAACTTCGCCCGTGATATTCGTGTATCGGTCGTCTCTTTATTACACATATTCGAGTCAATGCTTGCTTTAGCTCATCCTGATGCAGCGAAATGCCGCGAAAATTCCAATACTGTGTGCACCCAAGCGCGCAATGGCAACGAACGTGCCGCGGCAGCTGCGTACGAGCATCGCGTTCAGTTCATTGACCTTTTAGTTTTAACGTTACTAAGCAACGCTATCATAGAACCGAAATGAAGCTGCATTGTTTCAATACAGGCTCGTAACCGAGGAGGGGAAGCATTTGGGGCCATGCTCCTTGCCACTCCCCCACCTGCTCTGTGGGACCTAATGCCTATCTGTTGTATGTCATCGTCTGCGTGAATGAAGCTCGTAAGTTCAATCCCGTTAGTCAAAATAAGGCTCAAGGGAAATATTGAATTGTGAAATTATTGCATGGGTTACATGATATGTACATGCCTCAAGGTATCTCCTGAATTGTGAATGCCCATGTAATGGATTTTTGCTTTAAGCATAAAATACCATACTAATTTGTCGAAGTATGAGTGCGTGACAATTGAAATAGCGCGGAAGCTCGTGTATATACAAGATATCTTCCAATCGGTAGACCGGCATCGGTACTTGTTGTATGCGACAACTATGAAGTGAACACAAACTGATCAGATTTCTGATATAGCATCTGCTAATTGAGTACGGTAGTCCAGTTTGCATGATTCGATTTTTATGGAACTTGATGGATGTGGTCTACCATCAGTCTCGATAAATTTAACGTGAGTCAATGTCACTGAAGGTCTTTTGATGTGAATATTTGGGATAATTCATGCAATTTCGGCAAACTTGGAAGACGTGGTCTGTCTTTGGTCGTATACGCAGTCAGACGAGACATTCACAATCATGAACATCCGATTCCTTCGTCCTGGATATTCTTCCACGTCCCGACATTGACTGATGATTCTTGTGGGTAATTAGGTAGTCACATGCACGAGCGGATATAATACACTGCGCTACTGTTGAGGTACAGTTCAAACCGCGAGTAACATAATTTTGCAGGAGTCAATTCTTCGGACTGCCAGCGCTAAATACACATAACATCCACGTGACAGCATTGCGAAATGAAATCAGGGGCTATATACGGGGGTGGGTGAGGGTGACGACCCCCAGCGCTAACGATTCGGCCTCTAGCAAGTTAAGGATTATGTAGCGGTTAATGCCTGATATAGGCCACTATAATGCAACTCCTTCCCCAAATGGACACCCCTTCATCCTCTTGAACCAAGTGACCAAAATAAAAACAATAAGTCTCACAAAGCAGAGGGATGGCAAATGCCGCCCTCTTGACTTCGAGCATGCTCCATCGTCAAAATTTTGAACACAAGTGGTCAACATGTGCGCCATTGCTGAACATTTGAACCAACGCTTCCGAAATTTGAACATCATTCACATGGTGTTCAGAAATGGAACAGCAGTGTCCGAGTCGTGAAAACCTGAATACCAAATTTTGATGATGTGGTGGGAAAAGAAGTGCACGGGAAGCTATGGCTACAGGCTCAATACCTTTGCCAGCCTCCGCGCCCACGCCCGCTTCCGCCTCCTAGAAACACAGCTTTTGACGTGAATATCGTATTTTATTGCTCAAAGGGCTCATTCATGCCCTTTCATTGTTCTTTCCTACCCGAATGAAGGGAACCGACCATGATATTCCTACTGGATGGTTGCTTCCCTGATAGAAAGTACAGTACATACCTCGCGTGTTACCTAATATCGACACGGAAAATAGTTACTGCTACACTTAAAATGACTTCTAAGGCGTATCACGCAAAGACAAAGAAAATCACTTAATCCAGTTTCCCTCCCGATTGCACATATCAGGGAAATGTCATACATATCGATAAGTTGAACTCATTTCCGTTAACCATTGACCTAAACCTATCTACATTTGGCGCATCTATCTCCGATGGCGTCAAATTCATTATGATTGTTTGGAAGCTTACCCAACTCCATTAGCATACAATGTGGTGCTGAACTATGATGGAACCTGAAGTCGTTGGGTCACTGTTATATGATATAGAGCAATATTCACAAAGTGCACAATTGAGTGTTCGTGCTCATTAAAGTAGAATGGGGAGGGACGTATATACTTCTGAAGTCTCAAACGAGCACACAATATGACCCACGTAACTTAATCGGACACTGTGGCGTTTTTGGTAGTTTTCCTACTTTCGACTGATTAAGTTTATATAGTATCGTAGAAATCGTGATTTGTTTTCCAATTTACTGAAAGTGGATTCCATGGCTGCTGGCAAAGTGTATCGGGGTATCGCTCGACCTTTATTATAGCTTGAACCTCTGATTAAAGTGAAGGAACACCAACGTACTTTTAGACTTTATTGGAGTGGTCATAATATGGAAATGTAGAATGGCTGAAAATTCCGGGTTCCCTGCATGGCGCGGGATTGGAAAAAGAATCATGTAAAGCAAACGCATGGAGCTGACGAGCAGCACGATTCTCGTTGACAAATAAATGAGTGCACTCAGTCATGCAGAAGATTGATATGAAGTAGAGATAAATCAAGATTCCGGAAAAACTTCCTACGTTGCAGGATACCGGAGAAATTGGTTACAAATTACACAATGTTAATATTGAAGATACAGGATACCTTGCAAGTTAGGTGGTTAGGTTACAAACTCTTCCTAACGAATCACATGTGGGTTTGCCCCCCTTCCATTCCCCTCCGGCGTCCCGTTCTCTCAAAACGTTTCGGAAAAGTTCAACAGCATTTGACGCTATAGCGTAAGCATCGTCGACGTCTAATTTCATCAGAAATGCGACGCCATGGTTATAGCCGTATCGACTGAATAACACGTGCCGATGGCGATCAGTTCTTGATTGAGATAGATCGACATTGAAGAATAGAGGAGTCTTGTCTAGTCTTCGATCGACTGTGAAAACGATTTCCGGTGAAGATACTGATGTTTTCCTTCCCGGCTCTAAGTTGATTGAGCTAGCTCATGTAGAAGAAAGAAGCATATCCAGCGACAGGTCGACTGTGGCAGCCATCCTCGATAAGGATTTAGATCACGTGTGAAATACTTAGCCTTTTAGTGAGTTCCCGCCAAGGCTAACCATAAAACTACGGAAACTATAGCCTAACATAGCTAATGCAACTCTCCTAATGGTCATTTTTTCTTATATAGCGCTTTACCACCGAAGTTCTCAAAGCCCTTTGCCAACATTACCCCGATCATAGGAACCAGTCACGCACTCCGACATCCCGGAAGAGTATATAGCGGCAGCTATCAGCGCCTTTGTGTTCTGATACCTCACGGTCCCCATTTGTACACCTGGGTGAAGAGAAGCAAGCGGTATAAAGTACCTAGTTCGAGAGTACAACGTGGCGGGCTCGAACCCACAACCTCTGGGTTACAAGCTCGACGCCTCAACCAATTTGTCCACCACGATCCATAACATCTCAGAAATGAGACATCTTGGAATCTGTCCTAAAATCCGTTACGAATATAATACAATGGTAATAACCATACGCGATTGATCGGGTGGTGCTGCTATCGTTGATATTTTCCGCTGCGAATATTATATCCCCGGCACACTGTAGTGTCCAGGGGGTATCATGGTTTTGGCTGCACCGTCGTCCATGGCTGCTCCGCTCCGCCGCCGCCGCCGCGTTTCTCGTTAGCGCTCTAGCTCTTCAACGCATTGTCCGATTTACTCGAAAACTTGGCACCCATGTTTGTCATGAATGAATCTCGGACAAGTTCGGCGGCCATCTTTGATTTTCGACTGAACGCATATTATTCTCGTTAACGCTCTAGCTCTCCAACGCATTTCCGATTTACTCGAAAACTTGGCACCCATGTTTTTTGTCATGAAATGATCTCGGACAAGTTCCTAAGTGAGCGTCGCCACACGCACTCTGGCGCGGCCATCTTTGATTTTCGACTGAACGCATATTATTCTCGTTAACGCTCTAGCTCTCCAACGCATTTCCGATTTACTCGAAAACTTGGCACCCATGTTCGTCTGGAAAATCGTGAAACAAGTTCGAAAGTGGGCGTGGCCACACCCATCCAATGGCGGCCATCTTGGATTTTTTGATGAACTGACTTTTTCGCAGATTTGCGCGTTTTGGAACATGGCGATCGTTTTGGGACCAACTTTAATTTTCGCCCCATTGAACCCCACATGGCGGCCATTTTGAATTTTCTCGCAAAAATAACGCTTCATCCGATTGACTTGAACTTGGTGTACAGGTCCGCCATGAACATACTCTGATGATATCGAAATGGCCGGCAATGGCACCCCCCCCAACGCCAGCCATCTTGGATTTTTCGGACGAACTCTTTCCTTTTTTTTGCAGATATGCACGTTTCGGACATGGCGATCGTTTTGGGACCAACTTTAATTTTCGCCCCATTGAACCCCACATGGCGGCCATTTTGAATTTGAATTTTCTCGCAAAAATAACGCTTCATCCGATTGACTTGAACTTGGTGGCCACACCCCTCCAACGGCGGTCATCTTGGATTTTTTGATGAACTGACTTTTTCGCAGATTTGCGCGTTTTGGAACATGGCGATCGTTTTGGGACCCACCTCAGTTTCCGCCTCATTGTACCACACACGGCGGTCATTTTGATTTTTTTTCCACAACTAGCGCCTTACCATTCACTTGGAACATATGCGATTTTCCAAACTTTGTTAGGTTTGAACGAAACTTGGTGGATGGGGACTTACTTTTGTGTCTACAAGTTAGAAGTCATTTCAAAGCATCGTGGGTCAAATTTGCATAATTCATGTGCCATTAATTCATGGAGTGCAACAAAACTTGGTGGATGAAGTTTATCTTGGTTTCTGAGCAAAATGGGGGTCTTTAGGGGTGTTAGATACTTCTTTCAATGATTGCTCAAGAGCGGGGATATACACGTGGGCGGTTACCCGCCTACACATGTCTAGTTTCGGAATTGTAATTTCATGTGATTGTATTTGTTTGCTAGTTCGTGTAAAAAAGTACTGCCCTCCGGATTACCACACTCGAATGAAAAGTCATCCTTCATTCGGGTTCACGAACATGAAATTCATAAGCACAGGCTGGAGAGCGAGGAATTAAATAAACACATAAGACTCAACGATGTCGTATCTGATAAGACTCGCTCTATCCACAGTGAACTCCATAATGTACTTATTAATTACAACTCATTTGACAGCACCTCGAGTAGCAGTATTGAGGATTTCCTTCCTCTTGTGAATAGATGATGATCGATACCTGGATGAGGGGAAAAATTGGCACGATTGAAGTCTGGAAACTCTACACCAGGTAAATTGAAATCAGGCGTCAATTACCACAATACGATACTGTATGTTATTACATAACATACAGTACTTGTTTGAGGTAGCCACATTTATATGGTGTAATGTACTTCGGTCGAGCCGGTGGCAATGACGGACGGTGGGAGTTCGACTCAAAGCGGGGGTACTAGTAGTTCTGTGCCTCGACTCGCAGTCTTCTCCTTGGAGATAGGGTCTCCGCAGCGTTAGTAACCTAGAAGAGACAACAATCCATGTTAACGAATCACACCCGGCCTTCATTGTTGCGTTGAGGAGGCGTTGATATCGACCAGTCGTGTTTAGTGACGAGTCAAAATGTTCCTCACATATGATGGCGTGGGGATTGCCGCTGAGATTACTGGGTGGTTGGATTTATGCGCGGGAAATGATCAATGGAGTCGTGTGCTCACTGCCATTTAAATACAAAGTTTGGGGATAATTAGGACAGAAGACTTATATTTCTAAACTGAAAAGTTTGATCGCGGGTGACGATTTCGCATTTTCTACATCAAGGGCGCTCAACCTTGTCAATATTTTCCGTATTCGGAACTGAGTATGTCAAACAAAAACACATTGAATACAATCAATCGAGAGAAAAAAATGAGTGGAAGCAGAAGTAGGCTAAAGCCTGAATATATTCATTACCGAATATTTACTAACCAGCTAAGAACATATAACCGATTACAGTAAACAGGAACTGGGCCCAGTGGTTCCTCGTGATACGGTCTGGCTAATACCAAATTACATTATCAAGATTACACTTTCTGAAGGTACACCCCACAGATAAACATTATTCCATTCGACAGGTAGATGAGTACTTTTGACCGGCGCACCAATTTCTAAATTGTATTTTCAGTCGCTGTGTTTTCGAGTTTCTTTGGTCATCAAATCAGAAATTGTAAACGATTAACAATTTATAAGAATCCACCATCGACCTCTTTGGAATTTTTATGTGTGTGAGTATGTTTCTACTTGAAGTTTCGTGAACCCTCGATAGTCAAAGTATTTTGCGAAACCCCCATCTACAGGAAGCCCCTCTGTCAGAAGATTTTTACTTAAAGGCAAAGACCAGCCAAGTTCAATACCTTTTTGGGTGTTTTTATGGTTAAAGAGGATAAAAAATCATTTAAATATCACTTGGTTTCAGCGTTATAGCATGTTCGGTTGGGAAGATATGGCTTCCTCAAATTTCATATGATTTGGTGATTTTTATGACGTTATATTTACCAATTATAAGGGAAAGTTAAGACACATTTCTTAACCTTTACTTTAAAATTGGTAAATATGACGTCATCAAATGATGCCAATTCGCAAAATTGCTAACTTAGCAGTGATAAATTAATAATCCTTAAAACTTCGTAACTTTATTACCGAACATGTTATCAACATGAAACACAGTTTGATTTGCATGATTCTCAATGCACAATCATATGACATTCAAGTATTTTTGGTTGGACTTGCCCTTTAACACATTCTACAAACTTGCTTTCAGGCCTTCGAGCAAATGATTTGTAAACTCAATTATATTGAATTCCACTCTGTGTGCGCGAGTGTCTTAAATAACCGGCGGTTATCTTGGGTTTAGGTTCCTACGTTGTTAACTGTAGTCATTCGGATTACTCGCATGAACCTTTACCATGGACAAATAGAGAGTGCTGTCATCAGCAAGTCTGTAAGGAATTACTCGGTGCGCTTACGTGGACCTGTCGTTGCTAATCTAGAATCGAGATGAAGTCCGAGGGCAGATCTCCATAAATAGATACGAAATACAAACATCCGCCAGCATGCTCCTATAGGCCTTTGCGCAGCTATTGTGTGCAAGTCGTCCCGTTCTTCGACATGATCTTATTAATATCAACTCCTGAGATCTCGTCGCCGAGCTGTGACTCCCGTACGCCATATTTTCATTCAAAATTTCATGGAATTCCACGGAACAAATAGCAAACTTTCGATAAATTATGTATAATGAAGTATATACTTCAGTTGCGAACAGAAAATCCCTAACGCTAGTTATGTAAACCAGCTTGCTCTTAGGCCAGCTACGCCACTCGTCGACTGTTATAACAGGCGCTTCACATGCAGTTGCAAGTATGGATTCTCGCTATATTCTCCTACTGGAGAAAACAAGAGAATTTATGTAGGCTCTGGTGCCATTGTCACGGGTTTTATTTGAAACTTCAATACTCTTGGCTTCGAAAACAAACCTATTGACCTCGTTTTGATATACTCCTTGCTGTTTTGTGGCTCCCAACTAGTAATGTCGATTCATGTTTTACAGTAGGGGCAAATATCTTTAAATGCATTCTTGCCAGCTTCTCTTTCTATTAATGAATTTGTTCCAAACCTTTTTGGTACTTGGTATTGTAGTATTTCTGCTCGACTGGTTGTGAAGTTGCCAATTAAATTTGGAAATGTTCTGGACGTACGAAAAATATAATTTCACGTGTCTGAGAATTTGAATCCTCTAAGCAGCACGGTCACTGATGAGACATGGCCCTGAGTTCTACGAACGCAAACTGACTACAATGTCTCATCCCGGTCCTTCGGAAACGATGAAATAATTACAAGCATGCATCTATAGAATGATGGTGAGAAACACTATGTGATAGCAGTTCACTTGTCCAGTGGAATATGGCCGGGAAACACAGTTCAGGGGATAATACCAGATATGAGATCTACCACATGTGGAACGGACCCTACGAATGACATGTGTGGAGCAAAGATGGTTCACTACCTCTGATAACCGAAATCGTGAACTCTAGTATCCATTGGAAGATGTCTATCATCATCCACTTCCCAAAGAGAGCACGCGTGGACATGGAGTTCAGGACTATATGGACCGGGTAATGGGTAATGAATGACCTACCAAAGTTGCCTGAAATTGTAGGAAAATGTTTCCTCCTTCAGTTGAACAGGTACATGACTATGAATAGGTTACTGCCGTCTATACATCCGCACAAATCGTGAAGAAAACTACTGATGTGACAGACGCAGTAAGGTACAGTAAACAAAACCCAGGGCTCGTGTGTTGGTATTGTTCTCTACAATGTATATAATAGCACCACCCGGATATGCTGATGATCATTCGTTATATGACACTTCCTTGCGTGACTCGATGTGAACAGAAGCAAATGCCAAGGAATAGATTGAAAAAGAATCACGACAAGAATTAGTGTATATAGTTTGGAACCATTGACCAGCTAACTAGGCAGCAGTACCAAGAGGTCATAGTAATAGCTGATGCGCAATGCTTTAATTTCAATATATAAATTTTGGTTGCCTAGTGGGATTGTAACTGTAGCCATTATTATACACTGTAAAAAAATCGGTAAAACGTTTACTAGGAAAATGGCTGAAAGTTGCTGCAACGAACATTCTTGTTTCCTTTGATTAACGTGTTACAGGTTGAACGTTAACTTCATATTACCCTTGCTATGATTTGACGGTTCCACATAGTTCTGCGAGTTTCCACAGAACTGAGGTGCTGCAACCATGTTATGGGGTTTCCTACGTAAACACTCATAGAGTTTTTGCAGGGAAAGCCACTACCGCTACTAAGCTACAAGTTATAATAGATCACATTGAAACACGAATATCGTTGAAACACTTTCCACCTTTTTTTTCTGTAGGCGTAATTTTACAATGTACAAAAATCATCATTTTCTTGGGGGTGCCCCATGTGATCCAGGACTAGATAGTGGCGCTATGGGACAGTTGCCCTCCCCCCATTTGTTCCCCTCCATGTTTTGGGAGGCTGGGGGGTATAAGAAAATTGGGGAAATGCCCAATGTGATTCAGACAGACATGTTGGGTGTAACTAACGAGGGCCTGGGGCAGCAAATTTGCCGGCCCTCCCCCCATTTTGCCCCTCCTCAGTTTTGACGGGCACTATTGTGGGGCAAATATCCCCACGTATCGCCACCATGCCCTGTCTATCGGAATCACAGGGCAGATTCAAAATGACAACGTGACAACACAGCCGGCCTATGGGCCTAGCCTATAGCATTAGGCAATGCATTGTCAACGATCTGCTTTGCGTGACACCTCGACTCGAAGAAAAACCTCGGAGAATCGACTATAAAGTGATATTCACTATAAAAATCATTTCCAGTTCATCGGTGTCACCCAATACGTATTTCAAGTTCTTCAGTGAAAAATGGAACGGGGGCCAATTCATAAAATATTATTAAAACTCACCCAATTTATCAGGTTTTGGTTCACGCCACCAACACTTCCGTAAGCACGTGCGTATATACCAGGTATACCCTAATTTACGGATTTTGTTACTCCATTTGGAGTGGAGTTTTTGTGTCGTTGGATGAACGGCAATTGCTATTCAATTGGCCGCGGTCAACGTTACCCGATTCAGCTAATAAATGAGAGGAAACCGACAGCTGGTATTCAAATGCTAACTTGAGTTCAATGCTCGTAGATTCAAGTTAAATTATCAAACGGCTATCGATAAATGTTAATACATGTTTATTTACGACGAAACTACCCAAAACACCGGATTCCATTCAACTACGTTGATGGTAGATTGCTTCGTATGGATTATCGTCGTTAAAACACGGTCCCATATAAGTAAACACGGGGTTGAGAGAGAACGTTTACACGATTTTTTTTATCAGTTATATTTTTTTAGGATGGGGATTAGGATCTGGGCTTAGAGTAAATTGTACTCAAGCATTGACCCCACAGTAAACGGCGCTGGACTGCTCCGATGTCTCTCGCGGGATAGGATGAATATAGAATATACCAGAAAACTGAAATACTGTAGCGCCTAATCAGTCAAAGACTGCGCTGCGCGCTTTACAACAAATCAATTATTACACCGAAGTCTTAACTCTACACTTAAATGTATCCAAAGGTAAAGGGCCGGGAGTCACGGAATAGCGTTCCACTCGCAGGTTGCAGGCCAACCCTGAACCCACCCACCGTAATCTTTGCGCGCGTCTGGCAACACATAGCAACGACCTGCTGCCGGACCGGAGGTTGCGTGTAGGACGATTTTAGTGATGCGATCCATATAACTGGGTGAAGTCTGGTGGAGAGTTAAGTAAGTTAGGGTCAGGAGTTTGAAATGAATTCGCCAATACAACAGAAGCCAGTTCAGATCTCGGAGAATAGGGGTGATAGAGCTCTGGCTTTTTTTGATCTAGTAACGAGGGCGCGCAGTGATCTGCACACGCTGAAGACGACCTTGAAGTGACTGAGGCAACCCCGACAGCAGGCCATTGCATACTGTAGACCGTGAAGTGAGAAGAGAATGGACGTAACCTACAAGTATCTCAAGTTAATGAGGAACAATGACAATATTGAACGGATAGAACAAAAACAGCTCTTACAGACAGAATTACCTGCTCTCCCTTTGAGTTTTACAGTTAAAATAAACCCCTAAATTCCTCACCGATCCGGCAGACTTAACCATGGTGCCTCCGATTTCAAGTCTTAAATTGGATGAATCAATCGGTCTATGCTTAGAGAGAAAATGATCAATAGTTTTAACATATAATACCAACATACAATCAGTGACGTCGTTGACACACGTCTCAAGATATCTAGTGACACGCTAGGATCACCACGCCCGTCGGCACTGCACCAGTGGTATATATTTGTGTGTCATCGGCGCAACAGTGGTATTGCAACCCATGGCCTGTGATAATGTCCCCCAAGAGGGCGCGTATACATTAAGTATATTCTATTTGTATATTCGTTCGTTGCCAGACATGCTCTGCCTGACGGCGCTTCCGTTTTCGAGATTTCAATACATCCGAGTACCATGGGCAGTCTGGGCGTAAAATGACGTACCTGGTTTTCACTGGGGCGGGACATCGATAAGCTGTTGCAGACCAGAGTTGTATGCGCAACAAGATCATCCGCGGACACTGTCAAGATTCCTATTTTTCGGGGACATTCAGATACGTCAGCTTGGACGTCCATTCGACGCAGCTCACGGAAAGAACGCATCTTCATTGCTCCTTTTGGCCGAGAAACATCTAGCTGAAAATTCAGTGCAAGGGCGACCGACCAGTAAATTCAGCTCGGGTGATGACGATGTCTAACGTGTGTCCCTTGACCGTATTTTATTCGCAGACGTGCTGTACCATTCCATGAGCACCCAATATCTTATATCTTGACGTTCTTGGTGTTCCTCTCGATGGAACCTTGGGCATGATCTGTTTTGCTGCAGAAAATACAACGTGGTAGTTTCCAATGTTCATAACATGATGAGGATACATGGTATCCTGTCGAAAAATGCCATGACACGAACATTATCTCATTCCTCATATTTGAGTTGTGCGAACGCAATTCTGATTATTCTTCCTGACAAGACCAAGAATCTTCTTCAAAAAGTTTTCATTAATATGTGAAGTCCTCCGCATAGCCTATGGATGTCTCAATGACCAGCTGAGTCTAAGAATATACTTGACATATTTGTGAAGACATGTATGTCAAACATTATACAACTTACGGTCTCGAATTTGAATATACCTCCGACACGAGGCGTTACAACTTGGAAATTGTGCATTTGCTGTGGATGTTCCTAAAAGGTAGAATGCCGTAACCAGTGAATGAGTTCTATATACCAGTGACAATAATAATAATAATAATAATAATAATAATAATAATACCTGTGTTACTCCTTATTAAAGGTGTGTTTCACTTGGGGTGATTCCGAACCATTCCGATATGGTATACTTCGGAAAAAATGCAACTAAATGGAGTGATTATTAACCAGGAATTGTAGTGTGGAATATGCCTCATATTTGTTTCCTGTCAAGATCAGGGCCGGGCCTGTTTTAACTTGCGCGCAGGACCTTTCTTTATTGGTGAAGAATAGAGTGTACCTCTTCAGACTTCTCAGCTACTTGGCTCTCGATTGAATTCACGAGGGAAGCATCTGTTGGCTATCGAATGTAGGACACCCTATGAGGCATCTCCAGAGAATTTGAGAATATTGCTAGCCGTCATCCGTGGTTGATGGTTGGTTGGCAATATAGGGTGACATTATTTTGGCGGCTCAGCTAACCATCTGGCACAACAGCATGTTTGTCATTACATTTTTGTTACATATCGCCTGAAGATTCGGCTCAATCGGTAACAGAGTAACCAGGTCACACGAGGCGATTTATTGAATTATATGGAACAGAGTCATTGACAGCGTGCTTTCGGAGGGGCAAATCAGGTAATTCGTAATTTTAGGTTGCAATGTACTATGTTTCCGAGGAAAGAATGAAGCTTACGGCTTTTCGCAGCTTGAACCAACACGGTGTTCAATACTGGGTACACAGTTGCATAAGGAAGGCCATTGAAAAGGTGGATATTATTTTCTGATGTAAATATCACGGACCATGGAATACAGAAGTTAACAATTATAGAGAACGAAGACGAGAAACGTTCAATATCGCACGCCGCAGAACTAAACTTAAACATGTTCTCTGACCCCATCGAAAGTGTTCCTTACATATCGCACGAGTTAGAGAAGGCCGATGGTGACGTTATGGAACCTATCCACGGAAACAGACACGGTAACTCTAAATAACGAATCAGCTGACCGGCCCCTATATCAGTCCAGGAGATTTCCATTGGGAGAATAAAATTGGCTCCTATTCAGGAGAATTGAATTATTCATGGAACAGTCATATCGTATTTTTCCCACAGTGCAGCGTTCATCAACATCGAAATTAATCATTTCATGTTCTTCCTTTCGAAACAAGCCCCGGACATGCTGTATGAAGCTCCTATACAAACGAAGTCGTGTGGAGCATGTTGCTATGGCAAACAGCGCCCTCACTTAACAGTGGAGTTATAGTGACATGGAATTCAGGCGACAAGATTCGCATTTTCGTCGTAAAATTAGACTATGATCGGTGGACAGACCCTATGATTCAGAACCTCACATTATTCAAGCTTCTAGTTCACTCCGTGTTGTCGTACCATAAGCCTAGAGGGTGTTTCTGCCAGACGCACTCGATTCGTATTCCCGGAATTCAATCAGGTGTTCTGTGCTCCTAATAGATCGCTGATTTTTCCGCGGTTTCTGAAACAGGGTAACACCAATTGAAGGTGTTGCAGAATCT
The DNA here is from genome assembly GCA_026419785.1 of Sclerodactyla briareus. Lineage (NCBI taxonomy): Eukaryota > Metazoa > Echinodermata > Holothuroidea > Dendrochirotida > Sclerodactylidae > Sclerodactyla > Sclerodactyla briareus. Next base: position 100,338 of record JAODTK010003699.1, read on the forward strand.
TGAACTATGTATAACACTATATTTTACTATGGAGCACAAAGGATGTTCGGGGGTCTATGGTCGAGGAAATTCGCAAATAGAGAGTGAACAAAACGGAATGTATTTTACGATGTACACACAATAGTGCGTCTCCTCACTTCGAGTTTGTGTTCTCTGCGGAAAATGAAAAGGGCACAAAATACGCGCTTTGATGTCCTCTCCAAGTAATATAATAGCTCCATGGTTCGAAACGACTGTGACTAATCTAATCCCCAAAAAGCTACCTCCGGAAGTAGGTATTTGAATATTCGAATATTCCTATTCAAATATCTCGAAATCTACATTGCCAACTACCATCCAACCCAATCTTTTGTAGCTGGGGCAACGAGGATCTCGTGAATAATTAAATTTAGTGCCGGACTAGTGAATACAGGTAACACATGGCTACGGAAACACACGTAACTGCAATCATCACTTAATGTCAAGCAGGCGGGTAAACCGCCACGTGTATATCCCAGCAAAAACAGGCCTCTGTGGCCCTCGATTGGGGAGAAAGCACATTAAATTATGTCTTTGACCTCCAGTGACTTCGAATCGCACACGTTGTTCAGGTCCAACAGTCCACATTCCCCAAGTTTTGGCTAAATACGACAAAGTTTTAGAAAAATGGCATGATTAATGCAAATTTGACTTCCTGTGAACTTGAAATGACCATCCTGTTGTTTAGGACAAACAACAGTCCACATCCACCGAGTTTTGTTAAAAATCCGATCAAGTTAGGAAAAACGCGAAAAGAAACAAATTTGCCTCTGGTGACCTTGGAATCAACATCATTTTATTCGGGACCAACTTTTGTCCCCATCCACCAAGTTTCGTGTGAATCAGACTAACTATGTACTTTCGCTAAGAAAAACAAAAACACAAATTTGACCTCCGGGGACCTTGGAATCACTGTCATGTTTTCCGAGAGCAACATTTGTCCGCACTCACCAAGTTTCGTGTAAATTGGATGAACAGTATTTTCGTGTAACCTACGAAATAGAGGGCAGCAGACATGCTGAGATTCAACGGAGGCGGCATGGTACAACGTTAAGATCAATCGGATGAAGAGCTGAATAGTTATGCCGCCTAAAGTTTCCAGCGGCGGCGGAGCCTGGGACGGCGGCGGCGTTGGCAGCGGCAGCGGCTACACACCAGAACCATACTCTCCCCTGACACTACTCGTGTCGCGGGGAATAATTACTCAAACAGCGCAGGGTGTCATTAACCGGGAGATACTGCATCTACTGGAAATCTTGCATCTAATGGTCTGCAGACAACTTCTGTATTACTATAAAAATTCTCCCGAACAGGAGAATCTCAGACTTCTCCCAAACAGGAGAGTCTCCCTATAAAAGCATGCATGTAGATAACCCTCCATATATAGATATCAGCCACCGGAGAAGATTATACCACGATATTCTAGCCTTAACTTGTGTTATAGAATTTCTAATAGCTATCGTGTATGAGATAACACGTACTCAAGTTCGGCAACTTTTGGGTTCGATACGCTTCAGGTGGATACTGAAACGAGTGTCTCCTTTAATAAAATGAATAGTGTAAATTCGAGCCACTGCTTGGTCAACGAATTGCTGCTTTGAAACCCCTTCGGTACCCTCGTGAAGAGTCACTCTCACGGCGTAGGATGACAGCTACAGTGCGAAGATGTCAAAAACCGTCAATGGCCCTAACATCCGAAGTAGTCTCTGTCAAAATGTGAGTGCATTAGATGGACAAGTGGTCAGCTAAGTTTTATATTTTCCATCTTTCCTCCAGAGATAAAATTACAGCAACCGAAAATTTCAACCTCTGATGAATTTTCCCGTCAAGGAGGTACATCATGGGTTGGCTATCATGGTTGAATATGGTGATAATCGCCGTTACATGGGTAACACGTTCATAGGTGATGAGGTGTAATACACAGATTTTGTAGATATTTTATATCCACGAGAAGAATTCGGGAGGTAATGAATCGATCAATGTCTTGTATCGTACCGTACAAACTTTCCACTCAACATTTGTTACTTTTTATTGAGTCGCACTTTTTGGACATTAGCACTTATATATCACGTATTCTGCAATGGGTTCTCATTGAACAGATTGTTATTGCGCTCCTCGTAACGTTGCATGATATGTTACATGTAAAGTTGAATACTATGCTAAGCACTGTTTGTGTCACTTTTTGGAACGATTTTCCCACCATAACCATCTTTAGCCATCCAATAGGCAGCATTCCAACAACAATTTATGTTGACCATTCATGAGCACGATACGTTAACTATATACCACACTGTGTGTAACATTTAAAGGCGTTCAAAAATGTTAGCGAAACAGTGAGAGAGGGGGCATATATGCACTTCTCTCAGTGTTAATGACCAGGCCAGGTGGTATTTGTAACCAACATTTGTTTAGAATGTTTTCGTTCGTGAGGACTCGGTTCCGTCCTAACTCTTTTCCATAGACTAAACTATGTGGCGTCACAGTTCCACACTCATGTCCAAACACACAACCGTTACTCCACAACCGGAAGAGCAAAAGTCACCGGAAATTTATTTGGAAATCTTCGAGAGCAACAGGGGTCCATTAGAGCCATCCTAGATTTCGTGTATGTATTGCAGGTAGCCAGAATACGGAGAACAGAGAATTGGTAATCTCCTTCTCTTCTCACATTGTTCAACTAAAATGACGACCGTAGTGTTACCCACTTCGCTCTTAAACGAGTCTATATTGCGAATAAAATACACTAAAATACCCTTGTTTGCTTATCCCAAAGTGAATAACCACTGACATAATTTTCATGTATCTGGGCGAATAGCCCAACTGTAGAAGTTCACCATAACATAACACGTGAAATACGACACAAGGTATCAAGGCATGTGTTTCAACCTACCCAGAATACGTAGGCCCACAGGGATCTGTGCTCGGCCCTGTTTTGTTTTCGATTTACACTATGCCTATTCAGCAGATAAGTTCAGAGATATCCGATCAGTTAGCATAAATATGCTGATAATATCCAGCTCTATATATCCTACGATCCTTCTAACCCAGCCAGCGTCCAGTGTGCAATTCGTCACGTTCCCACTAAAACGTATCCTAACCTTTTTACTGTATTTGATATTCCATTCTGCAGTCATAACTTTAGGTGTATGGGGATGTTTTATATTGCTATTATTGCTACTGCGGTAGCAGTTATTGCGTTCTTATTACTTATTATAATCAAGTCATTGCACCATATCCTGAGGATTGCTCGTCACCTATTATTCAGGGCGAGTGGATTCGTTGAGAAATGCTCATCTCATGAAATGAGTTGCAAATAATATGTACATCACACAGTGCATCGCAGACGTGATGCGACATAGTGATCTTATTGATTTTGATGCTGTGTTGTTGTTGTTTTTTCAGATATATTTTACCCTCCGGTCTCCTGAGTTTACCTATAGCCACGCGCTATCAAATGAAGGATATATTTACCAAGAAAGGTACGGCGTCGGGAGCAGTTTCAGTGTTCCTGTCGCCTGCACTAAGCTCCTAAACTTTTAAAACGCTGATTGCTATTCAATTGAGGGGAAAAAATCGCTACACGTATGGCTGATGGGACTGGGCTGTGTTTTTAAAACTGTCATCAAAACTGAACTGAAGTCCCCTAGACATGAAATAATATTTTTAGATTGTACTAAAATAATCAAACTCTGGTATGTATATACCTGTTTGGTGCAGGAGTGTAACCGAGCACAAATCGCGACAATGCCCCTGTAGGAAATTAATGTAGCCCTTAGGCTAGCTAGGCTAGATTACCAGAACTGTAAATAATTCAAAAATGCCAGTAATTTACTGTAAATTGAGTTGCCAGTAATTTACATAAATACAGTGTTAACTGTAAATTTCACAGTAGCTTACGGTATTATTTACAGCAAACTACTAGCAAATTTATACAGTAAATTACTAGCGAATTTATTTACAGTAAATTACTGGCAACTCCGCTGAAGTTCTACAGTGTTGTTTACAGTATGCGTCGCGGCACTAATTTGGGCCTAATTCGATGGAACACGAATTAATTCTTGTACTAGAAAAAAACAACAACTCCGTTCTGAATGGTGGGAACGTGCTAGTTGGACGTTTTTGTGCTGGGATGTCTATGGGATGTTCCCTCTTTTGAACAACCGACCAGAAAAGAAATAGTCCCGGCAACAAACGAAACGTGACTTGCTAACGCTCCGGATTGACGACGGTACGTAGAATATGGAAATCAACAATACCTCCTGTTTTGCTATGTCCACATGCGAATCATGCAAGTGACTTTTGACATCAGCCTTCGGCCTTTTGCTTAGACCTATTGCTCGAAGGCGATCACATTGGTTTTACATACAGGCCTACGTACCTTCCCGTCCATGTTGCTTCGCCATAAAGCTTGAATACAACTCGTGTAAAAGAAACACAAACTGTATGTTGATGATACGATGTTACACATACACTACAACTCTTGTCGTGTAGAGGCATGCCTGAGGACAATCTTTTCAAATAGTTGAAACAGTTGCGTGCTTTGCCTATCCAAAAACTAAAACAGATACGGGCTAAGCTGACGGCGCTATTGCTTTTAGTTCACAAATTTGATAATGGAACGTTGTAAGCCTTTGAAAGAGCCGACAACTGTGGATCTTGGGGGTTGATGAGGTCGTCTTTGACCTTCAAGCTTTTGGATACCACCCACGTGATGTTTGGGGTTCGGAGGGCCCAACTTTTCGAGCTATAACCCCGGAAGTTTGCATGAGGAAAATGAACCTTTTGGGAAGGGCAGGAAATACATGGGGACTCTCTGAACTAACCTGACGTCAATATATTTTTTTCGATCGCGATTGGAAATACGGGGTCAAATGCCACCCCCCCCCGGCCAAAGGCTATGTTAAACGACTATTTGGGGACAGACTGAAAGAAGATCCTCCTCCTTGGAAAAATGTTCTCACCGAATGAAGGCAGTTGTCCGCAAATGGGAAAAAAGTTCAAGCGGTGAGGTTTCAGCTTTCGATGCATATCAATGAGAAATGATATACGACCGTCCCATCCCTACACCTAGCCGTTTCAGAGGCGTTTATCATAATCGAGTTTTCTAGGGCCATTTTTGTCTCGATTGCAACTAATTTCTCAAATAGTAACAGATTACGTCATCGGAACGTATCAATATTCAGTGAATTGAAAGGAGAACTAAAAAGCCTTGGCGTCTCTCGATTCTCACCGAATTACTGGAAATGATCTTCACTTGGGGAGCGTGATGGTGATATCTTGAAGGGGGAAAGGCCAAAGGAACAGATGAAGACTAAATGAAGAAATATGAAGGTATGAAACGGTAATGATGTGGACGTGAATGGGGAACAAGTCAAATACCAGCATAATAGGAAAAAAACAGCTTCCGGATTTTCTCTGCAGGGGATAGCATCAATATCCTTTTATAAGCCGCTCTAATGTGCTGAAATCATTTAAATGCGTTCACTCCTCTGGCATGGGACAAAAGGAAAAAACTCTGGCTGGATGTGATGTTGAAATTCTACGTGGAGGGGGGGGGGAACCAAGAAAGGCTCACCAAGGAACCCTCTTGCGATTGACCGTGGATGAGTACCGCGATGACTGCTTTTCTTCACGGCATAGTGCCCTTATGATTAGCGGGGCAGGCAGTGTTGAACCATATCTAACCTGCTTCGAGACCGCCATTTTACGATCTCGAACCCCAGGATCGACTACTTTCTGGAACTTGAGGGAGGGAAATTCTAAACCAACAAAGACCTATGCGAGTACCCGAAACAACCCCAGGAGGCCCATGCGCAAATCCATGCTATAACACAAAAGCATTATCATCTCACAAAGTTGTACGCTTGACCTTCTGACCTCAGATGCATTTGACTCTGTGGCGTCCCCCCCCCCAAAAAAAAAAAAATTCCACAATGTTTATTACCCCAAAAACCACGCCAAAACCAATAGGGGTTTTACTTCGATCTCTGCTGCCCTAAAGTGGGAACCTTTAACTGAATTCCAAAGGAATAGGGTCCATGAGCTATCAAGGTATATTAGTTAGAGGTAATCAAATGGGTGTTTGAAAGTGAGTAGTTTGTGGATTTCGCTATTGTGATCTGCAAAGTGGGCTGCCAAGGAAAGTTGTGATGAGCTATGAAAAAAGGATCTCCACAGGAAATGACAGTCGTTTTAGATTTTCCGTCTGAAGAAGTTTGCACAGTAAACGGTCAAACCAACCAATGGCGTACGCAGAAGGACAGGGACACCGCCTTGACCATGTGGACAATGTATTTCTAACACAAAACACCTTTTAATAGGTCAGTAGCACGACCCCCCCCCCACTTTTGTTCGTGACCGATATATTTTTTTAACACGAAAGACAACCTTTCTACAGTTCAGTATCTGCGTTTTCTGCTGTTATTCCTCAACTGCTGTAGCAGTTGCCAATCGGGTGAGCCATATATAAGGGACGCACTTCCCTTGGGTCTCGGTGTCCCACCCCACCCAAATCCGCTCGTACGGGCGCCCCTGTCCATCACCATAGAGCGTCGTCTTGTCAAATTTGATAGGTGGTTGTGTTCGTATGTAGCTGTGACATACGTGACACGTGAACATACGGTATTTCTGATCCCTCCCCGCCGCGGGCTATGTGTCCTTGTAAGCGAGTATTATTATATTCTTTTCGTATAGCACACCCTCGTGTTCCATGCCAGTCTTAGCGAAGAACGATCACCTAGGAACCAATGAAAGCCTCTACAATTTCGCATAACGAAACAAAGCCCGTTTGGTTTGGCCCCACAGTGTTTTATTCTTTATTTAGCATTTATATTGGCTTATCTACATGGTCGCAGAGGGACTAGAGCTAGTATATGAACATACCCTTTCTGCAACGCAACGTTAGTGCTACCGTGCATAAAAATTTGGCCTAGATCGAAACTAAACACCACCGGAAAGTATGACATGACTGTGTAGGTCCCACTACTTTCTTTGAAGATCCCACATACACTGGGTCATTATGATCTATAATTGACTCCTAAGTATCTTTCCCAACTTATATTCATAAAGAAGTCAGTCCTATTACCTAATTGCGCCTCAGGTACAGTCTTTGTAGGGTGCTCTGGTTCTCTGTCCACGGTCTGTTAACATACTGTAATCGCAAAGTGGTTATCAAATGCCCATTCTGTAGTATTGATCTTATACCTGAACTGCATATGCATTGCATTCCTTACCACACAAGATGCACCTGGAGGAAGTGCCATCCATGAAGATTGTTAGAATAGTTACTTTTTGAAGGCCGGGATGAAAGATTCCAGGGACGGTGAGTTAAAAGCATTAGTTAACGAGCGAGGCCTGCTGAATCCCTTGTAGGTAATCGAAGCAAGTTCGGGATAGCGATAAGAGGCGATAATTATCTCCCTCTTAGGGGAAAAGGCACTTGTCTCAAATAGATAATGGGTCGCAAAGTGGCCAACATAGGTACAATAAAAATGCACATTTTAACAACAATTTTGAAGAACATCTTTATATTTAATCTATAGATAACTGACATCACCATATTTATGGTCGAGAACTCTGTGCGCAGGTGCCAAACCCCCTAAATAGATCAGGAAGTGGTCATTTCCTTCGCATCTGTGATGCCTAGTTTTCCCGAAAGCTTCCTGTGCCCATGGAGGGGCGCTCGAGTATGGACTAAGGGTAGGCCTTATATTAGGTATGAGGTATTGTTGCAGATTTACCTGCTTGAGGGATTGTTTTAGGCTGTATTACTGGTCGGCAACCATGTACGTAGCTGGGGGCTGCTTTCTTGAATCTTTGAAAGCCTGGTTGGTTTGAATTTGGCTGCTGTGGATTTCAGGTCCATGGCATTCGGCTTCTAGTAACCGCATTTGCTGTTGCCCCGGTACATTTTAAGTCATGCGTCAACTATTTGCATTCTGAATTTAATTTTATATAGAAGTCCACTCAAAGTGGGCGGGGGATTAAGATTAAGATTCGGGTTATAGTCTTGTATCAAGGCCGGCGCCTCCTCACACTACTAGCGAACTTATCCGCCTGGTCATAGATGTCTTGTTCCCTGTTGATGTTCCTTTTTGGGTGTTTGGTCCCTAACTGAAAGATTAGACTTCCCCAGGTGGCGCCTACAACACCACAACTAATGTCTGTGTATGTATGTATTTAGTATTTTATGTTGTACGCACGACGACGACCTTAACGCGCGTACGCGAGATGGCCCGCCCCGACCCCGACCTCCTCTCGGTCCGCACGTGAACTTCGAACTTAGCGTAGGCTTCCTCGAACGTCTCTATAGAGAGCTGTTCCCGGCCCACGCCCCGCTGCCGCCCCTGGGTGGCCAACCCCCCCCCCCCCCCCCGTGGCGCACTTGCTGCGGGCGCGCCGGATGGCGCTCAGGGCTGCCGGTTCCCCTTAGGGAAAACATTCCTTTGCTGATACCCCTTACGCTCTGCGAACGTGCGTATGTATGTTTGTATTTAGGACCACAACCAGTCGAATCGTTCGCCTACTCTTTTTTTCGAAGAGTGCCCTGGCCTGAATTCCTGCTCCTGGATCGCCATTCACTTTCCCATCCGACCGACTAGATTTTAGCTCCACCGTGCAGCCACTTTCTACTCTACACGAGTAAGGAGTCTGGTTGGAGTTTGTGGATCAGTAGGCTATCTGGTAACTCGTTTTATATAGAGGCTGGTAACGTTGCACGTGTTCGGGTGCGCTTCCTTCTGCTGAGCTGAGCGCCAATGGAATGGCGGTCATTGAACCACACTAGTCGCCTGAAAGTGGTAGAGGGGCGCAATCCGGCTGGGATTCAGCGTTTCATAACTATATTTCCAGATACTCGTAAAGGAGTTGCTAGTATTATGCCTTGGTAGGGTAGCGTTGTATTTGTGTAGATGGTTTAACTGGAGTGTGCGTACGTTTGCCTCGTCTGAGTGCTGTGTAGGGCCTATTGTCGTAGAGTTTTCTCCCTGTTTTCTATGGCCGGCCTCGATGAAACCCAGGGAGAACGAGATGCCGCAATGTAATAGTGCGCCGCTGTATGACTCTCCCAGATTTCCTAGCGAGCAGCGCTTCTCTCAGGGTAATTAAATTAATAATCTTTTCGTAATTTTATTTGGATATTGTTTCCTTTTCCATAAATGTAAACACGTTGGAAACGGAAACGAGGTCCCTATTTATTGATATTTAGACTTATCCGAAATGATGACGTCTGATTGGTATAATGATTGGATCTAACATGTTTGGGATCACCGGAAACGCACTCGCCTGGTTCGCGTCATATTTAAATGGTCGTGAGCAAGTTGTGAGAATTGATGACAAACTTTCTTAGCCAGTAGTTCACAATATGGAGTCCCCCAAGGTCGGTGCGTGGGTCCTGTTTCTGCACACGATGTACACTACGCCACTGGGCGCCTCATCCGTAGCCACCACACAAACCACCACTTTTACGCCGACGACACGCATCTGTACGTATCCTTTCGATCCAATGACGAAACTGCACAAATCAAGCGACTGCCCCGTTTTCTCCCTTCTCCGCCGCGCACTGCGATCATTGAAGAACTTGAATATTCGCACACCACCTCAAGCTCAACACTGACAAACGGAAATGATGCAATCACCACAAAGCGTACCGAAACCTTCTCCATACATATCGTCACATCCCCTACTCCGTCCCATCCGCCTACCATCGTCTTCGGATCTCGGCGCAACCTTCGACTCCCACTTGAGCATTTCCCAGCATGTCAACACACATGCAGAATAGCATATATAATCGGCGTAACATCAGCCACATACCCGTTATTTGACAGAGTATTCTACCAATTCGCTCGTACACGGCTTGGTTACGTCACGACTTGATTATTGTAAGTCCCTACTTTATGGTAATCTCAAATGACTTTGGATGATTACAATGTGTTCAGAACACCGCTGGCACGATAATCCCCCGGACCTCCGATACTCCCCACATGCTCCCCTGTTCTGAAGGGTCTCACTGGTCCCTCCCAATTCACCCGCCGCGTTGAGTTCAAATCCTATGGCACACTATAAATCCGTTCACCACGAAGCGCCCGACTAACTGACAGATATGTTGACGGTGTATAGGCCGAGCTGATACTCCGTTATTCGAACTCCCTCACCTCGTCGTTCCCGGAGTTAGACCGCCAGGTTTTGTTGACAACAATTCAACCCCGTCTTCCAGCACGCTTTGGAAAGGCGCTGCCGCAGAACTACGGGCCCGACAAAACCTTGCGATTTTCAGAAAGCTTCTTGAAACTCATCTCTTTTAGGATTTTCACTGCTATTTTCTGTCGATTTTCATTGTTCAACTCTATATCTCGTACATTATCTACACAGAAAGCCAAAAGGCTTAGTGATTCCTTGACTGTTTCCTGGTCAACCCATCGCCCGAAACAATACACGGACAAATGGGAGAAGTACCAGCTCATTGTGGGCAACCAAGCAACTAATAGGGTTCCTGTACCCTTGGTGAAAGCTACACACTACATTTCAAGGTTTTCAGACTTTGAACTCTGTTAACCTTAGATGACCCTCCGACCTGACCCCAAAACAACTGGGGGTTTCATGTACCAGTCCTGGGGAATACAAAACCAAGTATGAGCCTCATTTCCCCCGCCCTTTACCAAAAACCAATAGGGTTCCTGTACTCCTCATAAGAAGATACACACGCGCATTTCACCTGATCAACCAACCGTTCTGGACTTATCGTTTTTACAAAGGTTTCCCAGACGTTGACACTCTGGTGACCTCAGATGACCTCTGACCTGACCCCAAAATAATGCGTTCATGTACTCATCAGGGGATAAACATACCAAGTATGAGCTTCATCCATCGCCGGGGGGTCGAGTTATCGTGTTTTACAGCCAAATTGGCTAAAATATCAATTTCTATTTTCGACCAAAATTCAAATCCCGACCCTTAACCAAAAACAATAGGTTCCTGTACCCCCATAAGAAAGCTGTACACCTAATTTCAACTTGTCAGACCAACAATTTGGACTTATCGTGTTTACAAGGTTTTCAGACTTTGACCTCTGGTGACTCAATTGACCTCTACCTACCCCAAACATATGGGTTCATGTACTCATCATGGGGAACCAATACCAAGTAAGAGCTTCATCCATCCGGGCGGGGTCGAGTTATCGTGTTCACAAGCCAAAATTGGCCAAATTATGAACTTTCCACAAATTTTCTATTTTCGACCAAAATTCACCCCGACCCCCCGACCTAACACGAACAATAGGTCCTGTACTCCTCCTCCCATAAGAAAGCTATACACCTGATTTCAACTTGACTCAGAACCAACATTCTGGACATATCGTTTTACAGGTTCTCAACTTGACCTCTGGTGACCTCAGATGACCCTCGACCTACCACACAACAATGGGTCCAGTACTCATCGTGGGGAACACACATACCAAGTATGAAGCTTCACTCCTCCGTGGGGTCCGAGTTATCGTGTTCACGCCAAATTGGCCAACTAAAACACATTTTTTTCACAACTTTTCTAATTTTTCGACCAAAATTCCCACCCGACCTAAACCAGAAACCTAGGTTCTCTGTACTCCCCATAAAACGCTCTACACCTGATTTCAACTTGACCAACCAACCTTCTGGACTTATTCGTGTTACAAGGTTTTTCCACAATGACATTTACCCTCTGTGACCTCAGATGCCCTATGACCTGACACCAAAAACAATTAGGTTCCAAATGTGCTCATCATGGGGAACCACACATCCCAGTATGAGCTTGACCTACTTAGACCTGACTCATCTAGTTATCGTGTTTAAAGCTGGGCTGTCACACACACATAACACACACACACACACGTGATACTACATAGATTCCTCCTCCGACCTTTCGTCAAGGATCAAAAAGTATACTTTTCTTACTTTGCCCTATCCTTTTACGATTTCTAAGCGCATGCGTTTCATGTTTTTTTACAATTTTTCACACACTTTCTAATTCCATAGTATTCTTTCCACTCGTTTCTCAGTGTCATTTTTTTGTATGACCTTGTCCTCTATCTCTTATGCTTGCCTCTTTGGTATTGTAGTATAAAAAAATTGAGTATAAACGCCGCCTTTCTTTGCTCGGTCTGTCGAATTGTGGTGCGAATTGGTCGGGACCCTACCTGCGCAGCCAGACAGCCCCATAAACAACAAGATTGACCTGTGAGAGCGTCGGGTTATTACAGAGACCGATAGACTGGAATCACGTCCCACCTGTCCCCAAGCAATGTCAAATCGGTAACTTTTTAGACGGTAAAAACACTCAACCTTACCACTGGTGAGCACCTCCCATACCGGAAACCAAATGACGATATTGTGTATGTGCACCGGCAATCGAACCCCCACCCACCGTGCTAAAAAACCTACCCACTGCGATCGGAAAGGCGCATCTCTGAGTATCATCCTCCGCAGACATATTTGACTGAGCGCCCCGGCCTACACAGAAGCCCTGAAGACCCGCGGGTAGAGACAGCCAATAAGTGATACGAGGACGCGGGCGAGAGAACCCACCAGCCCCAGAACCCGAAGCAAGAAAAGGCTCGTCGCCGACCCATCTGGTTAAACCCCCCCCCCCTACATGTACCGTAAGACCAAAGCGGCGCTTGTTCCTTCGTCTAGCAGGAAGCCTTTCCTCACGGGGGAGTAAGTTAAACAAGATCTTTAACAGAACACGCGTAAAGTAAGCTATACGCGCGATGAAGAACATGTCAAGCATAATAAAATCTCACAACAGAAAAAATAACAATACCGATGAGCAACCCCTCCTGGAAGGGGATGCAATTGTATAGAAATACAAGGATCACCCGGCCCTCTCAGATGTAGTGCTGGCTATGGCGGTGGTGTACAAATCCAAACGTCCTCCGCTCCCTTGACACAGTGCCCTCATAGGCTTGGCAGGCGGGACCTTTGAGGCCCGCTATAATAACTACAAGAAGTCTTTCATGCACGAGCGGTATGAGATGGAAACCGAGCTATCTAAATACATCTGGGGCCCTGAAGCGGGGGAGGGGATGGGTCTTTCTATCAAGTGGGAGATAATTGCGCGATCTACACCACGCACGTCCACCGGGCCAATGTAACTTATGCCTCGAAGAAAAAATCGCCAATATCGACAAGGGCCAAAAATCAATAACAGGCCGAGTTAATTTGACCTGTCGCCACGGCAAAATAAAGAAGTAAGCGGACCGTGCGAAGTGTAATTGATCTGTTCCGTCGGTGTGTGAGGTCAGTTGCCTGCCGATCGCCCGTATGCGTGAAACTCTGTAGTACTCACTTAGTAATCGTACGGTATGATATTTATGTTCTACATAGTATTGAGATTCTTGAACTGGATAGTGGATACTCTCATATAGTATTTATTTATTTCTCTCTCTCTCCCTCTCTCTCTCTCTTCTCTCTCTTCTCTCTCTCATATATATAATATATATAATATATATATATATATATAATCTATATATATATATACTATATATCTATCATATATAGCCATATATGTCCCTCCACTCCAAGGTTGAGATCACACTGATCCTAAAACTTGTGAACATTTGGGGAGGCTAGAGCTCCTTCCACAAATACTGGCATAGCAAGCGTAAACACAAATACGACACTGCGGGTAATTACAAACTATCAAGGAGGACGTTACCTAACTGGCCAATAGAGCACCTCGCACACAAAGCGATTCATGAGATGTACAAGGCGTTTCTAGCGTGCATTTGGGCAAAGCAACACCTAACAGGGGCCATATAGAGGACGAATGAATGAGAAGAATAACAGAATCTATAATATTCTCACTTCAACACAAAAATTGCATAAACAGGGGTTCATGGAGAGATTATTCTACAAAATGGGCATGATTCTATTCAAATGAATCTAATCTACTCCCCCTATACCAGGGGCGGGCCAGGTTACGATGATTGGGGAGGCATATTAGTTTTGACAAATCTGTCTTTGGAGGCGATATGGAGGAGGAGGTCTACGGGGGGGGGGTGTCCCCCTCAACTCTGGCAAATGTTCGATGTTTAGCGTCATTAGATGCAAGGATGGTGCTATTTATGGTAACATTTCGCATTTGGTATGATAATTTGGCGAAAGGAGAGTCAAACTTATGGAGTTCACAGTTGCCCAAAGAGGAAGGTAACCGGTTCAATTAGACTACATTGAATACTTGTACTCTTGTTTCTTTTGCAGCTTGAATCGGGCATAAGCTGTGAAAAAGTGCAAAGACACCCTCAAAAGTTCTATGCAGCAGTTATCGATTCTTCAGGACAATCAACTCCCTGGTTTTAACTTAGTTTCCGAATGTACACACCTCACCCCACCCCCAACAAAACAAAACATGCTAATGCATTGGAGAGGACGGAATATTGACGGAATATTCCAGTCGCACAAGTATATTGCCTAATCCGAAGGTAAATGTGTTCCTCTTCATAATAACCACAACATAGCATTCTCTTCCTAAGCTTGAACTGTTACAATTTTTTACGTTTTCAAATACCGCAATAACGATTTTTTTTTTTTCCACAAATTCACAGACATCATTAATCCCCGTCCAAAATAGATTGACCAAAGATACTGTCTCTCAATTCCAGAATTACCGACCCCTTCTCTCTCGATTCCAAAATACACAATTTCTCTCTCCCCCCCCCCCCCCCCCCCTCTCTCTCTCTCATCGTCCGAAAGCTACGTTCACTTCAGTCAAAACCTAAACCCATGCTCGACGACTCTCACTCGGGCTACAGCTTTACACCCATCAGCTCCACAAGACTCTCCCTCGGCGCTTGGTGTCCTCTCTAGCCTGCTAAAGCATACGATATGAAGAAGCCATTCCCAAATAAGGGGCTCATCCGCTCTTTAGTATATATACGACGTCGATATCACCACATATCGTCTGCAGGACTTAGTTGACAAATCGCAAAAAAATTGGGATTTTCTCAGTACGATTCAGTTGACGTGTATGTCAGTCTCAGTACACACGGGCGTTGGTATGGATGGAAGCAACCATGAATATATTCCGGGAAAATCGCCGCCCCATATTTAGTCATGAATACTATCAGAAACTTTCAAAAACCTTCTACAACACCGAAAATGAATTTATCGAAGAATGATGCATTTGAGGCTAAATTTACCGAAGGCGTGCACGGTTCGGCTATGTGCAGGCGTACTGCGGCTTGTCTGGTATCGCCGCGAGGTCAGAAAAGTATGAATCTCAAATAGGCATGAAACAGAATATCCTCTAACGTCAAGCTGCCAAACTTGGTTGGAGGTTGTCTGAACAATTCCAAATCAGACATTAGCGTAATTTTCCAGCAGACGTCGCCGTTTCCCGTTATGTTATTGAAAGAGATAATGTTCGATTGCGCAATCAACGTTACCGTCTCACCGCCACTAGTACCCGCCCATGATTCAGCTCGCCAGGATGCGGAAGAGGTCGCACAGGACGTTTGTTTAGGCAAATCACCGATTGGTTTAAGGGTCATCCTGCACATATGATGTTGAAAGGGGCTGATACGAGGTGATCGAAGTCAAACGCCTGTTTCAACAGCATGTCCTCCCCAGGCCCGGAACGAACCGACCAAACTGCTTCCCCGTGAGTACTACACCCTGGTTAGCACTGGCAGAAAAAACCAGGCCGTGAACAAACGAAACCCTAAATGATCAGCTTGCTAATGTCTGCGAACAGCATCATGACCACCGACTTTGCTGAGGAGAGAGAATAAGCCTACCACGTAATACTGCCGGACGCACACAAAATCTGACCAATTCAAAAAGACAAAAACCCACCAAATACAATGTACGTGAAAACAAACACATCAAAACTGTTATACGAACGGCCAATAACAACTTAATTACACACAACAAAGCACAACACTAAATCCTAGTCACTGCCAGTGCCCTAAACATTGAACACAACCAGAGCCGGTACAGACAAACGCACAGACCCTTCCTGACTGCGCTATGTGTAATAATATGTAAAAGTACTCCATGGTGAACTGCCGTAGGACCCCCTTCAGTAAGGCAGAATTCTGGACACGATCGGCAGACGGACCATTTCGTTTCCCCGCACATTCCTGTATCAAAACGCAGTAAAGAATACTCCCTCAGACCATCTGACGGAAGATACAGACAAAATCCCAAAACCTACACAGACGCCAATAAACCCGCTCGCAACGTTGCGATATGGAGACGTACGCCGGACAACGTTTCAAAACCCCAGTCAAAACCATAAGTGGATACCTAAGGCGGAATCGAACCTACACCAACGCTAATCCAACACATAGAATCCCTGATCAAGCGTGACTACTCACAATACCTGAACAACCCGCTATACCTTCTGGCTCATGAAAATAACCAAACCAGCCTCGAACCCATGCAACGTTACCCGACCTATTTATCCTTAGTCCTTCGATGACGTCTCACAAGTAATCTAGAAGGAAGGGCTAAAGTAAACGTAATAAAGGAACCGACCATGCCAACATCATGAGTACGGTGTGCCGTCGGTGGGACAGGCTGATAGAACAGACTGCACATCGAGTTTGCGCACTTCCAGAGCGGACTCCGGATGATGGGGGGCCATACCGTAGGGTAATGTTTTGTGATGTTACCCATGTCAGATCTCTGGACTTCACTAGATAAACTCAATAGAGAATTGTCATCAGTACGAATCAGGTTAGTTGCTCCTCGTTCTTCCGAACAACATTGCAGTCTCACACTGGGTAGTAATATTAAATGAAACACGCGTAGCAGCACTTTGCTGAGCCGTTGCCGCCTATAAGACGTGATAGTAAGCACACAAGACAATGAGATGATGATGAGGGCAACTCGGTGTGGGTTAAAACCTGAGTGACATTTCCAAACCGTTGGGCAGGCGCCAATTCAGGCCTCATATTCGACAACAACCCCTTTTTACAGCCCCAATGTACTGACCCATCCATTACGTTCAAAAACTCTTTTATTTCGATTTATATATTTCGACACAATAAGGGTGTGTGTATCTATGCGTCGGAAAAAATGGTTGTCAGAAACATTCGAGCAGGTAAGGGTGTCGGAGGATAGGGCACTGAGTCGCCGGTACGCGTTAGAATAGATCCTCGCATGCGGGCCCAAGTTTGTCCATGGTGTCTTACACGGTTAGTTGGAATCGGAAGTGGGTTACCAAGAGGGGGAATTTCAGGGGAGGGGGAAGGAACCTAGTAGATTCGATATCGGGGGATACTACCACTCCAGTTGGCAACTTGGCAGTTCAATACAATGATAGAATTATAACGGGAAGTGTGATCTACGCAATAGAAAAAAGTGGTATCACCATTTGAGTTCTAATTTGTCTCTTAAAAAGTACAATGTACGTAACTAGAGCTCCATATATGAAGAAACCGACACTCGATGTACAGAGAGTGACTGTTCATGGACACGCGCAACATGTTTAGTTCGACAGATTATGAAAACAATCGCCAAGGGAATGAATACCATACCGGCATGTGTCGTTGTCTAGAAAGTATCAAAGGAGATCAACATCAAATTCTGATCAATTTGAGTCCAATATGTTGTGTTGTTTTTATCAGACGGGACAAGGGGTGGGGTACGTGCGCTAAACCCCCATACTCCTTAGCCCAGTACGGAAGCCATATTGGCTTACGACGAAGAAGACATTCTCAGCCACGGTCCTCTCAATCGGTTTGCCTCTACAGGATAAAACGCATCTGAAGGGGATTTGTGATTGGGAATGACAATGGTTCTATTAGCTTTCCAAGGACCAGGTAAATACACTAGGAATCGCCAGTCAATTTTGACGGTAAAAAAGATATCCCGACCCGATCTAGAGGATGAAGTCATACTTGGTAGTGTTGTTCCCAGTTGTTTCTTATTGTTGTGTATGTTTAGGTTTCGGGCTTCAGAGGTCACCTGGGGGTCACAGGGAGGTCAGTCCGAGAAGCTTGTAAACATGATAAATCCAGTATGGTTATGGTTGGGTCGATCAAGTTTAAATTCGATATAAATCAGGGTAATTTGGTCAAAAATATGAATTTTTAGAAAAATAAGTCTTTTAGCTTGTGAAACGCATAACTCGATCCCATCTAGGTGGATGAAGCTCATGTTTAGTATGTAGTGGTTCCAGATGAGGCAATAAACCGTCGTAAGTCTAAACAATATGCTCCAGGTCATTTCAGGACAGGTTGTACATCTAATAATATAAATGATTTTCGAAAAAATGTAAGAGCAAGAGACCCACTGGAAAATGAGATTGTTATTGGAGTGTCTTTATGTTTAATTGCAAGAACCTTGTGCAAAAGAGGGAACTTGTTGCAGGCCTATGTTATGGTCACCAAAAGGACAATAATATGAGTGACAGAAACATGGTTTAATGCTAACTTTACAGATGGAGAAGTGATTTCAGTGCTACAGATGCGATAGGAAAAATAGAGTTGGCGGAAGGGCTTGCAATCTAACGAAGGAACAGCTTACCCTCTGTAGAAATAGAGAAAATATGACAGTATTATGAACAATTGTGTTGTGTCGGATCAGAGAGAGAGAGAAGAGATAATTACATATGGAGTTTTTTATAGAGCACCAAGCACTAAGCATGAGGAAAAAGAAAACAATCTGGATAGCATCCAGCTATCAAACCTTAACAAGAGCAAAGGTACCCTCTGTGTAAACACAAAAAAAAAAAGACAGCTGTGAAAAAGTTATATGTTGGCTAATTCCAGCACGTAAACATGGTAACGTGACTCCACTTAGATGGATGAAGCACATACTCGGTAAGTGTGTTCACCATGATGACTACACATGGAGCGCCATCGTCTTGGAGTCAGGTGAGATAAAGTTCAAAATGTTTGGCATGTGATTGAGTTGAAAAATAATTGTGTAGCTCTCCGAATAGGAAGTATAGGGACCCCATTGCTTGATCAAGATAGTGTCATTTTTGGTGGAAAATTGGAAAAAATTCGTCAGACCATGTATTATGTTTGCCAATAAACGAGCGGTACAATTTAAAATTTGTCCTTATAATGTCTGACCATAGGTTGTCAGAGTGAGTCAAGGAATCACTAAACCTTTGGCTTCTGGTTGGACTGTGTTATAGTCGGTACTGGAAAAGTGTATGCACCATTTGAACTTACCCCTTCCCAAATTCACATGCAGGCAAAGCTAAATCAATCAAATGCTGCTGGTTTCTGCTGGTTTTGTTGCGAATTAAATCCGAATGATGTGAACTATTCTCTAACTTGGCAAACACGAATTACTAAACCATCCCCTTAAGGCTGGGTATATGGTATTGAGGACAGGCTTTGCACTATCTATTATGAAATATCCCATTCGGAGATGTTGACGACGTGAGTGTAATTTGAACGACAGTCGGCACAATGGCGGCATACCGTGTACTTCACTTCGAAGTTTGAATGCACTTACTGCCAGGTTCACTGGAAGTGAAAAGCTAATTTAAAATATGAAAAAAAAAACAATATAATAAAAAAAACATTACAAAGATTAATACAAAGATAGGCCTATACGTGGCCAGTGGAAATTCCTTGCCGTGATTGTCTGCGCGATATGACAAGTTGAGTAGTTCAGGAAGTCGCCGAAGGGGTGCTTACGGTGATTCCAATTTAATTCCATTTGTATCTCATACTCATAAACATGCCGTGTGGTTGGAATAGCTATAGACAGAATTTGTTAAAGGCCTCTCAAACAACATCATACAAATTCGCAAGCACCACCACTGAACCGTGAATAACAACTTCCAATGGTAGTAGCAAGGTGATGTAATACATAACGACACCCTCTCACTCCCTTGCGCTGTAAATCATTAAGGCGAATATTGAGGGGATAGCTCTTCAGGTTACAGCTAATGAGATGACAATGCCTTTGTGTGAAATCCATAAGTTATAAAATGTCATAGCGATTTGTCTCACATGTTTTCAATTTCATGCACCAGGAATGGACTTGAAATGGAGTGGCGTTGGAATGCGATCAGATGAATAACTGGATATTCATTTGGAATATCGACAAAAATCAAATCCTAAGCCATCTGGCAGTAAAGTGATAACACAGGCCCACAATCTGAACTGTAAGTAGTTATAACCATCTCACTATCACAAGTTGGGTGCACCGGCGTTTTTGTTTTTTCTCTCTTTTGCCATTCTTCCTTCCTGAAATATGACTAGCATCTGAAGGAGCATCTTCGCCACTTGTGAGCCTATTTTTTTTATTTTTATTTGCGGGCAATCACCTATTCATGGAATCACACATCCATTGGCCGGATTTCAGAAGATACAGAGAGCAACGGGTCCAAGTTAACATAAAAATCACTCCATTTCAATGGGAGGGCCTGAAATTCCCTACACGTAGGTCCCATATTCATAACGTACTCACCTGTGCGGTGTGGCAAGCCTTGGACGATGTCCCTCTCTCTGTCTACGTGCTGATTGAAAAGTGCGCTATAAACAACCTTTGGCAGATTATGAATAGATACAAGCCCGCGACCTGTTGTTATGATGACTCTCTCAATTAATCAAAGGTCGAATTGTTCGTCGACCATATGTCTGAAGCTTAAGCTCACCGGACCGTTGGAGCGCGTTGGAAAATATAAACGAATTAGTCTATTAGCAACGCATGGATCCGGACGCCTCGCGAGAATGTCCTTCTCCTTCTCTTCGTTCTGTAAGTCATACTTCTCTCTTTGTGTGGGCAAGAAAACGCTCATCACTGCTCTTAATTCCACTTGATATCCGAAGCTTGTAAGCTTGTAAACTGAGCACGAATAATAGTGCCATGAATAATTTTCAACATTTTTTGACCGAATAGACAAACAGGATATTGTTAGTAGGGCTGCAGGATCCTGTGAGATCCTTGTTAGGTCCAAGGGAATCTTCTAATCGGTCTGTCTGTCTGTCTGTCTATCCATCCATCCATCTATCTATCTATCTCATCTATCTATCTAATCTATCTATCTATCTATCTATCTATCTATCTCTCTATCACCCCCGATCGAGTCGAGTACAGTTCGTTTTAAGGGATAGAAGATTTGTAATATTAACCTTTAGATTTTTCTTTATAATGACTACATTAAAACATGGTTCTGGGAGTATTTCATTCTGGATTGCCTCCTCAAAATTGTCCACATTTCATGAAAAATTGGTTCACTGTGATGAAGGAGACCTGAGCAACGTATGGATTACATGGCTACCACATTTTACACAACTGTTTTATGTTTCTTTTTGGAATTAAGACATTCTGAATCGATGAAACCCAATAATGTCCCTCTCATATGCTCATTTCAACGTATAGCCATGATTATATAGGTGCCTGTCCAGACTCCCCGTGTGACATATACAGGGACAATAAGTAGGATTTTGGAGTAGGAATTTTGAATTTGGGCCAACCTGGAAGGTGACCTAGCTATAGTGATATCTATCATACCGTATATGACAAATAGCAACAAAACAAGTTTAAGGGTACACGTTTTTTTTTTTCTCATGTGAAGCATGGCAGTGTGAATTTGACAGGGTATATTGGTCATGAAATAGTTCCCTAAATTGAAGCACGGATTTGATTTTTGGAATCATCACCATGTGTATGATGCAAAGGTTCCCGTCAAAACAAGGTAAAGGGGACCAAAGCATTACCCACGGGACAAATTTGTTAAGCCCCCATACTGTAAGAATACATGAGTTTCCCACTAAAAAGCGATTTACTTCGTGGAATTTGCTGTATATCACTCATACAATGAATTCAATCGAATTCTGAAACAAAGTGTGTTCAGAATATGAATAACACTGTCACACATTTGGCAAGAAACGTGCTCATTTTGAGACAATTTTCCTAATAATTCAGACCACACGGATATTTTACAACTTTTTGGCAGTTGACTTATCCTAGCTGGTATAGTTCTAACAAAATATTAGGATGACCGAAATGAATCAGATTAAAATAGACGACACCCCTCCAAAGTCAATTATTTTTACCATCGATACCCAGGATGAATGGAATTGCCCATTTCTCAAATGGTGAGACTCGCCCTCCTCTGTTAAAATAATCAACACTAGTTTACGTTGAAGCCTCATGGGTCCACAGAGATGACTGTTGTACACTCGACCAGCCTGAAAAACCATGTTTGGGTGGGTTTACATTTTAACCTGAATAGATGAGTGTTCCATCCGCTTATACCTACTAACCACGCAATTTAAATAATATTACTCTTTATAGTAGGTAGTATTACTTAATCATTGGCTAGTAAGTAGATATGGCGAGTACCCATAATCTGATGAGTACCGATAGTTTCACTCAAAACTTAGTAAAGTTACATGGTATGGTGTTCTTCTCTCATCCGCTGTGGCACTCGGCTATGGGAGTGAAATTACTCTGTAAATTTCCACCAGAACACACAACACCGATAATTGCAAATGAGTTTCCCCTCATTTTCCATTAGCAATAATGAGTAAGCCAACACTGTAAAATCTGAACAATAGTAGTCGGTTATTATTATCAATCGCAGCGTTCATCAGCGATTTCAAACTCACTTGTTGTATATAGACGGAACTGTCATTGGTGGCAAACTAAGGTATAAAATTATAGTAGTATAGTATTTATTATAAATTATTAGTAATCATGCACTGGAACGGACGACAGGACGTCATATAAATTCGTTAGACGCGATTTCGTGATGAATTCTATATTATACAGGCTAACTATATATTATATGTCTGAGCTCATCACAATAGAGTAGCGACATTATTCCCCTGTCAAGTATGGCCCTCCTTTCTTGGATGCTTCTACTTAACTGAGAGGCTTCAGAAATACCACCCGGCACTGCATAAATGTCCATTTCCATTATTATATCCCCATATTTGAATGTTATGGTCTCGGCTTTCGGGCCTTTACCTTGCCGGCAGATTTCTCGAGTTAGCGCGATCAATTTCCGACACATTCTTCGATAGAGCCGAAAGTTGGAATGTTGAATGGTTCAGCTGTGGGATTGACAACCACCGCCGGTGCGATTATATTGAATATTCGGCGAACTAACTGATTTTTCGCGGATTCGTGCGTTTTTTTGGAACATGGCAATCGTCTTGGGATTTAACCTAGTTCTGTCTGGCAATTGGTGTCCCTCCTCCCCGGCGCAAGTTTGGATTTGTTTTTTCGCAAAACTTTTTTCACCGCAGATTTGCACGCTTTGGATGATAGCTTTGGTTGATGATTGTTATTGTTGTTATTGTTTATTATTCTTCATCAAACAACTCGGACGCGGGATACCTTGTCACCGATAGCGCTCCAATACTATAAAACTCCACAATTGACAGTTTTGGAGATTTAATTAGCATTTATACTGACGATCGGCACTTTTGTCGATTTGAGCTAGATTTAGATTTCTGATTCGCCTAATTTTGGGTTTAGATTAATTTAATGTGGGCCCTGGGTCCTGAAGTCCAGAGGCCGAAGGTTTTGACATAATTCCCAGTCGTTTTTTTTTTTTTTTTTTTATTTTTTTTACGAATCCCTCTTTCCGTGTTTTTTGTGGATATGTCCATTCCGTGTAAAGTCAATATGCACGATTATATAACAGTCAGTGGAAAACAATGGAATTTTTTCGCATAGTGACGAATGTGTTCCCCACGTGTTACGAATCTGTCACTACATGGTCATTTCCCCATTCCGTAGTGGCGAATTTAGATTCGTCGATACGTATGCAAAGTCAATTGGCACGACATTATAACATCAGGGAAACATGCAAAAAAATTCGGCGTAGTGACAAATGTGTGACGAATCTGTTCTACATTGGTATATTTCCAATTCGCGTAGTGACGAATGCTTTTAAGCATAATATACTCACAAATGTTCGTTTTTCCCGAAAGCGTGCTCAGCACAGGCGAAATAAACTTGTTCTCTTAACGCTTGGACTATCACAGATGAGAAAAGTACCATTGCTTTACATTCGATACAACCATCTCGGATCCTGAAATCCTTTAAACGCGCGATTTCGCGAAACTGACTTTTTGCACATTCGTCACTACGCGAAACAGGGGACGACTTGACATGTCAATGGTTTAAACTGCAATATTGGTTTCAAATAGTGTCTGGCCGTTAAAATAGAGAAACTTCGTATAATGATTCATAGAACGATGTTGGAAAGTTTAGTTTTGTTTTGGAACATATTTGAAACATAAACATGTTCTCTACCTCTGCACTATCGGCCAGTGAGATTGTCAGGGAATTCCCGGAAATCGATGAACGACTAATACCACTCGGGAGCCACGCGGGCGGGGGGCGGGCAATCGCTACATGAACCGATTCGAGAAAACGCCCTCCCGCCCGCCCGCGTGCATGGAAACGGATCTATTGAAAGTTATGGTTATATATTCAGTCCGAGCTGCTGCGACCTATATTATGGACACTTGATAACATTCATACTGTATGCGTTGTGTATGTATGTGTATTAGGGCCCTTGGCGGGCTCTCATCTCGGAACTTAACCACTCGGCCGGCCGGCTAACTACCGGGCCAAGGTGAATTTGAATTCCGGTTTTCCGAGCCTTTATCAACAGCTCACGCGTGGTTGAAATGTTTACGCGAAACGCCTACTTTACGCGTAAAAGAAGCGTCCACGCGTAACTAAAACCTTGGATTGTTTGTATTTTAGGCGAGTCACCCTGGCCTTAGTACTACTACGACATTTTGACAACACACCCTATGACAATGCACAGTAAGGCATGGAAGCAAACTATGTCATCAGAAGCGTATATTCTCTACTCCAATGGAAATTTTACGCGTAATCTAATCGTCGACGCGAAAAGCCTTCAGACGTAACGCGCCAGCCCTTTAGGCGGTAGACCCACAGCGGCCAACCATAGCGGGCACGCGCACAAGCGCGAGTACCCGTATTCCATTCACGCGGGCGGGCTGGCGGGCGGGTGCCGCGTTTTAAACACAATCACGCACCTCTTGCTTCCCACCTTTAGTGGTGTAATCGCTATATAAGAACCTGTAGCCTACTATTATTCTTGTATTATTCTTTTGTCAATTACATTATTATTATTTTTTATCTTATCATGGGCGTAACCTTGGGACGGGGGGGACATGCTCCCCCCACTTCCAAAAGTTTTGGTGGGGGATATCATATCGTTTGCACCCCCCCCCACTTTTCCGACCGTAATAAAAAAAGGCACATGCCCGATTGGTACATCACTATAAAACTGATTCAATCGCGTGGGAAAGTGTCGTAAGTCCACTAATTTCCCAGGTGCGGACCCCAGATGACGATCTGGACACGACTAGGGGCCGAAGTGGAAGGATTACCCATGTTCCATACCGGTTTCTCGA
Organism: Sclerodactyla briareus; assembly: GCA_026419785.1. Taxonomy (NCBI): domain Eukaryota; kingdom Metazoa; phylum Echinodermata; class Holothuroidea; order Dendrochirotida; family Sclerodactylidae; genus Sclerodactyla; species Sclerodactyla briareus. Next base: position 125,710 of record JAODTK010003699.1, read on the forward strand.
ATTAAATCGAATAGCCAAAGTGTAATTTTTTTCAAAGTGTTCCCGCGCGCGCAATAATTGGCGTTTTCTTCAGGGCGTTGTAGGCTAAATATGCGATTGTAATGCTTCGAATCATTGTATTCACTCGATTAATGTCAGAGCCTTGGGGGAAGGGACCCCCCCCCCGCCAATTTTCTAAATGAAACATTTGGCGGGAAATTCGTGGGGAAAATTTGGGAAAGAAAAAAGCAAGTGAAAAAAATGCCTGAATTTTTTGCAGACTTTTCGAGAAAATTCCCGGAGGAAAACATGCCCATCCTCCCTTTGTTCGCGCGCTTTCGCGCGCGCCGGTAGTTTCCAATGAGTGACTCTGATTCGGGTCCAAAGTTATGATCCCAATTTGATGGTCCCGTACGCCTATGGCTTTCCCTTGATCCCACCAGCGACCGTTCGGTAGACTCATGGATCCCACGCAAACAAAGCCAGCAGGAGTAGAACAAGGTAATAAAAAAATACCATGTGTGATATTGGTAAATCATCTTAGAATGCACAATGACAACTTTTTTTGAAAGTCTTTCAATCAAATCAACATGTAGATGGGTGCTATTCAGCAGGGCAAGTGCCGTTTCGGCGATCTGGAGGAGTATGAAAATCTAATTTTTTGTACGCTTCCCTCAAACCGATGGTGGTGACTGCGGAATAGGATGGTCATTTGCATTCGATGTGTCCCCCCACTTTTCAAAACGGTTCGACGCCCCTGATTATTATTATTTTTAGTATTATTATATTATTTATAATGTGTTTAATTAGCTGTCATAGCGTATGATTTTCTGGTGGGTAAGGTCTGCTGTGGTTGTGCTATTGTCTTGCGTAAGGCTAGTATTCCATAGATGCGTATGAGTATGTGAAAAATCGCCAATTTACGTGAATGAACGGGGGACAGAGTAGGAATATGTCTATTTAGTTGCCAAAGTTGGAATGGTCCACAGAGGCAAAAACATATAAGAAAGACAATAGCCCACACGGAATAGGCGAAATAAGCATAGGTACCAATGCTATACGGATGGCGATTCACCGCGAATGAATTCTATGGAATATTCTCCTTAAAAAACCAATCAACGGAAATATGCATGGACTGCTGCATGGTTGGTCTTTTCGCCATAGACTAATAGTGTTCTCGTATGCGAATAAAACGTTCGTTTTGTGAATATGTGATGTTCAAATCCAGCCGGGACACACAGAAGTATATATGGAATCCAGGCCTAAGCTTTGTCCAGTTTTGTCTCGTTCTTTTGTTCTGCCCTCCGTGGGGCCGTGTTGCAGGTAGCCTTGGTATCTTTGGGTAGCATGTGTGGACCAGTATTGATTTTTTTCCGTAAGTGCGTTAGTGTGCTTGCTGATTGTGTTGGATTTTCTATCTTTCGGGTTTATAGTGTAGGCCTATCTTAGTTTTTCCTTCATCATTTGGACATAAATTGGATTCTTGTTTGGAAAGTGCGACGGAGGTCGAAATAAAAAAGTTAGTGTAGTTTCTTTTTTTTTAATGAATAATCTTCTTATAAAAAGAAAAATGTTTTTTTTTTTTTTTTCGGGTGGTTGGAGGATGTTGGAGTGGCTGGCAGGGGGGAATGCAGGGTGTGACGTTCGTGTTTCGGGGAAGGAGGGATTCTTTTCGCTAAGGATGGCCTCACCTTATGGTACTGGGGCCTCGATGTTAGAGAAGTGTGTTTAGTCGGTGTGGAAGGGTGTTAAACTAGAATCGGGGGCAAGGGCATCAGGTTCCACTACGGACGGGGTTGTAAATAGTAGTCATCGCAGTGTTACTAGGCCAGGGGCAAGCTAAAGACTATTTGCGATAGGCAATTAGCAAGCTGATTCTTTATCAGCTAATGTTCAAAGTATCAAGAGAATTAATTTGATGAGTTCCGAATTTTGGTCCAGGGACGGAAAAGCCTGAAGTAGTTGGAATAACAGAGTCTTTGCTACTAAACGTAATTTTTCAGCCGCCAGTTAACGTCCATTGTTAGGTTGCTTATAGGAATCGGACAGATACTCTCGTGACATTGGGGGTTGGAGTTTTGTTGTATGTGCAGGCTGATGAATAGCATTGAGCGATCAGATATTGGTGTTAGTTATGTCAATTCGGTTTTGGTCGTGAAATTCCGTCCAACGCTTTAGGTATTCCCAAGATCCTTTAGTCGGGGTGTTGTATATCGTTCTCCCAAAGCTTGAGAGCAATAACTCGTTTTTACATGCTTTTCAAAGTTCCCAGTAAGCGTACAATTATCATGGGTGATTCCATTTATCCGGATATTTCTTGGTCTAGTGGTAGTAGTGGTACGGCACGGTTCTGCCTTTTACTGTCACCCAAAGATATGTTTCCCTTCGCAGCATGTTTCATTTCCTACTAGGTAGCATAATATCTTAGATTTAGTTTCGGAGTAGTGACCAGGTTTCCGTGGATAATGAAGTTTTGGTAAGTTTGGGGCAAGTGAGCAAGATTTAACGCTTTCGAGTGTCTGCTTGTTCTGTCAATACTCCACAGATCGTTGAGCTAGTTCCTGGTTTCTCGAGGGCGATATGGATGCATTTCTGGGTTTGGAGTAATGGAGATGGTCTAATTCCTTAGGAAAGTTGAAATGCTGAGGCTCCTGGAAGGGTTCTTTGGCAAAGTTAACGAGGTTAATGGAAAGTTATATTTCTTGGAAAAAGCGTCGCACTAAGAACAAAAGTCCTTCGTGGATGAAAAGGGAGGTGGTTTCTGGCCGTTAAACGTAAAGAGAATCTTCAGCGACTCGTATGTGCACGGGTTCTTTGTTTGATTTCGTTTCAAAGTTCAGCAGAGGCAAACGTTTAGTTTCTCAAGGGGCTAAGACTCGATTTCGAGAGGCAGATTGCTCTAATTATAGAGGATATATCCTCGTGGTTTTTCTCTGATGTTAGGGGGTAAGCAGAAAGTGAAGGACGCCCTTGGTCACTGTCGGTCCCGATTCAGGTAATACAACAACAATTAGACAGGAGATGGCTCTTAGACGTCGTCTTATAAACTATTTTTCGTCAGGTATCCCAAGGAGGAAAGGAAAACTTGGAAATTTCAATGACTCTGTGGTAGGTTGCCTCATAAAACTATCGGAATATAAAGTTTCACCCTGATTTGGATAAAGGAGGAACTGCAGAAGACTCAAAAGTGGTAAGGCTCCCGGTCCCGATGGAGGTTTACCCCTTTGGTTGAAGTGCGGTGCATTCCCGAGTTTGAAAAGTTGCAGACTGCAAAGACGATACCAAGTTGTCTCGGGAGGTCGGTTCGAACGGTGATTGAAGTTTGCAATTGTTTAAAGGAGTCTGATATAATCCCAAATGGTCTTGTCGATTGGCAACGTTTTTTCAATGCCGCTAAGTGCAAAGTTATGCATTGTTGGTTTCTACAAGCGCAACGTTCTTCTAAAGTTGAATGGGCGAAATATTTCAACAGGTGAATTCAGCAGAAAAGACAAGGATCTAGTGTCATTTTGATTCTTCTATGGAAACCTTCTAGCAGCAGTGATGCTGAAGCTGCAGGACAGGTAACGGGATTAGTGGCTTGATTAGACGTCACTTCATTGTTTCCTCGATAAAGATATTGTTTTCGGTTGTTTACGCAGCTGGTGAGACCTCACTGGAATTATGTCCCAAGTATGGAATCCATATTTCTCAAAGGACAAGCAGTTATTGAAAACGGTCCGTCGAAGGCCCTAGATTAATTCAATCTCTAATGATTGTACCTTACAAAGAAAGATAAGGGTCTCGATTTAACGTCGATGGAACTACGACGAATTCCTGGTGATTGTGATTCAGGTTTTTAAAACTATTCATGGTTTCGGAGGGCCTTTCCTTCGGCTATTTCTTTGAGTTTTTCCCATAGTTTACCACCAGTAGGGGTCCTTTTCTCAAGCCTCGTGGCAAACGCTGCAGGTTGAACATTCGAAATATTCTTCTCCCAGAGTGTTATTAAATGAGTGAAGAGCTTTCCACCCTGAAGATGTTGTTCTGTCAAGATGTGAATCGCATTCAAGCAGTCTGATTTATTTTCACGAATTGTGGGCGAAATTCTCTTCAGCATCTGGGTTGGTTCCTTCTCTTTTGGATGCTGTGGCTTCGGGGTCTCTCATTATGATTGTGGTCCTCCTGCTGACTCTTAATCACTAAACTAAACCAACTAAACTAAACTATTATTATTACTAACTACTACTGACTAGCTACTACTACTAACTACTACTACTAACTACTACTACTACTAATAATAATAATAATAATAATAATAATATAATAATAATCATACTATAATAATAAAATAATAATATTATTATTATTAATATTATTATTATTATTACATTCTTATTATTATTATCAAACAACCGGACGATAGGCCTAGGCTACTCTAGTGTTTGAACCTAAACGAAAACACCGGTGTTTCGTTTCTTAGAACCAGTGTTCTAATGTCAACGATAGCGCCTGAACCACTATTAAACTTCACAATTGACAGGTTTTCGGTTTTGTACCCCTGAGAAGGAAGCGACACATACCAGATGGATCACATCAAGCAGTCTTAACCATAGAGCTCATGTTTTACATGGGGAACATACTACCAAGAATGACTTGGTCCTGCATGCAGACCTGGTTGGGTTAAGATGTTTAAAAGGGAAAATGTTCAAAACACCGAAATGTTCATAAATTCTCTCATTTTTTCCAAGATTTACACTTATCAACACCGCAAAACCAAGGTTTCATGTTACTATTGGTTGACGAATTTGTCCATTTTATGTATTTCATCCATGATTTGAATTTCGTTACCTTTCACCAAAACTCGTTAACCTGATCGTAATGAACTTAATAGTGAGAGTGTTGCTGGTTATGACCATTTATATGTTAGCTCTTGGGACCGGCAAACTACTGCATAGCCACCTCTCTAATATGCTTTTTCAGATTCTGCCTTTACTGATCCGATAGAGATCCAGGGGCGTGGCTATCCATTCTCGGTCCTTGGGTGGGGAGGAAATCCCTCTCCTACCTCCTCCCCCTACCCGTGATAGAAATTTCCTCCAGGAATTCCGCCGGAGCCGTCGCCGTGCAATTGATAGTGTTGTTCAGACTTCTCATTCTAGAGAAATGAAAACAGTCACTACCGAGTTGTACTACGGAGTTTCCTACAAAGACTATGTAAGCGGAGCACTATCGTCGGTTGCGCGTAGAGCTTCAAAACTTCTCGTTATACAATCTCTCTGGACAGCCTATTAACCTCGCAAGCTTAAAGCTTGAAAAAGCCTATGGATTCTGATCTCTCGCCTGCACTTCTCAATGAAGACGGTTGCTTTTGCATATTCTTGTACAAACATGCAATCGTTTTGAGGTCATAGGTCAGCCCTGGATAGGTTTTAGTATTTCCTGTGAGAGGAAAACGACTGGGCCGTTTTGTCGGGGGTATGGGCGATCCAATGTGGTAAAATACAAATTACTTACTGCTCGTTCCTGGCCTGCCTGAAAAAAAAAAAAAAAAAAAAAAAAAACCTTGGACTGATGACTGAACACTGTGACCAATGACTTATTTTTCCAAACACCAAAACTCATGTTGGGGGCACACGGGATGGGGTGGGGGAAGCCCCACCCAAGGCGAATTTGTGACGCGATATGGGGAAACTGTGTCGTAGTCACTGTACGAACCTTCTCCTTGCTCATATTAACCCCGCTCCCCCACTTCCTGGTTACCTTTTTCTCTCTTCTCCATCATTTATCCTTCTCTCCTATTTCATATCCTCTCTTTTTCTTCTCCTTCCTCTCCCCGCCATTCCTCCCATCGGGAAACTATACCGGCATTTCCTCCTGCTTTCTCCACCCCCCCACGGAACAGGTGAAATTGCGGCTCCGCGAACGCTCGTTGCCACGCATACAATGCCAGGCATATAAATTGCAAACGGTTGATCACCAAGATTTCTTCTCCCAAGTAACAATGAAAACCATAGTTCCACCATGAGTTATTCAAGGTCCTCTATGTGCAAATATTTGCCAGACAGTGTCCATTTTGTAATTTTTGCAGAAACATATGGCAATTCGATACATGTTCCATAACTTAATTATGTGGCTATAGTAATTAGGGCAATATTTTCTTGTTTCTCATTCTCACGATGGTATCGGTTCAGAGATCCGGGTTTTTTTCATGATCTCAAACCAACCAGAGATCGGTTGCAACAATGCCTCTATATCATCGCCATCAACAGTTATACCAGTGATGGCACCTGAATTCTCCAACCAGGAGGGTTAACCGCAGCGACTCGTCAAGTGACAGCAAAATTACCCCCACAAGCGTCTCTATCTTGGTTGCTTTCTGCAGTCTCGTCGAAATCAGTGCCGTTTCCGTTACGGGGATGTACAACGCGAATTTTATCTCCGATCACTTTGTCACCATCTTTGTTGAGTGAGACCTTTGTCAGCCGCCCTACTGGTAAATTCTCTCCGTAATACACTAGTTCATTGTGTTTAGTGTCGGGACTGGAATGATTTCCATCGGAGGAATGGCATAGCGGTATCGGTGGCGCTTGCATGCAATCATTATTCCGGTTCAAATTTCAGGTTCCCTACAGACGTTTTTCCCACTAGATGGTTGAATTGCAGTTGCTATGGTGACGGTCCCTTGGATCTCACTTCATGGTTCCGCTGTAATTCATGGAATTGTGCATGGGTTCCTGGGGTTTTTTTGGGGGATTCACTACGTCTCGTCGGTCGTGTTGAGCAGTCACGTTGTGGCTCCGCATCTCTCTGAGTTTCGAGTACGGGTCGATTCACTTTCCGTCCTTTTCGGAGGGCATACGAAGGAAAAACTGTTCTCTGCAGTGTCTAACACTGTTAGCACTATGCATTATTGCTCGACATGATCTCGGTCCCGACAGCCGTTTGGTATGGTTACACCCTCGCTATCATCTGAGCACTCGATAAGAGACGCTTGTTAATCTCCGTTGCCTTACGACGTTCAATATGACCATGTTCCTTGATGTCTCTAACTTGGCTTCCTGAACCTGCAAAATTCAAACATCAATACTCTGAAATGAAATAACGGTACAACGGTAGGGCTGTATTACGGCTGTACCAGTACGTTATTGCCGCACCGCCACGGAGGGATTCCATGGCAAGACTTCTTTCTGAAGAACAAACGTTCAATACCCATGAGCTGCCTGAGTAAGACAGAAGTCAAGAAGGAGAAATCCTCATGAATGACCGTTAAATCACTACCACAACCTTAAAGGCAATAAACAGAACTTGAAGAACATGCCCACAATTCCCGAGGTATAGCCACGCTTACCAAACAGCATTTTCTCGGACGCTGGTTCCACTCATCAATCATCTCTTTGAGAGCCACAATTCTTCGATCTCTAACCTGCGACGTTTGCCACAAGCTTGATACAATGACCCTAATGTGTACATTATAAAATTCCTACAGAAGTCTTCGAAGGGAAGGCATGGAATCCATGGACAATTTGGAACCTATAATTTCCTCTAATTCAGCCTTAGCTCCGAAAGGAATCAAACCCGAGACCTTCAATCTTTCCCTCATACGGCAATCTCGTCACCCCTGATTTAATCTCGTAGCCCTCCTTTGACCGTTCTCAATTAGCAACTCATCTTTCGGGAAATAAGGATGCCACGCCTGTACGTAATACTCCAGTCAGGTGAGGTCTTTAATCAACTGTTTGACCACCTCACAGCATATCTTTATGAGACAAATGAAATAACTCATATTATTATTATTAATTAGTAGTAGTATTAGTAGTAAAGTGGTAGTAGTAGTACATATTATTATATCATCTATTACAATATTACAGAACCTCAAAGGATGCTCATCATCGAAACATCATCTGAAATTGTTCTACGAATACATTCCCGAAACCTCAGCGCTTGTCAATTATGTACCACTGCTATATCTTATGTCGGGTCCTCGTTGGTTTACTTACTCCCTGGCTGCCGAAAGGGTCTTTCCATCCATTCGAGTGACTTTAATTAATCGTATCTTCTCTTCCAGAGACTTCCCATTCCTATGGGCGAGTATTATATCATTTATTCGCATCATTCATTTTATTTTTCCACATTAATGAATTTTAACATAGGATAAGGTGGGGTAATATGAACACGGGGCGAACAGGTCGATATTCTAGACAGATGGAATAGATGGCGCTGTACCCGCTCCACGACAGGTTGCCACTGATGCCAATATGACAACCAACTGACAGTACGCAGAATTTGCTGATTAATCCTGTAAAAGAGGTGAAAAACAGGAGTGAAAAATTCGACTTTACGCATGGGTCATTTCTGGCAAACTCGGAGAGTATGCATATCGTAAAATCATGGTTTGTGGATATAATAATATGTATGAATGTCTGCAATGTTCTCAGTAAAATGACATACACATGCATGGAAGTCCATGGCTTTATTTTGGAAACATCAGGGGGGTAAAACCATTGTGAAGGGTTGGGGGAGGGGGGGGGGGTGGGGGGGGGTATGGCAAATGTCGTTCGGTATCGCCCCGCATGTCACTCATGTAACATACCTTCCAAAAGACAGTGAATACCTCGCATTGCCGTGGTAGTTGTATTAGTTTATGTGTCAAGTGTATCTGTATCGCAGTTAATGCAACTACTGTAAAAAGAAAATCGTCCAGTTGTTTGACAAGACCCTGACGTTTTGACCAACCAAATACGTATGTTGGCCTATGTTGTTCTTTCTTTATCCTTCATATGTTCAGTGGTCACGGTCAGGTATCTGTCATGTGACTATATCTTGTATGTTTGGTCACTTTTCCATATCTTGTTTGTATGAAGTATCCAGAGGTCACTGTTCGTTATTCGATACCTAATATCGTCTGTGCAATTTAGCTCAGTTGTACACATGCTGTTAGTTCATATATTCTATCACATGACGTTGGCTTCTTTTTATCTCGGTTTAACAAAAGGCCTTCAGAATTATACCCCACCTTCTCCTACACAGACAGATATATGATATACTGCGAATAAATTTCCTCATTGAATACTACAATTTTTAGCACTTATCTACATGTGGAAGAAATGAAATTGGCAGAAGCTGAAACTAACTGACATCGATGAAAAAAACACCTCTAAATCATCGACATACTGAATAATTTGAATTCCCTAGGCAAAAGTTAAAAGTATACCTCTTGGCCTATCACTGAATAGAGAATGAGGGGCAGAATACCCGCACAAAGAATAAACAGATAGGTACTGAGTGGGCAACCTTGTGTTCGGCTCTATTAACAGGGGAAAATCGGGTGAAAATTGTGCTTTGGGGCAGAGAGCAGCGCTACAGCTATTATAAAAGGGGCCGACCAAAGATTGAAGCCATCACTGAAACCGGAATAAAGATTGGGAATAGGGTCGCAATCCAACGATCGAACGCATTATCTAAATCGGCTATGATATGGATCGTTTCACACTCTCAGTTAACCCTAGAACGGAACGGATGTCTTGCCTTACAAATTTATCCGGAGGAAATCGTATTTGAATATACTCCAAAATATCATTCAAAATAGCTTGAGCCGATCCGCAACCGCCTCTGCTGCTTTCTGATTCCTTGGCGAAGCCATAAGGAATCTATGCAGTCATGTCTGTGTGTGTGTGTGTTCATGTGTGTATGTTTTTTGTGTATGTGACGCTTGTGCCGAATTCGTTTCCACGCGGTATCTAAAGAACGCCAGGATGTATCAGTTCATAGTTGGTAGGTTGATTTATTGAATTTTGTTTCCTCCACATCTCCCTCTCCTACTTCCCCCCACCCCCCCCCATGTCTGTTTGAAAGCCGTTTCCGCGCGATATCTGGTGAACGGAAGCAGATAGACGTTTTAATCTTGTGTGTGGGTTGCATATATGATGAAGAAGAACAATTTTCGATGGTGTCAGGTCAAGGTCAATCAGGTCAACTGAAAGGTGATATATTCACATATCTCGGCAACGAAACATTATAGAGGGTTGGCGTAATGGAGAATTTTGTTCGTCTAGGTAAACTACATCTAGTGACCCACTTGACCTACTTTGACTTATTTGACTCTTTGACCTCATTTGACGTCCATTTGACCTAATGACCTTGTGGCCTTCGAGGTCATTTTTGTGACGACCAGACCCCGCCTTGTTGCAAACAAACCAATAAGTCAATTGCTCTGACGTACTAAAACACTTCTATCACACGTTATCTACAATTATGTCCTCTGTGGAAAGGTGAAACAGCCTCAGAAACACTGATGAATTTCAATTCGTTATATATTTCGCATGAAAATTTCAGGGGGTTGGCATAGTGGATTTTTTTTTTCGTCCGTGCAAACTACACCTGGTGACCTACTTTGACTTCCCTCGACCTTTTGACCTCATTCGAACCTAATGACCTTGTGACCTTCTGGATCAGTTCTTCTTCGTGACCATCAGACTCTTTCCTATTGTACAAATCAATGAGTCAATTGTACTGACGTGCTACCACTCGGTATCTCCAGCTATGTCATCAGTAAAAGGGTAAAACGACCTCTAAAACACTAATGAATTCCAGATCTTCATATATCTTCACAACGAAACAATTTAGGGAGTTGGCGTAAAGGAAATTTTGGTTCGTCTGTGCAACTACATCTGGTGACCTATTTCTTTTGACCTTTTGAGCTCATTTGGTCTAATGACCTTGTGACCTTCTGGGTCAGTTCTTTGTAACGACCAGACTCATCGTGTCGCAACAAACCAATAAGTCAATTACGCTGACGTACTGAAACACTTCTATTACCAACCCGATATCCCATTTAATGCCCTCTGATAAAAGGGTGAATACAAGCTTAAAATCACGGGATAAAATTCATGTTCGACATGACCTCTCGGCACTGGAACATCTTCCAGGAATAGCGTGAAGGGAAGTTTTGTTCGTCTGTTTAGCTAACACTGGACCCAACTTTTCATGTACCAGCTCAGTATATGGTTTGGTATTGGTCATTGACAATCATACAACTTTTGTCCAGAACGTTTTGAATCCTGAAGTGAACCAAGCTTTCGAATCATACATAAAATATACAACGGTGTATTGTGATTGCTCATTACCAGCATAAGCAGGAGGTACCACCAACCGCTCCATTTCGGGAAGTAGATATTATAGTCAAAGGTATATAATATGGGCTTGACAATTAGTTTAGGATAATGTTGCAGGTGCTTGCGATGTTGACCACTTTAGCCTAGCATCAATGGCATAAATGAGAATAGGATTGCTCCAAGAGTAAATTTGTGTCCCCTGTATGTACCAAAATGTTCATTCCGGAGGACTGGAGCTCTTAAGCCAAAAAGAAACATTAGAACATAAATGGTTTCGTAGAATGGCTTCACGTTAGCTGACTATCCCCGAGGGTTTATCGAGATTGCTCAACAGCGGGACACGCTTCACTCCTGGAGCCTTTCTACCTCCTCTATCTATCGTATGGCGTTTAACGTCTCAAGTGCTAGTAGTTTACCCAAACAGTCTGATAGTACATTGCAAACTTGAAATCCGTGTCAAAAAGGTAACAAACTCATATATTCTGCTTCACGCAGAGGAGGCTCGTGTGTACGAGGCTTCAGCAATGACAAAAGGAGGCGTTACATGAATGAAAATTCTAATATTGTGTGTTAATTAGTCAAATAGTGCCAATGAGAGAATAAAAGAGACTCGATAGAGGAGGGGGTCGGGTGAGAATGTAGTATCATTAATGTATGGAGGTTTGCATTGGACCAGACCTTGTATTACAAGATTCTCAGTTTGGACCGCAGTTGGTATTATTTTGTCCTTATATTACTGGAGTAAACAACCTCAAATGGCCTTAAAATTAATATAGGCCTTCTAGGCCAGAATAACTTGTTGAAAATCAGCAATTGTAAAAAAATTAATCGTTCCCAATCTTCCCTGCTGTTTAGTTATTGTTCAATGAGGCCAAAGTAGGTCCACATATGTAGTTCGCACAGGCGCCAAAAATCCAGTGTGCAGTCCCCTCGAAAAATGATTCTGATATCAAGAAACCAATGACTTGGTCATCTCATTGTGAGAAACCTCAGGCATTGCAGTTTGGCTAGTGCCAATGACCCCTAAAATTGCTGGAAAATTGCGACATGACTGACAATTTGCAAGAGGGTTGCACAATATTTTTAGTCAAGCTCAGAACCTAAATCTCTAAAATCATCCTCTCTTGACCTAAACCATTGTTTTTGCCAGGATTTACAGATTAGTACGTCACATAAAACAGATTCTTCATACGCCATTCCTCATAAGCCATTCCTCTAGACTGTTTCAGTGCCAAGAAGTCAATGTCGAACATGAAATGTGTCAGAGTTTTGAAGCTGTTTCAACCTACTGCAGAGAATATAACTGGAGATGTCTTATCGTAGAAGTGTTTTAGTACGTCAGTGCAATTGACTTATCGTGTTTGCAACGAAACAGTCTGATCGTCACGAAGAATTGATCCGAAGAGTCATATGGTCATTAGTCAAATGAAGTCAAAGAAGTTAAAGTAGGTCACCAGATGTAGATTGCACAGGCGAACGAAATTCTCGTTGTGAGGATATGAAGATTTGAAATTCATCAGTTTAAGAGGCTGTTTCACCATTTGACATAGGACATTTTTTGAGTTTTTTTTGTGCGTCAATGTAATTGACTCATTGGTTTGATGCACCAACGAGTCTGGACATCACAAAGAATTGTTCCTGAAGGTCACAGGATCATTATGTCAGATTAGGTCAGAAGGTCAGAGGAGATTCAAAAGTACTTCATTCAATGTAGCTTGCACAGAGACCAAGTTCTCCCATTACGCCGACCCTCCAAAATGTTTCGTTGCCGAGCTATATATAAGATTACTTCTCATTGACCTGTATTGACCTCGACCTGATTCATCAAAATAGGTTTTTCCTCTTCATATCTACAACCCCCCCCCCACACAAGATTACAACATCATATCAGCTACCCGTTCCACGTTATCGTGCCAAAACGCTTTTTAAAAGGACCCTTCTGACCCTGCACGACCCTGGATTGATCACATAAATAATGGAGGTCCACCCCTGCATTGGAGAAGCTAACTACCCGCTATGTTTGAAACATTCTTGCACAAACATACACCACAGACACGAACCACGCACAGCGTGATCGGCTAGATTCTAGCTTTGAAGGGACATGAAAACGAAAAATGTTTGTTTGCAACAAACACAAAAAAAAAATACATACTAGAAGAGTGGTAGATATGAAAAGAAAGATTTTTTTTACTTCGCAGAGCTGTTGGATACCACGGAGTATCCACCGTCACTTATATACCCGGCATCAGACAGTGGGCCAGCTCTCTCCTGCCCGGTATCGTGGCGTCAACTGAGCACCAGGCTGTCGGGAGATAGTTTGTGTAAGGGCAAGAAAACGGACGACACAGGGGACCTCGGTTCCCCCTCACTAGCACTGATTACGCCGGGCCTCTACACCATTTTTCGGCCGACCAGAGGACAACGGGCTGGTCGTGCAAATCCGGGGCATGGCAGCATGTAAGTTACGGAGTATAGGTAGATTGACGATACGAAAATGACATGAGTTAGATTATTATTATTATTAATTATAGCAGATGCTGTGTTATCATATTATTATTACTACTACCTCTAATAATAATAATGTATCCCTCCCATCTAGCAGCAATCTACCCGTACATCGTACCGTCTCATAGCGCTTGGAGGCTTTACCCCTGGTCAATGTAACTTGTTCGGCCTGCCCCATAGTGCAAACACTTCGAGCTATCCACCCTGTCCCCGTGACATTCCACACTGCTGCCGTAATCAGAGCACTTGTGACACAACTGACCTCTCAAATTCCCAATAACGCCTGGGTAGGAGGAATTCAACTGATATAAAGCGCCTTGCCCAAGGACCCCCGTAAAGGCCAACCGGCCGGATTTCGAACTCGGACCTTTCGATCACAAGTCCGAAAACTCTACCGACTGCTATCCGATCTACCGACTAAGCTAATCCGATCTATTGCTGTTTAGGTTATTTACTTTCGTGCGAAAGCCAGAGGGTCAGAAGGAGAATCTAGTATTACTAATAATACTAATACACAATGATAAATAAAAATTGTATTTTTATACTACTAAATCTGAACTAATATTTTTGTTGTTCTATTTTACACCTTCATCATAATTTTCTTCTTTTTTCTGCGGATGTTAAAGATGGATTGTCGTCTCTAGCGTCCAGCGAACGAGCGACGGCCGAATTTTGCATGAACGTCACGGCAAAATTCGTATTGTGCAGCACCACTCGGTAGATCGGATATTGAACGTAATTCCCATATACCGAGTTTGTTGCACATTAGGCTAGTTTGCCGTGACGTCATGCAAATTCGCCGTCGCTTGTTCGCTTGATGCTAGCAGACGACAATCCTTTATATTCGTCAGATACTGAATTGTCCACGTTACCAACATAGAACTTTAGGCACAGATAGACATTCACAACGATGACGAATATCATTGGTGGATCACTGGGGCTCTTCCCGAAGGGTCAGCAGAAACGATTTTTTCTTGTCCCTTTGGACTGTTGGTATACGTCCACCTCCCTTAATGTCCATATTTCATTATTCTAGTCCTTTTCCTGCAGCAGCCCGGGATAGTTACCCGGTTACCCCCAGGTTTGCAACTGGTTGCATCACATGTACGAACGGCGGTGTTCTTATGATTGAAGATGACGTTTGCATTCGTCCTCCCTTCGTCAGTGGTGAAGACCTGTGGATGCGTCGGTACGTAATAGGGCATGGTGGTAGAGTTTCGTCGGTCGTGTCAGGTCTGACGTCATTTCTCTGTGCGCTATATAATTCCGTGTATCCCTAGATCTCAACAGCTGAGTTGTCTATCGTTCTCCTATCGATCTGATGGCAACAACTCACTTCTTTTCTCGATATGCTAACAAAGTTTTCGGGCAAGACCACAACCAGCATGGGTGATTTCATACCCAGATATATTCCGTGGTACGAGATAGTAGTGGTGACCATGGTTCCGTACATTTCTCAACACAATTTATTTGGTTTATTCTTGAGTAGAATCCCATTCAGTGGACAATATGGGGGAATATCAGTAAGTTTGTGGCAGTGTCACGTTGCTGTAGCTTTTGGTGTGTTTTGATTCCTTGATATGCCACAAGAGTTTTAAGACCCCCGGCTCGTTTTCAGAACGCACATTTCGTTGGAATTGCTGGGTACTGATCAAAGTAATTTGGCCTGATTTTTCCATTAGAGGGAATTCCGTCCAAAAAATTTCAAATGTTCTATGATTGTGCATTTAAAAATCATGCCAGATCTATCTTTGTTTCATGTTCATCAGCATGTTCGGTTCATAAAGAGTTTGACTTTTCAAATTAAAAAATACAACTGCTAATTTGCATTGTGCAATTGGCAACATTTGAGACGTCATATCTACCAATTTGAGGAAAATGTTAAGAAATATGTCTTTTCCCTTATGATTGGTAATATGACATCACAAAAAAGTTGCCAGTTTGCCCGAAATCAGCAAATTATATGACCTTTGAGGGAGCCATATCTTCCTAACCGCCCATGTATGAACCTGGAACACAGTGATATTCAAATGATTTTATTATCTCAACATTGTAACACAAGAAGAGTAATAATTCGGTCGGCTGGAATTCCCTTCAACGCTGTCTATCTACTGTTGACCCTCCTGGAGTTTTCTTCTTAAGAAAAGTTTGTGGGGTCATTAAGTAACAATTCTTTGATAAGCGCGTATAAGAACGAAAAGCATTGTTGGGTTTCAAGGGATTTTCCTGGCGAAACCTGAAACAATTCGGTGGCTCCTGATTGTTTCTTGTGTTTGTCAAGCATTTAGTTTATATGATGCCGACCGCCATCTTCATGAAGAAAAATTGGCCTTCAATATTGAAGACAATCCTCGTGCGTCTTTCGTTTATGTTAGGAGTAAGCAGAAAAGGACTGCATTGGTCGATCGATAGATTAGCGACAGGGGAAGTTAACGATCCGCGATAGCGAGGATATGTCTATTGTTCTCAACATTACCTCGTTGTTAGTGTGTCCCCTAATGGCATTACCGACGTGGTTTGTACGCCCGACTTGGCTAAGGAGAAACTGCAGAAACCTAAAAACTGTAAAGCTCCTGGTCCGGATAGAGTCGTTTGTTGATCAATGGTCCGTTTCGTTAGCTCTCAATTTCAATAGAACTCTAGTAGAAGATATGGTTCCTGAAGGTTGGAAAAAGGCCAATGTTTCGCCATTTTTTTTTTTTTTTTCAAGAAGGTAATTGTTCGCATTCTTGTATTTACAGGCTAGTGAGTCTTACCAGTGCTAGAGATCAATTAGTGAATTACTCCAACGAGTGTATTTTGATTCGTGGGTCCCAGCATGACTTCAGAAAAAAAATCGTTGGTGCTTGACTAATCTACTGAAATTCATAGAAGATGGTACTAGTTCCAACGACAGCTGTAAAGCAGCTGTTATCATTTTTCTGGACTTTCATGAAGCTTTGACAAGCCTCATGAACGTCTCCTTTTCAATTTGGAGAGTTTGGGTATTGCCGGCAATATCCTGAAGTACTGTAGATTCCGAATGGTCTTCCGATCGGCAAATGTTTTTCAACACCGATAAATACAAAGTGAATCATGTCGGCTATCATAACGATACCACCGATAAATGCTAAGTGGTGCATGTCAGCAATTGAAACGGTAACGCGTCTCTTAGTTTAATTGATCAAGAAATCAATGTGGCATATTCTGAAAAAGATATTGGTGTGTATTTCGATTCTACATTTAATCTTCCAAGCTAGAAAGTTTCCACGGAAACGGTACTGAATTCCTCGGCTTCAATTTGAACGTGTGTCACGTTTCCTCGACTAAGACATTGTTATCAGGCTGTTTTAGCTGTTGGTACGACTTCACCTGGATTATTCCGTGAGAGTGTGGAATCCCGATTTCGCGAAAGATAAGCTGCTAATTGAGAATTTCCAGAGGAGGGCTACGAAGTTAGTTCACTGTCGGCGAGATTTGCTGCATGAGTGAAGATGACCTTTCTCTCGACTACTTCTTTTCGATTGAATAGAATAATTCGATAGTTTCGCAGCAAGTTCAGCTTGTAAGCGGTGGGTAGACGGAGCTCGCACTTCGCATGTATGTTACCTATGATCAGTATAAGTACTATATCGCTTTATGGGGTCACGATGAAGTCATCAAAGGTCACTAGAGGTCAACTTCACAACTTGAAACAAAAACAAGTTAATAACGTTTAGTCCAGTAAGGATGAATCTGCAATAGTGCTTTGTTGATTTTTTTGTTGACCTGTACCCGTATTTGTTGGATACTGTGCAACTTTTAGGATATGTTATATACAGGGAGCCAATTGCTGTCCATAGTGTCACTTTTCATTTTTCGAAATATGGATTTGTTTTATATATTGGTTGCTCATATTGCGCAAGTACTCCTACCCTTTTTGTTCTTGTGTCTGGTTACGGGTTATAAGAAATGAATCAAAGCATTACATCAGTCATTCTTGTTCATATAAAAGAAAAATAGAGCAATATCAGATTGCGAGATTCACAACATGTGCGATTTCCGTTAGATTTATACGCTGTGGTTTCAAGTTTAATCGGCTAATTGTTGTTTTAACATTAGGTATTTCAATCTATTCACCCTCTATCCAGTGCCAGCTGTTTCTGGGTGTCCACAAGGATGGGAATTTCGGCGGAATTTCTGTTACTTTTTGGAAGAAACAGCTATGAACTTCCAGGATGCAGAGGACGCATGTAAAGCGAAAGGAGCTCATTTGGCCAGTGTTCACTGCAAAGCAGAAGATAACTTCCTGCACGGTGCGTAATTAAATAATAATAATATTAATAATAATGATGATATTATTAATTATTAAATTAATATTAATAATAATAATAATATAATAATAATAATATGAATAATAATATGAATAATAATATGAATAATAATATCAATAAATAAAATAGTAATATCGGTTAGAATGAGAACCATATACGTACACTCGACCTCTCTCGAAAACAAGGCGGTATCGGGAGAGGTGGAGGTCACGAAAACAAGCGATGACGTGGGGCTTCGTGAATACGTATCCAATGAAACTGAAGAAGATACCTACTAAGAGCGGTGTGCCAAATAGACGAGGCGGTCATGGTCACAAGCGAGATGCAATAAAGCCAAAAGTGACAACAAGGGTAGGAAGGTCTGGACGCTCAATCCCAGGGTACCATGAACATGGTGCTTTAAGTGGCATTGTCGCGTTACGTCGAATACCTTTCTCGGGTACATAGAGAACGTCCCTCACAATCAAGTGGAGCAAATGGAAAAGAAACGGACTCCGGGATGGCATCATCGGGGATTTCACCGACACCTCTCTAGTGCCCACTGGTGAGATACTGCAAAATCCGGAATCGTTCCGCAAGTCTAAGGATAAACCATTCGGGAAGCGCCATGAAAAGAAAAACTGAAGGAAAAAGAGAAAATTCTGTTAAAGGGGGTGTAGTCATTGACAGTGACATTTCCTGATGAACGCAGCTCTGCCTGCTGGAGAACAAAACGGAATAGAAAATGAGCACCAGAACACTTAGAAGAGAGATACACATGGTGTTTCCTGGATCGGACTTTCGGTGTGGAACTAGCATTACGTGCTATATATTGAGACTTGCGAGATTTTTCCATAATGTTTCAATGGATTTCGTCGCCATTTTGAAGAGGCCCCACTTCCAATTTGACGAATCCACCTCTTCATATACTTCTGTTTTTTTATGTAATAAACGTTACACAATGCGAGCATTTACCATCGACCATTAACGGTATTTTCTGTTTATATTCCGATATTTGCGAAGAGCGCCTCCAACTTTTCGACGCTACGAATCCATATGGGCGGAAAAGTTCTGGTAAGGATTTTGTTCACAGATTTTCGTTATATTACCTGACTACAGCTAGATGTCTATTGGTTTCACCAATATATTGATTTATGTCACAAGAACCCCTGAGTACCAGAGGAGTGTTATCCTCAAGATCATCACCAGCTCCGGAGGTTTTCGATATAACAAAACACGGTGACCTCTTCCTTATCCAGATTAACCTCTTCTGGGCACGCTTTTGTCCATGAGAGCCATTATCAGGGTAAATCTTCTTCAACTCCCTATGAATTAAAATTCAATTGCTGAAAACCGTAAAAGCAGACTGCAGTCTTGCCTTCCACATCTAGGGAATAGTAGCATTAACAATTTAACATTTGAAATTACATCAGTAATTGTGGGCTCACGATAAACAGCGGAATTGTGTTGAATTGTGCACAAAATGTATCCTTTTCTTGAGGTAGACACGAAATGTTCACCCCTGGACCGATTTCGAAGGTAAATTTAAGAAATTGATCAAGGGCGTTTCCCATTGTAACGCCATCAACGAACTGTACTTGTAACACTGCTACATACTGCACATACTGCTACATATACTACACGACACTACTACTACTACTACTACTACTGCTACTACCACTGCTGCTACTGCTATTACTCCTGTTGCTACTGCTGCTGCTACCGCTATTAATGCTGCTACTGCAGCTGTTGATGTTGCTACTACCGATGCTGCTACTGCTGCTGCTATTGCTGTTACTGTTACACTGTTACTGCTACTTCTGTTGCTGCTATACTGCTGCTACTGTCACTACTGCTGTTACTAGTGCTGCTGTTGATGCTGCAACTGCTGTTAATACTGCTGCTGATACTGTTGCTACTGGTGCTGCTGCTACTGTTACTGCTGCTACTACTGCTGCTGTTGCTACTGCTATTAATGCTGCTACTGCAGCTGTTGCTGCGACTGTTACGGCTGCTGCTATCGTTACTGTTGCTACTACTGATATTACTGCTGCTGCTGCTACTACTGCTGCTGCTATTGCTGCTGCTATTGCGGCTACCGCTATTAATGTTGCTACTGCAGCTGTTGCTGCTAATAGTGGTGATGCTACTATTGCTGTTGCTGGTACTGATGTTAATATTGCTACTGCAGTTGTTGTTGCTATTGCTAATGCTGATGTTATTGTTGCCTCTACCAATGTTGCTGCTACTGCTGCTGCTGCTGTTGCTGCTGCAACTGCTGATATTAATGCTGCTGTTACTACTGCTACTGATGATGTTTCTATGCTGCTGATACTGTTGCTGTTGCAGCTACTGCTGTTTTGCAATTGCTGCTACTGTTACTTTCTACTGCAACTACTACTATTGCAACAGATGCAGCTGTTGCTGCTACTGCTGTTGCTGCTGCTACTACTACTGCTGTTACTGGTATTACTCCTGTTGCTACTGCTGCTTCTACTGCTGCTGTTACTGCTACTACTGTTGCTGCAGCTGTTGCTGCTACTGCTACCCTTACAAAAAAGTTCTATAGAATTCTATTTAAAAAAATCTATAGAAAATCTATACAATTTTCTATAGAGCCCCTCTATAGAAACTCTATAGAATTCTAAAGAATTTCTAAAGAATTTCTAAAGAATTTCTAAAGAATTTCTAAGAATTTCTAAAGAATTTCTAAAGAAAATCTATAGGATATTCTATAGAACTCTATAGAATTCTAAAGAATTTCTAAAGAAAATCTATAGGATATTCTATAGAAACTCTATAGAATTCTAAAGAAAATTTATAAGATATTCTATAGAAACTCTATAGAAACTCTATAGAAACTCTATAGAAATTCTAAAGAAAATTTATAAGATATTCTATAGAAACTCTATAAATTCTATAGGATCTGTGAAGAATCTCTAAAGAAAATCTATAGGATATTCTATAGAAACTCTATAGAATTCTAAAGAATTTCTAAAGAATTTCTAAAGAATTTCTAAAGAAAATCTATAGGATATTCTATAGAAACTCTATAGAAACTCTATAGAAACTCTATAGAAACTCTATAGAAACTCTATAGAAATTCTAAAGAAAATTTATAAGATATTCTATAGAAACTCTATAGAAACTCTATAGAAACTCTATAGAAACTCTATAGAAATTCTAAAGAAAATTTATAAGATATTCTATAGAAACTCTATAGAAACTCTATAGAAATTCTAAAGAAAATCTATAGGATATTCTATAGAAACTCTATAGAAATTCTAAAGAAAATCTATAGGATATTCTATAGAAACTCTATAGAATTCTAAAGAATTTCTAAAGAATTTCTAAAGAATTTCTAAAGAATTTCTAAAGAATTTCTAAAGAATTTCTAAAGAATTTCTAAAGAAAATCTATAGGATATTCTATAGAAACTCTATAGAAACTCTATAGAATTCTAAAGAATTTCTAAAGAATTTCTAAAGAATTTCTAAAGAATTTCTAAAGAATTTCTAAAGAAAATCTATAGGATATTCTATAGAAACTCTATAGAAACTCTATAGAAACTCTATAGAAACTCTATAGAAACTCTATAGAAACTCTATAGAAACTCTATAGAAATTCTAAAGAAAATTTATAAGATATTCTATAGAAACTCTATAGAAACTCTATAGAAACTCTATAGAAACTCTATAGAAATTCTAAAGAAAATTTATAAGATATTCTATAGAAACTCTATAGAAATTCTAAAGAAAATCTATAGGATATTCTATAGAAACTCTATAGAAACTCTATAGAAATTCTAAAGAAAATTTATAAGATATTCTATAGAAACTCTATAGAATTCTAAAGAATTTCTAAAGAATTTCTAAAGAAAATCTATAGGATATTCTATAGAAACTCTATAGAAACTCTATAGAAACTCTATAGAATTCTAAAGAATTTCTAAAGAATTTCTAAAGAATTTCTAAAGAATTTCTAAAGAATTTCTAAAGAATTTCTAAAGAATTTCTAAAGAATTTCTAAAGAAAATCTATAGGATATTCTATAGAAACTCTATAGAAATTCTAAAGAAAATTTATAAGATATTCTATAGAAACTCTATAGAAACTCTATAGAAACTCTATAGAAATTCTAAAGAAAATTTATAAGATATTCTATAGAAACTCTATAGAAACTCTATAGAAACTCTATAGAAATTCTAAAGAAAATTTATAAGATATTCTATAGAAACTCTATAGAAACTCTATAGAAACTCTATAGAATTCTAAAGAATTTCTAAAGAATTTCTAAAGAAAATCATATTCTAATTCTGGTATGAACACAAGCCTATACTACCTTGATCGGTTATGGCAAATAGTTGAATAGATGATTACCCCCCCCCCCCCCCCCACCCCTCTCCCCCCCGGGATGGTCTCGCGCTGCAGGCTAACTTTGATATAAAATATATTTTTAAATTATTGCGCATCCGGAAAAAAGTAAAAAAAAAAAAAAAAAAAAAAAAAACTATGCAGTGCCAATTCACCTGACTCAGGCTAATGAATAGGCATAATAAATTCTTAGCTTTCGAAACTTTGGCCTTATTAGCCGTTATCCAATAATTTTCAAGAATAACACAAGGAACCTACCGGTCAGATTATTGTGATCCTCATTTTTCCTGCCAAAGGGTTTAATGCATATTAATACGCATTGTTCAACATGTTAATACCAGTAATAGGCCTAACCACACACAAATTGCACCGGACTTGGCCTAGCTATATAACACAAACAGCTGTGTGTACTAACTTGCCAATGTGCTACACTGAATATTTGTTAAGCTATAGCCTACACATTCACTCTGCAAACTTTAGGCTTGAATATGAATAAATAAAATAATACCAAATAGAAATAAATCATAATTTCCGATTGACAAGCTTGAAACTATAAATTCCTGGTCAATTATACTAATACCTATCCAATGTTCCTTGAATCATAAAACCAATTTAGCACTGAATGGCTGACATTCAGAACTACAGAGCCTTACTGCCACTCTGGCATTTGAATTAGGACTGTCAAAAATCACACTGTTCTTGGTCAGTTTTGTGATTTGTTTAAATCTGACTGAATATTATTTAAATTACGGGAGACAGTTAATAAATTCAAATGATGTAAAGTGAAGGTTAATTAGCTATCCATTTCCTATAGATCCCAAGCATTCATTCATTCATGGTATTTGATCTAATAGAAGCGCTACATTTATAACTACTAAAGCACACCAGAATTCTATAGAAACTCTATAGAATCTCTATAGAAATTAATAAAAGCTTTTTTTATCAGTAAAATCAGTTCATTTCCATTCTTATTCAGTATATAGGCCCATATAAATGTCAGTCATCCAGAAAGCTAACAGAACAGCCAGAAGACCTACACATCTTTAGGCCTGTCCACATATCTAAATCTCTCTTTTATTGATATTTAAGAACAGAAGGTCTAATTTCTTAAATGGGCTGAATGGATGGGGGGGGGGGGGGGTTGGGGTCGCATATAGGCTATACAGAAATCAAACAAGTACCAGTTGGCAGGTGCGGCGTGCTAAAAAGTGGAAAAGTTGAGGTGACGCATTAGCAGGAGACGTACGCGTCGCCTCCCCTGCCGTCCACACATTATGAGGGTGTTAAAGATGTGGGGATATAACTTCTCATTCCTTTATCTGCCCAACTCTCCCTCCCACCATTTGAATGCATGGTCAAAGTCAAAGTTGGCGCACCCAAGCAGTGCAGCATCTTCTCCTCCCCTCTTTAAGTTGAAGTTTTGAGAGGACGAGGGAGACACATGGGCCCAAATAAGGTACGTTGTTGATAACAAGTGATTGTACCCAGCTAATATTCTAAGATATCAATAACAATACAGTCTTGTAACGGTTTACAGTGAGCGGCAACGATTTCGGAAACTAGCCAGACGATACCAGGACGCCTTTAAACTAGCAGCCCACGCAACTTTCAGCCTTTTTCACTGCAACTGCAACTATTATTATTATTATTATTATTATTATTATTATTATTATTATTATTATTCTTATTATTATATTATTATTATTATCATCATCATTATCATTACCGATGGCATTGGATTTTCAGATTCTATAGAGGTCTATAGAATTCTGAAAAAATGAATCTACAGAACTCTATAGAGTGACTAATGCTTACAACGTTTAATAGAAAATGTTTTTTATAGAAATCTATAGAAACTATGAATTCTATAGAAAATATGGGCTCAATTTATAGAAAGTGATATTCTATGAAGAACTATATAGAACTCTATAGACACTTCTATAGAATTCTATAGAACTTTTTTGTAAGGGACAGCTGCTGCTACAACTGTTGCTACTACTGCGGCTATTGCAGCTGCTACCGCGGCTACTGCCATTAATGCTGCTACTGCAGCTGTTGCTACTACTGGTGATGCTACTTCTGCTGCCACTGTTGCTGCTACTGCTATTAATATTGATACTGCAGTTGTCATTGCTAGTGAAGATGTTTCTACGCTGTTGCTACTGCTGCTGCTACTATTGCTACTGATAGTGTGTTTACGCTGCGCCTACTGTTGCTGCTACTGCTATTAATAGTGATACTGCAGTAATGGTGCTACTGTTATTGCTGCTGCTACTGTTGCCTCTACCACTGCGACTGCTACTACTACACACTCACCATCGATGCGAGATAATCACAGTAGGTACATACAGGCATAAAAGTGTCAATGATCGAATTTATTTTATGTTTCTGCCATCCAGGCCTGCTGGGTACCCCGCCTGTGCCGGACACTTACATCGGACTGAATGACAGAGACACGGAAAATGACTTCGTATTCACCGATGGCACCGAGGTAGTTTCCCCAATATATATATATACGACCACTTTCAAGTGTAACTCTACTGGTCACACGTATCAGATTTGGGATTCGGTCACGTGCACCCACTAAACAGTAAAATTTATCTAATAAACTGCCTATAGATGGCAAAAAACACTATGTAGGTGAAACTGGGGTGAACTAAGACAGAGACACAAGAGACATGACACAATTCCAAGAAACGCAACACTCCGCTAGGCAAGCTTTTTGGGCTCCTTTTTAACTTATTGGGTTACGTAGCCTGCCTAACTGTGACAAAACACGACGGGAACAAAGGGATCAATACTGGATAACACAACTAAGGACTTGTCAGCCCACGAAGAACGAAAAGGGTGCCAAGCGGACCTAGTCGCTAATTGCACTGACCAGAACGGATGGGTTTTGTTGTAGTAGGACTGTCGTAGTCTGTCAATCTTGGACAGTTTTGTACGTAGGAATAGAGTTTCTCATGATTGACGTTGTGGAGTATAATTTATTATCAGAAATGTTCGGTCCCCCTGGGCCTTCGTCAGCAATGGCATGACAGAGCAAGATTTACCCTCGTTAACTAAAATAACACCTTGTAAAAGCCATTGCCCCGTAACTCGGGGCTGCCTCGACTCGATTAACCAGTTGACGGACTAGACATAATAGCTCCGTGCCGTACAATCGACGGTAATAGCTATAATGACCTACGCTCCTAAGTCCCCTATTCAGCCATCGGTGGTGTGCCAACCTGAAAATCCACTTATTCTGGCTCTTTTGCGGTCAGTGGCCGATTTAGCTATCTTCGACAAGTGTGCAACGGAGATTGGCCACTGCGCGTACCGGCAAGTTGAAAATGTTCCCCGACGGGCGCCTGACAATATTGCACGATAGACTGTTTGTGATTATTACAGGAATATATATATATATTATATATATATATATATATATATATTATATATATATATATATATATATATATATATATATATATAATATTCTATATATATATATATATCATATATAGTATATAATCTATATATATATATTATATATATATATATATATATATCTATATATAGATATATTTATATATATATAGAAAAATTTTTGGAAAAGTGTAAACGATGCGGTGAAAATATTATAACAATTTATAATTCATTAATATAAATATTTTCACCGCATCGACTACACTTTTCAAACTTTTTCCTATTGGATTTACCGATGCGACGCAGTACTTTTTAACTAACAAAAAGTTACCTGTAGCGTACTGTTATGTTTTGGAAGACCTTTCCATAGATTATGAGTTGTCTGCAGTAGGCCTATATCTGCAATTTCAGCAAATTTCATGAAAAGCCATGGTTTCCCCGTGTAAGGGGACATTATTATTCATAAATAGCATTTGAACCACAATTCGATTTTCTTAAAACTTTTTCGTTTCTCCCTTCATAAAGTAGGACATCCTATAGCTGAAAACATGAATAATGTCACTGTCATGCGCTTTATTTCAACTTTATGAGCACAACATTGAGTCTTCCCAGTGAAAATAAAAACAGGGGACTGAATTCGTAATTGTGCAATATTTTTAATTTGCAGAAGCTGTCAGGGGTTATTAGGCCTACATATTGTAAGTCACACTAAGCATAGTAGCCCTATCCAAAATGGCATTAAAACAAGTTTAAGGAACATGTTTTACTCTCATGTAAAATTCCACAACGTAAATTTTATAGGGGACATGAAAATGGCTTCCTGAAACTAGGAAAGACCATATATTCCATTCCAGTGTGAAATTATTGATTTAAACTTTCCGATGTATAAAACCATGCACAAGCTCCAAAATGTACAAGTACTGAGTGAATCCATCAACTTATTATTATCCTTTTACATTGTGTAAGTTGCGAAAGTTTCCCGTGTAAAGGGGGACATGAAAATTTACACGGGGAACCACATTTTGTAAAGGTCCTCTATGGTAAAAATACAGAGTTTCCGACTAAACAGTTTATTTATTGTGTAACTTGGTTATATCATTTACACGGTACTCAAGAAACTGATTCATTAAGGTTATAAAACGAGAGAGAAATTCAGGAAATAAAATGGTACCTGAAAACTACTTCTTTTACAGTTGAGTGTCCCTTTAACTGTTCCTTACTGAACTATAGTGACATATTCTGATGAACTAAATGAACCCAAATAGTTTCTGGGTAAAAAAGGGTAAACTTTGTATGTTGAAACTTGCATGCTTGGCGAAAAATGTGTGATGTAACTTCGAAGGGCATTATTTCGAAATGTGTAAAATAGCGTAACGGCTAGAATTTAATACCTGAACATAGCATAAGCACCACATTTAGCAGGAAGATGAAGAGAGACTGTGGCTACAAAACCATGGGTCGAAATCTGATCGGTCGATAATTGTTGGCCACGGCAATTCCTTTGGAGAAAAAAAGTGTTTCACTGTGTCTTGGGACGCTAGCGTCGCGGCCTATGCCTGATATGGTGTCGGACTTTGTGGTCCATATATCAAATGTTATCTCGCGAAACGATCACGAGATCGCTCTTCCATGCCTACCCGCTGTTTGCTGATTTTGATCGGGAGAAAAAATCGGTGAGGGTGTTTTCGTGATACAATGATCATTCGCAAAATATTTCAAGATTGGAATTTTCAGGGATGTTGATGAGATCATGCACTCCGGGGATCGTCATCTTTATTTATTATTAGAACTCGTGTAGCACTATTCATACCGAGCCCCAGGGGAATATTTTCTAGTTAGTATGTTGTTCTATTTTTCCATGCTATGAGCGTATCTTCTTGGCAGTGGTATACTCGGGGTTTCCCGTTTCCGGCTCCCAACCGGACAACGGCGGCGTCTTCGGCGGCCCGAAACTGCACTGCGTTGTTCTTAGGAAGAATGCCTGGATTGATACCTCATGTTCAGATGAAGCACCCTCCATTTGCAAGATGCCAGGTGAGTTCATTCTACGATCACTATACACGAGCCTCGGGGCTCAGTTACGGTACTGGGTTAAGTGTTGTAATTTACATCATTTGTGTCATTGCGACGTATTGCGACGTATTTTTAACAGTGACGAACCTGCGGTTAATTTGTTCAATAGCTGAACAATGAACCTCTATTAACACAAACTTTAACTGAACTCAATTAAAGGAAAGCCCACAACAAATTTATCCGACTATCCTAAATGTATTGACTTTGTACCGGAACCAAAAAGTGAAGGTCATCCGAGGTAAAACTGAGTCAAGGCCCCACAGATTTGGATCAACTAGAGGATCAAGCCGCTCTTACTAGGCACGTGGATACCCGAACTGCCGAATAGGCGAAATAGCGAATCGCCAGGCGAATCCCTAGATAGGCGAATCGCGGAATCGCATGTCGCGTAGGTATGTATTGGACAAAATCGCGAGAGAAGACCGATGAGCGACAATTTAGCGCGAAAACGAAAACGAAACATGAGCTAGTAAAAGAACATCAAGTAATAAGATGTATATGACAGGGGTATACCTTTTTTATGAAGAAGAAACAGAGCGACGCAGAGTCGACGGGCAGTCCACCCAATTAACGACAGCGGCTATAGGTCTATAGACCTATATAGCTATAAGCCGTATCGAGTATGTCCCTCAGGGAATTTTCAGAAAACCGTGGCTGACATACTCTAAACACAAAAGAGTGAATGTCCTCTCCCATGAAGTGTGCGGAGTGACCACTCTGCCGTCGAGTGGTCATCATTCCATTTCAGAGCGACATTTCTCTCCATTGTAGAGATTATTCGCCCATTATAGAGTGAGGCTTCACTCTATTAGAGTGGAATTCTCACTCTAAATTCGAAGTGTGCTTTCTTGTACCACTCCAAATAGGTGAACACTCACTCTTTTGTTTTAAGAGAGCATGCGTGAGTGATATATGGGTTATGCTAGACATGACATGACATTTGCCGGAAGCTGTGGATGTATCCCATGCCTGGGTGGGTCAAGAAAGGGCGAAAAATATACTATATATATTATATTTATATATTATATATAATATATAAAAAATGGGCGAAAACAAATATTTCCCGGGTAGGTCGATTACCCGAATAGGTCTATCCAACCCGAGAGCGGAAGATTCCCGAGATCTTGGAGAAAATGAGTCCCACCAAAACCGGGTTATAAAAAGACAATCAGTGTCCCATTCGGCGTTCCATGGTGTGTTCATGAATCGCGGGCTGTCGCTGGCGCATGTGATTCGAATATATCAATAGAATCAATACGAAGTGTATCACTACTGTGTATCATAAACCTACCTATACAGGGTTGCTCACTAATTTTTTCCAGTTCCATTTCTTTTTGGGTATAAAATTGGATTTGTAAAAACGTTGGTGGACAGAATATGTAAGATTACTAATACTTGGAAGGGTTCTGACGGAGGTTTAAAACGCCTTTACTCTATTCTTAGAAGAAGAAGAAAAAAAACAGTTGCCGTCACATGTGATTGACAGAACGATGAATTCGTATCTGGAACAGGAAGTTACATCTGGCAACTCTACCAATGTTTCTCACGGCGCTACTGCAGAGTCGAGATTTTACGAACTTCCATTTATTGGTAACTTTTCTAGTCACACACAGAGCAATGTTGGACGCTTATTC
The DNA here is from genome assembly GCA_026419785.1 of Sclerodactyla briareus. Lineage (NCBI taxonomy): Eukaryota > Metazoa > Echinodermata > Holothuroidea > Dendrochirotida > Sclerodactylidae > Sclerodactyla > Sclerodactyla briareus. Next base: position 155,046 of record JAODTK010003699.1, read on the forward strand.
AATTGTATTGTACAGATATTGATTTGAAGTTGGCTTCCACTTCTTTAGAAGTCCGTAACATGTTTTCGAACAAATACAAGGTTCCGTTAAGCCTCAAATTCCTTGTAGTCTATAAATTTAATTGTTCAAGTTGTAATGCTTGTTACATCGGGGAAACCCACAGATACCTAGCTACATGGATCAATGAACACCCTCAACACATCTATAGACATCCAGACAAATCGCATAATTGCAGTGCGGACCTGGCTCTTTCAGAATTATTGATCAGGGGATCAGGCCCCCACCAAACTCCAGTTAAAACTCGAGGAAAGTCTTCACATTAACTGAACACGTCCTACTTTGAACAGACAGCTCGGAGGGGTACTGTTCACATTCTTAAAATAATCCCGCCATAATTATGGTCGCCGTTGTTGTCAGTAACACTCGCCTACGGTCAGCAGTTATTATGTTGTTATCCAGTCTCCTAATAGAACCTGACGATGAAAGATGTCTTCCGAAACATGTCGTATTCGTATATTATGTAAATAATGTTAACTGTGCGAATATATATGTTGACTTTGAAAAATCTGTGGTGTCTTCCGTCATTTTAATTTCTTGTATGTTTATGATGGAGATATATGCAGAGATAGAGTTCTATTGGATGGTTCTGTTGGGGCATAAATTATTCCAAAGAATGGAACGATCACTGCGTCATCGTAATTATGACATGTACCACTGCGGTATCGATGTCACACCACCGCAGAGGGATTTTATGAATATCGTCTCCATAAAGCCAATCAACGTTCTTATATATGAGCTGCTACACTTCTATGGTATTTTCGGCATCATTATACAGTTTATTCAACAATCGTTCCTTGTATGAACGTACAAAGTTCGATGTTTAAATTCATATCGCACCTCGCATGCGCTCTTGTTGAATCTGATCTTCAGCCGTAATAGGTTGTCGTAGATGCTGTCGTTGCTTCAGGTGTGGTCAGTAAATCGCCACGGAATTGGGCCGTTAGATGCCCATAGCTTGACGCCGAATATGTTCCATGTTTTTGTGGCTTTCGTAGATAATCCAAGCTTTTCCAACGATTTTACACGACTGTAATGAAGTCGTCAATGAAAATGACGCTCCGGTGGCACCTGAATTTTGAGGTTGACGTAACTACGGTCGAAACGGCAACAGGCCTATTGCATACCCCTTGATTTCCCTGCTACCTTCCCTCGTCTGCGTACCTTGTCCAAGTTTGTGCTAAGACCCGACGGTGATTGGCATCGTGGGAAGTCGGAGATCGTAACTATTCGATGTACTTATTGACGAACTATTCGCTATTATCTTCGTTTCTTTTTCCCCACACCCAATCATTTAGCCCCAATTGAGAAAGGGTTCCCCCTGTTGGTTGACACTGAGGACGGCGACATTTCGTGCAGTGATCTTCCCGGCGGCAACCCTAAGTGTCGCGGTCACCTGATCTGTTACGGAGACAATTACGCTGTAATGCTCGTCGGGCTGGTGGGGCAACGCTTGTAACCGTCGTAAGTTGAATACACCTAACCAGCAGGAAGTGTTGATTCTGTGTAATTAAGTCGTTCGTATCATATTTGCCGCAATGAATTGTGGTATTCGGAATTTTCATTTCTTGAAAGTTATTATTCCCTACGACATGACGCCGCATTAATACGGGTCTAACCATGTCCTCATCTGCCTATTAGAGGTGTATGTATATGACCCTGGCCTGTTTGACACGATAACTCGAACACATCTTGATTCATCACGCTCTTATTTCTAAGATATGTTCATCATAATATTCATGATCTCCACGACGTTGGAGTAAGGTCAAAGGGCAACAACTGAAACCTCGCGCCCTGTGAACATAATAGGTCTAGAATGCTTGGACCAATGAATGTTGAAATTTGGTATGTACTTCTTTATGGGAGATACAAACACACTATTGTTTGTGTAGACTCGGTCATCATCGTAAAATCCACATCTTGTGGAGAAACTTATATTTTAGCCAATTTTAGCTTGTGAAAAGGCTAACTCGAGCCCACCTGAACCGATAACCCATACTTGATATATGGGTCCCTCATGATGACAATGATTCCTACTGTTTAGAGTTAGGCAAAACGTCAAGTGAGGTCAATGAGGTGCGATGCCAATGAAAACGCGATACGCCCAAGTACTGGGAAGTACTATGTCCCTGCTGCTTATGGAGTAGACCAAGAGTTCTGCTGAAAACTAATAAATTTTGAAATACTTAATTTGACAAAATTGTGGTACTCTCGACATCACCTAGTTAGAGCTCACACTGGTACACTTGATATCTCGCCATGTCTAAATAGACGTAGGTCATTATTATTATTATTATTTATTATTATTATTATTATTATATTATTATTATTATTATTATTATTATTATTATTAATGACCTTGTGTAAGTGTGTCTCCAATTTTCAAGAAAGGCAATTCGGTCTCTTCCTTGTAATTACAGGCAGTGTCTTACTAGTGTTGTCTGCAAGGTGTTAGAATCCATCATTCAGGATCATATTGTCGATTTTTTCGATGAGTATAGTCTAATTAGGGGTTCTCAGCATGGTTTCAGGAAAATCGTTCGTGTTTGAATAATCTCTTAGAATTTATGGAAGATGTTACTAGTGGCAGATGACAACGCAGTGCTGTTGATATCACTTTCCTAGACTTCCAAAAAGCTTTTGATAAGGATCCTCAATGAGTCGTCTCTAAGGCCAAATTGAAAAGTTTGGCATTAATGAGCGTTCGTAGTGGCAAAGGTCACCAGTGGTGTTCCCCAAGGATCGTTTCTTGGGCTATTACTTCTTATGGCGTAATTGACGATCTGGAAGATTCGGTGCATTCCAGAGTTTTGCAGACGATACCAAGTTGTATCGGTAGGTTGCTACAAACGATGATGTTGCAATTGTCCAAAGGGATCTTGATATAATCTCCAAATGGTCTTTCGATTGGCAAATGTTTTTCAATGCCGCTAAGTGCAAAGTTATGCATGATGATTTCCACAATCGCAACGCTTCTTTCAAGTTAAATGGGCAAAATATATATCAGGTAAATTCAGAAAAGGATCGCGTGTTCATTTTATTCTTCTTGAAACCTTCTAAGCAATGTGCTGAAGCTGCGTGGAAAGGTAAGTGGATTATTGGCTTGATTAGACGTCACTTCTGTTTCCTTGATAAAGATATTGTTGGTCCATGTGTTTTAAGCACTGGTGAGACCTCACCTTGAGTATTTCTTCCAATTAGGAATCCATATTTCTCGAAAGACCAGCAGTAATTGAAAACGTTCAGCGGTAGCCACTAGATTAATTCAATATCTTAGAGATTTACCTTACGAAGAGAGATTAAGGCGTCTCGTGAGCTGAGGATTCGTTGTGATTTGATTCAGGTTTTCAAAATTGTTCATGGTTTCGAGGGCCTTTCCTTCGGCTATTTCTTTGAGTTTTCCAAAGTTACCACCAATACGGGTCATTGCCCCAGCTTCGTGGTAAAACGCTGTAGATTGAACATTCAGAAAAATTTCTTCTCCCGAGAGTTATTATGAGTGGAATTGCCTTCCTAAAGATGTTGTTCTGTCTAAGAACATACTCTTGGGAGCACATGTCTGAAAGAGATCTAGCCGTCCACCCTCCGCATCCGATCGCCAAGCACCTCCACAGGGCAAGCGATTAGGCCCTTGGCCCCTTCCCCACCCACAAACTCGCTGAGTACCAGTGATTCCGATCTGAAATGTTTTTCAATGCCGCTAAGTGCAAAGTTATGCATATTGGTTTCCACAATCGTAACGTTTCTTTCAAGTGACATGGGCAAAATATATATCAGGTTTTGGTGATAAATTCAGAAAAAAGATCTCGGTGTTCATTATTTATTCTTCTTTGGAAACCGTATACGCAATGTGCTGAAGCTGCGAGGAAAGGTTAAGGGCTTCTTGGCTTGAATCCCTATTCTCGAAAGACAGCAGAGGTAATGGAAACGTTCAGCGGAGGGCCAATAGATTAATTCAATATCTGAGAGATTTACCTACGAAGAGGAGATATTAAGGCGTCTCGTGGAATGAGACGAATTCGTGGTGATTGATTTCAGGTTTTCAAAAATTGTCAGGGTTTCGGGGCCTTTCCTTCCATAGTTCTTTGAGTTTTCCAAGTTACCACCAATAGGGGCCATTGACCTCAGCTTCGTGGTAACGCTGTAGTTGGAAATCGGGAAATATTTCTCTGCCCAGAGAGTTATTATGAGTGGAATTGCCTCCTGAAGATGTGTTCTGTATAAAACATTTACTCTTGAGAGCACATGTCTAAAGGATCTAGCCGTCACCTCCGCTTCCGATCGCCAAGCTCCTCGGGCCAAGCGATTAGGCCTTGCCCTTCCCCACCACACAAATCGTCTTGATTGGTAACCAGTGATGCGAATTGGCAAATGTTTTTCAATGCGGATGAGTGCAAAGTTATGCATGATGATTTCCACAATCGCAAACGGTTCTTTCAAGTTAAATGGGCAAAATATATATCAGGTGAATTCAGAAAAAGAGCTCGGTGTTATTTATTCTCTTGAAACCCGTCTACAGCAATGGCTAAGCTGCGAGAAAGGTCTGGGTTCTGGGCTTGAATTCCATATTTCTCGAAAAGACACGCAGTGTTATTGTGGAAAACGTCAGCGGAGGGCAATAAGATTATTCAATAATCTGAGAGCATTTTTACCTACGAAAGAGAAAGATTAAAGGCGTCAGGTGGAAAACTGAGAGAATCGTGGTGTGATTTGATTCAGGTTTTCAGTTTTCAAACTTGCTTCATGGTTTCGAGGGCCTTTCCTTCCACTATTTCTTTGAGTTGTCCAAAGTTACCACCAATAGGGGCATTGCCTCAGCTTCGTGTAACGTTGTAGAGGGGCATTCGGAAAATTGATGCCCCCGAGAGTATTAGTGAGTGGAATTGCCTTCCTGAACAGGTTGTGTTTCTGGCTAAAATGGTGAATTGCATCAATAACAGCCTTGATTTATTTTTCAAGAATTGGGGCGAGAGTCTTTGAGCATCTGGGTTGTTCTACTCTTTTGGGATGCTGTGGCTTCGGGGTCTCTCATGAGGATTCTGTACCATCCCTGACCTTTTTCACTAAACAAATTAGTAATTAATTATTATTTAATAATATTACTATTACTATTCAACAGCGTGCCAAGGAAGGGCGGTACGGAGCAAATTGCGAGCAGTAATGTCCGAAAGATGAGAAACAATTGCGACCGTTCGTCGGACCGTCATCGAAACGGAGGGAAATGCAACACCCATGCCGGCCACCTAGTCTTGGCTCGGCTTAAACAAGATCCGATAGAAATATATTCCCGCGTTTTCTAGCGACTTTTTTACGATTTACGGCCGTAATTGTGTTTCAATATCCTATATGGTGTGAGAAATTTACATTTATTTCAGCTTTAACAATGTTTTGTGTCGGAAATAAAAGCCCATGTTTGGAAATTTTATGCAATTTTGCGCCGGTTATTATAATCCTATTGTAGTGCGGTTTGTGGAGGTAACTTTTTCGTGCGGTAAGTAGCGATTAATCGGAGCTAATGTAGGTTGATATACGATCGTTCTCCATATTCATTTCCAACGGGTATGCTAACCAAGGCAGGGTACACAGTATGAGGATAAAACCCTTTAGTGTTACGCTCCTATATGAAGGTGGTAGTGCAATCTCACGCAGTCAGAACACATGTATTCGTCTAACCTTCTGCTATCCCTGTCCAGTCTCTGTACCAAGCAACCATGCGATCATGCAGGAAGTCGCTAACATATATTGAATGGAATTCAAATCCTGATCTGCAAGGTGGATGGCTGACGTTTTAGCAACCCATATCGTTTTCATTACAGATGCGATCACTCTGAGGAGAATATATTACAGACAAGCAAAGAAGATACAAACTAGGTAGACAAGTTTAGGGGACGTAGACGGTAAACATCTACTCTAAAGTAACGGTCATTGCCGGTACTGACCGGTGTGATCTTTGGGATGGTATCGTTACAATAAAACTAGGTGGGGACGAATCTCACGCTTGCTCCATCTGAGAAAGAGCTGGCGGTATTCAAATCCACTGTTTTCTCTGAAGCAGCTTCATAGATATTGGCAGTTATGTGGAGAACCTTTTTTATCAGCTCTGAAATCCTAAACCTGACGAGTTCAACGCGTTCTCCATATTTCCCAACACAATTATGTAAATAAACAGGGCATAGTATGATAGATAGGGTAAACAACTTCCTACCCAAACAAAAATTAGAGCAGGCAAAAACCCTATAGATTAAGATAAGACCGGGTTATAGTCTTGTATCAAGGCAGCGCCTCGATATCTTCACACGACTAGCGAATTAATTCCCCTGGTCATTGGTAACATGATGAAGACCATCCCTGCACCACACAGGGATGCACGGTCGCCTCAAGAACCACCCTTACTACCACCCCTGGCAAGCATCGCAGCGGCGGCCTACCTTCCGTACCTAGCAGGTACGCACTTTCACACGTGGGTATTGTGAGACATTCGAGGAGACAGGCCTTGTCTAACAGCCACGCGGAGAGAGCCCTCCGGGCCTTCACTGGGATTCGAACTGACACAATCTCTATTATCATAAGTTCCGGAGCTCACCGACTGGGGAGCTATTCGCCCTCTCCCTTATTTAAGTTTAGAAATGCGATAAGCTCCAACGGACCGTTAAAACTCATTCACCTACTCTTGGGAAGACCCATGTCTGGAAGAGATCTAGCCGCATCCACCCACCCACGTCCGATCTCCCAGCCTCCCCCGGTCAAGCGATCAGGCTTGCCCCCCCCACCCCCATCCCCCATCCCACAACGCTTCTGAGGGCGGTACCAGTGAAGCAGCGGCCCAACCATGAGCTAAGGGCGTCCCAGCGGTCGGCCTTAACCCACTGGATCCCGTTAACACAGGACACGGTGCGCAGGATCGTCCGCCGGAGGAGGGTGCGGTCATATGCCCAAAGAATTGAAAAAAAAATGGCAAATCAGGCAGCAACCCCCCCGGCCGTCTCTAAACAAAACAGTGAGCCCGTTTCGAGTCAACTAGCATATAGAAAGACTGGAAGCGCAATAAAGGGCTGAAAACATGGTTCTTTCGCCTCAGATATCGTTTGACCGCACACACACTACCCAGTGAGCAGTGAATCCAATATGCCAATCCGGGCGTCTGCTAACAACACCCAGGTCTCGCTCCGACAGACAGGAAGAAGCGGGAGTCCACTAATGGTTACCCGCCGAGGTTGAGAATGATTCGGTGGACTTCCACGTTCTCGCCCGACACCTGGACAGAACCAGCAGCAAGTTCCAAGATTCCACGTAAAGACTGGACTGGCTGGATCTAGTCCTGGTCTGTGAGACAAGAAGGCCCCAACAGATTTAACTTTCAACTAGGTGTTCCAGGCATCAACCTGAAAGTCCCGAACCCGGCAAGTGATCGAGCATCAATCCGCCTCAAGGGGGCAGAACCCTGGACTCTACGAATTGTGGGCACTATCCGCTAGCCTTCTTCATATCCAGTCCATACAAGGTTGAGAAGTCGTATTGAAGGAGCGTGAATTAAAGTCTGAAATTCTTTTAAATATTGAAGCACGGTAGTTGTTACTAAACATTCTACCAAAAAATCGTTCACACATATTGTTACTTCCAAAGGTATATGCGTTTAAAAACCCCCCGAGAACAGAAGAGGACGGGCGCTCGCTGGCTTGCCTTTTCCCTCAGTTGAATGGCAGGAGACTTGAACCAAGTCTAATAGGATGTCACCACCCCCCCTCCTAACCCCCAAGAGGGCTTTTAATGTATTTCTTCGTTTTTCCCACCTACATTCACATGACTGTGCACAAAAATGTACCCTTCTTATATTGATATCACTGGGGGAGGGGGTATAATGCCGAAGAAATTTTTAAATAATAAATGGTTCCAAATTTATGCCACTTATCTTAGAATTATTTGATCACAAATTATAATGAAAAACCAAAAGCCTCCCGAGTAAAGTGGTGAGGTGATATCACAAGCCGTACTAAACTGGCAGCGTTCTTGGTCGTTTGATTCACCAAGTAACATATCTCGAAGGATGAATTATTTTGGATGTGAAATTTGGGGAAGATGTTCAGGACATGATGGTAGTCCATAATGATAATTAAGTCTTATTTCACTTATCATCCCACTTGAATTGTGGGTTGGAGTTGGCCTTTTCCTTTTTCTTTTGTATAAGGTAAGCATATGACGTTACTAGTTGTTAATTCAAGTCTCTTTCTTTTAAAGGGCCAGGTCTCGGAAAGTTTTAAACTTATTTGGTTCCTTCACATCTTAATTTGCATATATGACATAATGTAGATTGAGATTTGAAAAGTGTGGTGACTTGATAAAACTTGAACTTCTTAAAAATTCGCTATCACTTTCCAAGGTTCCGCTTTCATTCTCCTTTAAATTTTCCGGTGACTTTTCGAACATGTTGTTTCAAATTTTGGCTCATGAAGACGATAGGTCAACGGGTCCTGTTTGAACCTATAGAGTACGCGATGGGTGGTCCTCATGATGAGTGCAGAGGTTCACAAATGAGTCGGGTGGGTCTTTGGGGAATCCTTGTAAAAGATTATTAAAACCTATTGTTAGTCAATTCAATATTGGCTAGTTTTTCAAATATTCTCAGGTGGAGGTTAGGCGATTCTGTGAGGTCAGTAACTCAAATGTTAAGTTGTTTTTCATTTCGCTTGCTGTGAAGGTTTTGAATTTATTGGGGAGCAGGGTAACTTTCTTCTGGGATTTGCTAATAAACTATGTGATTATCTGCAGTGAGTCAGAAGCGTAATCATTATTATTACTATTATTATTCTTGTTTCTTTCCGCAAACTGGCTCTATGACTGTTAGGACGAGGCCGAAGCTGAGAAAAAGCTGAAATTTCTGGAGCTCGAATCTGCGGTGGAATCCGTATAGAAACAGTTTCTACACTGTTGAAATTACTGGTAAATAACAAACAATGTGTACTTGGTTTATTATTGTCAGTAGGTCACCGTTAATTGTGTAATATATCGTAAGTATACCGCCCACCCGATAGGTCTACCCGTTGCATCTACGACAGAACTAACGTCCAGCCATATCGCATGTATTTACAATAGAAAAAATATATTAGGGTCGAAATTCCGTTCCACGGAAAAAACTTCAGGTCCTGGATGTAGATTTACCGGATCCCTTCCTAAAAACATTTGTAAGTGACCTGTCGGCAATTGCAATTAAGTGAGGCACATTCAGCTAGGGCTATGGAACCATTTCGAGGATTATTAGTACCGCCTGTCTATATCATTTACACCTTTCATGAAAGTACGAGGTGATGGTGAATAAGATGATGAAGATATGGATAACGAGAACAAACGAAGGAGTTAGCGTTAGTGAGCCTTGCCAAACCTTGTAACAATACAGAACGTAGGGAACTGCTCTGTTGCAATTATTATCCTAACCAGGATGAGAGGGAATGAGGAATAAGTTCACGCCTCTTTGGCAGGACCCGAATGTGCAGAGAAGATTTAATCAACGCGCAGATAGAACGGACAATTATTGTCTACCTCTATCCCGGTCTCACTCATTGATAGTTCGTAACCGTAATCCACAAGCCAAGTTCCTTGCGTAGCTCGCTCTAGCTATGTGGTCGTGAGAATTGTGGTCGACTTTTTGTCTCTGCCTTTGTCTCCGTTCTTATTATCTTAGTTATCTGCCCCACACTCGATTCTATTCCCCTTCAACAGTGATGGCTAACGAGAATCGATAGCCAGTGGCGTTCAGGGTCATCTGGTGGTCAATTTCTCAAAATATTTCTCCTTTGGCCAGCATATCGGGGATGGACTCACTTGCTCAGATTGGAGGTCAAAATTATCTGCGGGAATTCACTAAAAATGATAACTTTGAGGATCAATGAACAAACGCTCTCCACTCACATAATACTTTAGAAGACCATTGAATTTGAGAACTAGGTCATATAAGTGTCATTTTGCGTATTTTGTTGTTCAACGGTCAAACCGGTATCGCTCCTACAAAATAGATCGAATTATCTTACATTTGTCAGCTTCATCATGAATATCGTATATCGTAACAACATTTGCATCCGAATTTCGTGTATTATTACGACCAAATACGAATTCTGATACGAACAATTCCTCCCGAGTTCGCCGAGTATCACGTGCCCGGAATCCCAACTCAGATTTGGTGTCATCCATGAATATTGTGAGGTACCCCCAGGTTGAGCCCGTCCTACCATTGACTTCGACTACTCAGCATTGATTAGGTGTCAGGTCAGCTCTTAAGTTTTGTTTTCCACTGACTTCAAAATTGTGGTGTAGAAATTACCTGTTTACACAACTCTGTAACGACACACCCTCCCGGAATTGTGTCAGAATTACCAACGTCTATGTAACTAATCACAAACTGTCATATATACACCGTTATGTGTAATTTCTTACACCAACCCGGGATGAGTGTGCTACTTTACCACAGCAATTTTCAAGTGGTTGCCATTCATTAGATCGAATTATCGACCCCCGTACGTTATGATTTGTTCCTACACCTTAAGTTATTTTCGTGTTAATGCCTCAAACGTCCCTTTTTTCCCTAGGACGCAGAGCCTAATCGAAAATAACTTTTTTTCAGTTTTGTATACTAAGTTGAACATTACAATCATTTCAAAGAATCTCCACGTACGTGTAAACGGTGTATAACAGGCAGAGAGACACATGCCATGGAGCACTTTACTACTAACACTGTACTCCTATTGAGCCAGCAACAATACATATATTCCAGTTCTGAGGTTCACCTTGTGTCTGCATATAGCACCAATCTCGAATGAAGATTCGTTGTTTCTTGTGTCAGTTGCCTCGAATTTGTTTTGTTTTATTACCGAGACCGGAGTGGGATAGAAAACTCATTTTCGGCTTTGTTGCAAAATGCCAACAGAGGTTCTATCGTCACGAAACATCCTTCATGGATTATTGCAAAGTAATGCAGGGAAGAAAGGTGATCAGTCGATCATCCGTGGAACTTAATAAACTAGTCCAGGCAGACTAGAGGAAATAAAGGACCTCACTGCGGGTAACTTCCGCATTTCCTTGAGTCTGCCAAGCATGTGCAGGGGCGTCCGTTTGACTTTTCCTGATCATGTTGTCACTTGATGTCCCATTTGATGTCATTTAGGACCCAAAGTACCGAGAGTGTGCAGTTGCGTCAACAACATCTAAATGACTGTCTTTGATTAAAACATCCGGATGTCTGGAGGGTCGCGCATTACTAAGTTTCAAATAAAATGCACATGTTTACAGATGAACGCAAATGGCTTCACGCAAGAATTACAGTCTATTACGCTCTGTGATGGGGTGGTACACTGCGTTCAACTAGCATCTATCTACTGGACATGGACTTTTTCAGTAAACATGGGTTCTCGCCTGTTTAAAGAACTAATACAAAGCGAAAAACTAATCTAATGTATACTATCAGGAAAAGATGTGTTACGCTCAATTAGGTCCCTCATCAACGGCACAATCATGTTTTCCGAGCGAACTGATCCGAAGGATTCAATATCCTTCCGCCTGATGAAACTCACAAGCTGTCATTATTACTACGAAAGTCTGCTGCTGAAGAACTAGGGTCATGAGAATCGGTTGCTTCCTCCCGAGAATTGTCCTGAGGGGGGATTTGAGGTCGGACCCAAGGAAAGTGCGCCCTCTTGAATGCGTCCCCCCCCACGCTCCCTATTGGCAAATAATAAATACAATTGATGGGCCCTAGACACAGCTTGCTGCGATATGTTGCATAATACGCTACAAAACCTCTACTGGACTGCCAAATCAGTTTGCGTATTAACAAATTAATGATCCCTTGGGTCTTGGGGGGTTCTGAGCCCAAGTCCCTCCTCCCCCCCCCCCTCTCCCCGTGGGTACGCCACTGGCTTCATCAGTATATCCTACATAACAGACTCCACGTGGAATGCTGCAACTGTACGAAACAGCGCATCATGGTCCACTCCCTCGATGCAATTTGGAGAAATTTATCAGACATTTAACTGGTTTCCCTTATATCATATTCATCTCTCTTCATTATATTAATCGCCATAATATTTAATGGGCAAGTCCAGACAAACATATTTAAGTGTCATTATTGTACATTGAAAATCTGCCAACAAACTTTGTTTCATGTTCATAACATGTTTGGTTAACAGTTACGAATTTTCAAAATTATTAATTTATCACTGCTACTTTGGCATTTTTGCAAATTGGCACATTTGATGACGTCATCTCTACCAACTTCAGAGGAAACGCTAAGAAACATGTCTAACTTTCCCTTATAATTGGTTAGATCGAATCAAAAGGCGCCAGGGTCGCAAATCAACAATTTATGAAATTTGAGGAAGCCATATCTTCCCCAACCGACATGCTATAAACCTGGACGAAGTGATATTTGAATGATTTTTATTCTCTTTAACATATAACACCAAAAAGAGTCTAATTTGGCTAACTTTGCCTTTAACTACAACGTAGCATCCTGAAGAAGGTGAAGTAAACCTCCCTACAAACACAAAAACGTTTTAAAAAACATTTCAACATGTTTCGCTGATTGTTCGGAAACATTTTTTGTGAGTGACACAAAGTTAGAGGAGAATATTTCCATAACGTTTCACAAAACGTTTTGAAGAAACGTTTCGAAAACATTTCCAAATGTTCTGAACTGTGTTCTAAAAGGGTTTTGGTGGCTAAAGATTTGCGCCAAAACTGATTTAGTTATGTTCGTGTTTTTCAAAGAATTTTTAAATTATTGTTTTGTGTCCCAGTATTGCTGTAACTCCTAAATTTTGAAGTAAAATTGAAATGTTTCTAAAATATTTTCCCAAAACATTTTTAAATGGTATGGAAAAGTTTCTGTTATATCATGTTACTCACAAAACATTCTCAAACAACATATAAGAATCATGTTTCGAAAACGTTTGGGGTTTGCTGGGCTATGTAAGGAACACGCAATTTCGTTGATTTTCAAATGAATGTTCTGATTTCAAGAGCCAAGGAATAGGTCTCTTAGCTTCTCAGCGATTAGCTCGTTAAGTGAGATCGGAACCCCCCCCCCCCCCACCAATTGGGCGAAACCACCGCCATCGGCTCTCCCCGAAAGTCACTAAGGAAGTAGCGCATATCTCAGTGACATTCTGCTTCCATTTTATGGGCGGTCATTTCCTAGCATTCGTGTACATACCCCCTCAACACCATCCGTACCCTACCAAAACAGCATGCCCTACACACACCGAAATAATAAATAGGCAAATCTCCTTACTGAATGTGTAATTTAACTATCAAGTGGGTAATTACACGCAAACATGTATGTTGTTTTGTCCCAAAATCAAAAACACCAAGTAGGCATAACACATTTAAGTACCGGTAAGCAAAACATCTAGTAGTGTTTGAGTACACAGGTGGGGGGGGTAATTCTACAACAGTGACATATGTGTGTTAACTAGAGTCTCCAGGACACGTCATCGAATTTTGTTTACATGGTTTGAAGTCGTTTGAGACTCTCGGCAGGCTGGGGGATTACTTGTTTTTCGGAGGGGCCACAGTCTCGAATCTAAAGGAATACCCAAAAAGCGTTCAAACATTATTGCACTCAATCATGCAAGGCATTTCTTTGGGTATATACATGTAGTACACACATTTTCAAAATTTAGGCAAGGAAAAAAATCTCATTAGGAAACCAGGATACATGATTAAATATTAGAATAGAATGGTAAAAAATTCTGTCAGCCCCCTGGCTTATCCCCACAAAAAATTAAACTGAATACTCAATTTGTCAAATGGTTTCTTGCTTGCAATCAAAGGATATAAGCACGGAGTGGTGTTGCACAAGCATCCCTAAAGCAGAGTATGTAATCAGTATATACCCGAGATCAAATTCATAGAATTGATGAATGAATTGGAGGATCCCACACCATGGAGAGTTAGAGTATAAAACGGATAGGATTCACGCAATATTTCTAAACGCTATAAGCGAGCGATACTGTCCTTGTATACATGTATATTTTCACTAAGCTTGTGGAAGAGGACATTATCAATGGAAATCACAGAACAGGGGTCAAAAGTCACATCAGTATCCATGATAAGCTATGAAACTATAAGACACATAATACCAACTGCTAATAAAACCAAGACAATAAACAAAGCCAGTTATTTCACTTATGGAAAATGTTTTCAGGTACAATGGTCACGAATGGATATCTTCGAAATTCACAGACTGTTTCTGTATGTCACATCAATCATTCACCAAATAAAAAAAATAATTTCTAAACGAAGTTATGACCAAAGTAGTTTACACTGACCAGAAACCGCTACGTTGATATTCTAGTGAAACACCATATGCAGCTACAACGTTTGCTAATCAACGCATAACAAACGTCATGCCAAACTAGGGATTTAGAGAATAGACGGCGCATGGTTGTTCGTGGGTTTCTGACACGGATTCTATGCAATCACCTCGAACGCGCGCGCAACAAATCGAAACGCTCGCATTCATCGCGGCAGGTTTTTTTTTTTTTTTTTTTTTTTTTTCAGTAATACGCACAGTAGCTTTCATCGCTTAGCGCGTTTGAGACAGACATTTCACCAGTCTAATGAATGCGGTATAGTTATAAATATTGATAACGTGAAAAAAAACTGTATACTAGTCCCTATGGGAAATATATACAAGATGAAAGATTAATGTATATGAAGTATACTTTTCCAATCTAGAATTAAGAAGTTGATTCATAGGGGTATTCCATAATTTCACGGGAACTTACAATAGTTCTCCAATATGCAAGCGAGCTTTGGCCATTCCAGGACGACCACAGCTGTTTTACCTCCTTGTAGTTACTCCTGGATGCGGGCGCCGTCTATCAATGACAATTCATTGCCATGGTGTGATATGGCCGTCGATGCCTCTAATTAGCATTGATTGTTAGCCGATCTGCCAGTCACCTCTGGGATTGCCTTAGCATTAGCCTGCTTGTTAGCCGAGTCCCTGCCAGCAACCTCTGGATGAGTGGCAGACCTGACCTGGGTACTGTCTGAATTCCAGTTGAACGGCAGGCTACATAACAGGCAGCGCTTGAGGATGTTAACGATGTTCGGCGAGGTACAAGTCCGTACCCGGATTGTGGCAGGATGACACCTGGAGTTAACCGTCTGATGTCGCCTGTTTGACGGAGGCGCTATCGGCAGCCCAGCTACCTGAGGGGATTCTGGTGGTTTGCGGTCCCCGCGGGTCAAACAGACTATTGACCGACAACCGCAAAACGGAGTATCTTGTAGAATCAAGGTTATTAGAACAAGAGCGGCCTGTGAGCACGTGTTTTTAATGTCAAATTCTTATATATTGCTTTACCACTGAAGGTTCAAAGGGCTTCACAGATATCAACCACGATCATAGGAACCAGGATGCACTCCGAACAATCCCGAAGAGTATATGCGCAGCAGATATAATCAGCAGCGGGTGGGTTCTGAACCCTCACGGTCCCCGTTTGTATCACCTGAATAGAGAGGAGAAGGTACACCACAATACTCTGGTTTACAAGTTTACGACGCCTTAGCCAATTAGGGCCCACCACGTCCTCACCATTCATATTATCACGTAGTAGAGGGCGATAATCAAGGAATGACTACATTGATCTGCGTTGTCACTCTCCTCTGATTTGCTTTGCCCCTCGCGTTGTCCAGGGATATTTAGTCCAAGGACACCTTCTGGAACTTAAACTGTACAGTAGTGGTACAGCTTACTTCTGCACGGAAACCACTGCAAGACAACAATTCACAAAGCTAGTCAATTCCCACGAATGAAACGAATCATTATGCTCTATAAAATTACGAATACGGTTTCTGTAACGATATGTGACCGTTTTGAGTGATCTGGGGCAAATTGGGATAAGAGTAATAAAAGATTTGAAACAAGTCCCTAATCTGCCCATTAGTTGCCAATTGGAACTCTGAACAACAGTACAATCCAACGGAAACACCAGTCCTGTTGGGTTTTTTCTACAGTGGTGGAGATTCAGGAAATACGTAGTTCACAACAAGATCATATATTCAGATACAACATACAATAGTTGCCAAATTTGTATGCAACTGTTGAATTCATATTACCACAACGGAATTCGATGGACTGAGGACCGTTAGTAGTTGTAAAACAGGAGCATGAATTGGGCGAGGGATCAAGGATAGTAGCATCCTCGATCCCTGCAAAGGAGCAACCAACAACCATCCATGGGAGCGTTTTTCCGATATAGATCCTTCCAGAAAAAAAAAATACAACCAATCGTCAAAAGAGAAGAGACCTGTCGAGCAGGATTAATCTATGACCTTGCTGTACAGACGATTATCTGACAGAAAAGCAAACCAGCGGACTCCCTCTGACAAGGAGTACTTCATGCAGGTAAAGAGGTGACCTTTGAACAGAGATGTGTGAGGGCAGGCATCGCGTTCACTTTCCCCAGCGCTTGGATAAATGTGCCTAATTAACCTGTCAATCCAGGATGATGTAGTTTCCGCAGGCCCTCTTGACGGGGAGCAGGATTTACCGCTCTCGCTTACAATGTTGCTCGGGATCGTGGATATGGTGGGCCTGGGGACCGGTCATCACCAGCAAACACTGATACTAGAACAAATTAATCCCCTCCATACTGATACACATTACTATTTGACGGCAAAGTAGCCGTCCCCTCTTCCACTCCCACTTGGGGACGGCAAATAATCGTAGCAATCACATCGAATCCTCGGGCTCCATAGTGGACTGCTGGCGCTGGCTCAATGGCTCTGCCTTATGGAAGCCAACGGGATCTGAGAGGAATCCTGCGAACAGAAAGAGCAAGGAGAATGTACTTACTAGAGCAGTTAACTGAACAAATGTGAAATAGTTAGGAGGGAACAATTTCAATACTTGAAAGCAAAGCACCTCCCAAGTCCCAACTTATTTGTAAAAAATTGGAGTTAACAGCCACCCGGTATCGATTTGGCGGTCTCTCACTGTGGTGGAAGGACTAGCCAACAGTCAAACTCTTAAGGGTGATCTTGGGCAGCAATCTGACTGGGTTGAGTTAAAACCTCTGAGTCTAGGACTGGGGGTGGCAGGTTGTTAGTGACCTTGAAATGTGAATCGGCGTAGTCGCCCCAATTCAGAGCATGGACCAAGCCCTTGAAACAATGAATTTGATGGTTTATGGAAAAAAAAAACAAAAAGGTTTGTCTGGCTGACATACATTTTATGACTGGTCACACCGTGTTAGTACGCCGCTTGACCACCTTGAGGTGATAGAAAGTGGGGAGATCTCACATTGTACTCTAACTGGGGGGAAGTGCTTGTGTTTTCCTTTGATTTCGTCCTGGAGGGAGGGCGGGGGCACAGACATTTGTGGGGGCACAGATACTTTCTAAGTTGAGCGCCACCATGGGTTATCGCGGCTGCGTACCCGTAAATTGTACAAGCCACACGTGGCGGGAATGAGCTTGCCGGGAGCTTTAGACACAAATTCGAATGGTGGAAATTGGACATTTGTGGATCTCACAATTGCTGCGCCCCAAAACTTCTTCCCACCAGTTCCGAGCAGAAGCGCGCAATTTTCTTTTCGTCAGATTTCAACAGCAACATCTGCAAAACATTTGGTCAGGAAAAATTCAGGAATTCAGCCAGTTTTCGCACTACTGTCCCAACGATGACATGTCAGTACGTCCATGCCATGGAAGCAAGGATCACTTCCGAGTAGTAGTTTCCTGGAGAAAAGAAAACACGCATTGAAAACCAAAGCACTCGAATAGCCTAGGCTACTGCACGTTTTTCCCAAAACAAAAAAACAATTGGAGCGTGGTTGAGGGGGGAAGACGAAACGGACAAGAGGTCTAAATGGTTAGGAATCCAGAAGAGGTTGAGTGTAGTTGTCAAGGGCAATGAGATGTTAATTTTTTTTTCAACTCATGGATATTTATATCTGCTATGGGCCAATGAGTAGGCACTTTCCCATAAGCTGCGTAGATGCCCCTCCGCCATTAGGGTTTGCTCTCGCTAAAAAATTGAGACTCCCCCAGTGGCCAGTCTACTAACTTTTTATGGCCCAAGCCTACCAGTGCTAACTTCCCGAACATGCCACTGCATGCCAGCCTTGCTCTCCACATCAGAGCTGAGCCATACTCTGTACCACTGAGGTGGTAGGTATCCTAAATACTAGACTCAAAGTTCCGGAATCCCCCGTAAAAGGTGGCAACCCCGACTGACAGCTAACGGAACACATCCCATCCAATCCTTTAGTAACCGGGCCGACGGTTATGGTTTGAAACGTCGCATTTAACTATGTTCAAGCAACCCCAAGAAACAGCCGCCTGATGGCGTTGAACGCCTGGAATACCTCACAATATATACAAGGGTCTATAAAATGTTTAAAACAGTCGGGAAAAGCATTATTGTGGGCGAAAATGAGGCTTTTTCTGTCAATTAAACGTATCGTCCTGACTTCACTAGAAGCAATGACCCGTGGAAGGACCGAGGTCTATTGACCAAAACAACAAGTCCGACTTTTTAACAGAGTTCATATTGGGCGAGAACAACAACAATCCTACTTGTTGGAGTTGTCACTCGGTCTCATTTTTGGCGATCCTATTATTTTCATTGGGCACATGCACAACATTTACGATGGACAACGCATGATTATTTATATCTTAGAAGTGGTACACTCGTAACACAATTCCCACAATTGAAGCAGGCAAACATGAAGTTGAAAAGCAGTTACGGGGGACCTGGGCAGGCAATTTCTTTGCGGTCAATTCGGTAATCCTCACATGTCAAAAAACAATATGGGGAATGAGTAAGTGTCCTAAACCCCTTTCTTAACTACATAACTGGTCTTTTGGGAATATTAATGAGATGCAAGCTGGTCAGAAACTAAAGTTGAACAGAGAAATTTGCCCGTTTAGCGCTAGCCTAAAAAAACAACCTACAGGCCTAGGCCTCAGTAGCTACATGAGTTCTGCGTAACTCTCAAGAAAAGATTGATAAAAGTAATCAAATATTACCAATTCGTTAGCGAATGAATTTGCTAACTTTCTTATTATGAAGCTATAGTTGCATAGTGTAAAAATATGTGTTACCCCTTTGTTATTTTGCATAACTAAAATCTACTCCGTGTGGTAGTCCTAGTTCACGTAATGACCTCTGTTAACGCTCCGATTAGCGAGCCCTATTCTTTGTATAATCGGTAAGTTATCGCCCCATAATACTGACAATTTCGTTCAAAGTGTTTTTGGAACTTTACATTTAACTGTGATTTTCAGGGCAGGCCTGATAGCGATTTATGATTTGGATTTTTGCTATGTTACGCCATAATCTATCCCGTATGGATGTGTAGTTTCCGTGTGTAAACCCTCATATACCAGTTCTGGCGAAATATTGTTGTTGAGGCTTGTCTCTCCTTCTCTTCCATACTTTAAGTTTAAGACCTATCCTATGACCTACTTTGCAAGGCTTATTCCAAGCCATGCTAGAAAAACCCATTGTAGCCTGCCTTGGGCTTTTATCAAATTTTGGTGGCATCAATTACAAGTTTGTATCTGTAGGGAATAGGATAGCAGTCCCAACGCGCCATGTAGAACCCATCGGACAGGAAACAGGTGTGTGCACGGGCAGACTCATCCAATTCCAGCTGCTTGAGAATGCTCCAATACCCGATCTTGACGTTAACTATCTGTGACGGGCGGATACTTTCCTGCGGCATTTTATTCCAGTCAACAATACGTTTGGCCAAAGGTGTATTTGTAAAAGTCCTTGTTTGCGGCTAGCTTGTCTGGTTAGGCGTTTGCAGTGAGTGTGGCCTGTAAGGCCGTGCCTTTTGAAAAATACTCTATTCCAGTGTGGATCGAGTCCACACTCCGATTCCGAGTCCAAGACCGAGTCTCCCCATCCGAGGCCGAGTCCAAGACCGATCCTCAACTTCCGAGTCCGAGTCGTCCCGAGTTCTTGTGTCCCGATTCCCGAGTCCGAGTCGCACGAGTCCCTATTAACAACTTGGCATTTTAGGCAGAATATCTGGTATCCGGTTCAAAGAAGCAAAGTTATTTGCAGTTAGTTGTTGCGTCATCCCCACAACAGGGTATATGTAATGTTGGCATATTCATCCCTACAAATTGGAATTGACCCGTACCTGTTTTACAGTTTGAGTCATCATTGGGGGAGTTTGCATACAATAGCCATGTAGTGGTGCAAATTGCATAGGTTACAGCGTGCCCAAAACTAACAAAATAAATGCCCTGAAACAACTCATTATATAACTCCATGGACCTCTTTTCTCGCCACCTCCCACAGTTTAGTTTAGTTTAGTTATTGAATAAGGGTCAGGAAGGACAAAATCCGCATAAACGACCCGCATCCACACACCCCAGGAAAGAAGAATGAACCAAAACTCGACTAACTAATACGCCCTTATCCGAAAAATAAATCAAGACTGTTCTTGAAAGCATTCACACTCTCAGACAAACAAATTTTCACGGAAGACAATTCCACTCATTGATCACTCTCCTGCGAGAAAAAGATTTACGAATGTCCATTCTACAGCGCTTGCCACGAAACTTGAGACAGTGGCCTCTATTTTGCCGTCACATTGGAAATTCAAAGAAGAGTGGAAGGCCAGGCCATCGAGTCCATGGACATTTTGAAAACCTGAATAAGTCACCCCGAATCGCCCAGCTCCATGGTAGTTAGACCGAGACGGCCTTACTCTTTCCATTCGTAAGATAAATTTTTCAGACAGGTGACTCATTCTAGATTTCCTCCCCGCTGAAACGTTCTCAATTACCTGCTTGTCTTATTGGCAAGTCGGGGATTCCCACACTTGTACAGATTACTCTAGTGCGGTCTCAACCAGTTGCTCAAACAGCCTACAACAATATCAATTACTCAAGGAAACTGAAGTTACGTCTATAAGCCAGAAATCCAATAACCTCTTCAACAGCTTCGGCACACTGCTTGAAGTTTCAAAGCAGAATCAAAACAACCCCAGATCTTTTTCCTGAAATCACCTCCTGAATTTTCCGGCCATTCCCAACTTGTGAAGGAAGCGTTGCCATTGTGAAAACAATCATGCATAACTTTGCACTTGTCGACATGAAAACATTTGCCAGTCGAAGACCATTTGGAAATTATATCCAGATCCTTTGAACATTGCAGCATCATCACATTCGAACGCCTCCCTATACAACTTAGTATGTCCTGGCGAATTGCTTAACCCCTTGGATCAACAGAACCTTCAAGACCGTCAATATAAAGCCAGAAACAGAGCGGCCCAAGGAACCGCTCCCTGTGGAACACCACTAGACCTTTTGGCCCAAGAAGACGACCGCCCCATTAATGACAACTCGTGTTCCCTACTGTATGAAGCCACTCACGAATCCACGGAGGACGATTCCCCTCATACCAAAGCTCTCCACCTTGAGCAAGAGACGCCCATGAGAAACTTTGTCAAATCTTTCTGAAAGTCCAGGAAATTATATCAACAGAATTGCCGTTGTCCACAGAACATGTACCATCTTCCACAGTTCTTCCACAATTCCAAGAGCTATAGGTCAAACACGAACGATCTTATTCCTTCCTAAAACCCATGCTGAGAAACTCTAATCAGACTATGCTCAATTTAAATAATCAAAGTATAGGATCCCGAATGTATTGATTCCTATACCTTGCAGACAACCTAGTAAGACTGACTGGCCTGTGATTACAAGAAAGACCGATTACCTTTTTTGAAATAGGACAAACATTTGCTCTCCTCCAATCTCCGTAACACTACCTCTTGTAGAGTCTTATTGAAATAATAGCTATGGAACAGACAACTCTCGGCAAAGGTTTAGTAAGAAACAGATAAACTCGCGCAGACCAGAGCTTTATCCCTTTTGAGGCTCTGTGCAATTTTCTCCTTTTCTAAACAGACGAACACACCATATTACCAATATCGGCGGATAAACCCCGACATCTAGGTCACCAAAATTATCCAAGTTCTCAAGAGTAAAACCGACGAAAGTATTATTAAGAACCCTAGCCCTCTCCTGGCTATCGCGATTGTACACCCGAGTTTGGGGAATCTATCAAAGTACAATGCGTTCCTTGACTTTCTGCTTCCCCCTCACAACAGAGAAAAATGCACGAGTATTCTCCTTGATATAGAGGCAATCTGCCTCTCGAAATCGAGTTAAGCACCAGAAACTAAACGCTGGCCAAGTTTTTGCTGACTTTGAAATGCTCTAGATCAGACACTGACCCAGAAGAACGATAAGTCGCCATCGTGGTCGCTTACGTTTGATGACCAGAAAAACTTTTCCTTTTCATCAAGAAGGCTCTTGGGTCTTACTCTGGACGTTTCCTCCAGGAACGTGAACTTTTCATAACCTCGTTAACTTGTCAATGAAACCTTCCAAGAGTCAACAACAGCATTCGGACTTTCTAACAATTTTATGATGGCCAACCTACTTTGCTAAAAAACTGGAAATTCCATCCCACATCGCCTTCGCGAAACAAGGAACACGCTCTACACTCTGTTGGGATATTGACAGAACAAGACCCATTGAAAGCTAATATATCGTGATCACTTGCACCGGTCTTCCCCAAGCTCTCTACATTATCTACGAGTCTGGGATCACTGCTCAAAACTAAATCCAAATTATTATGCTTTCTGGTATGTACATGCTGAGAAAGGAAACAATCCTGCTTGACATTGAAAAACGCCAGATCCATAACTGCCACTAGTACCATTTGACCAAGAAATATCTCGCTATTGAAATCACCCATAATAAATTGTACTCTTCCAGAAACTGCGAAAGCATGTCGGAAAGAAAAGAGTTTGTGTGTCTTCAGAGCTAATTGGAGAACGGTACACACGCCAACTAATAAAGCACTGGGAATACCAGATGGAAGTTAGACGGAATTTCACAACCATACCCGAGTTGACACAACTTACACCAAACAACCAATCTCGGCTTCTCAAAACTATTCAGTCAGACCTCACCTACATACACAAAACTCCACCACCAATGCCAGGAAGAGTAATCTATCCTTTCTTGCCTATAAACCACCAAACTGTTTCAACAACCACGACTCTTAATACCATACTCAGGCTTGCGTCCTGGACTAAACTCGCACTCACAAACTTGGTTTCCTGATACTTTGAACATAGCAAAGAAAAGAGAAAGCTGGCTAACATATCTCATCGGCTACTGTTGACCTCGCCAGAGCTCCCACTCTGCGATGCTTACTATTTACAACTCTGCCAGTAAGCCTCGGACACCTGAAACCTCGCCCCCAAATTTATTTTAACATCCCTTCCACGCAGAAATTGACCACTTGCCTAACAGTGGAAGCCCAGGCACCATTAAGGTGAAGACATCCGTAGCGAAAAGATCCCTCCTTCCCCAGAAACACGAACATCCACAACTGAACGCCCTCCCCATCACACTCTAAATTTAACTCACCTATTGAGACCCGCTATCGTCCCACCAGACGCGACCGTCAAACCTGTAGAATGCCACAATCGCGACACTTTCGACCTAGTGGCCTTCAGCCTGCAAACATTTTCACGAATCGGATCTTAGGATGTCCCGACTGTCACCCCCCGCCCCCGGGAGATTAAAGTAGTGGCCTATCTCGACAACCACCACCCTCCTCATCCCCCACAATCCTGTTCACCCTCGCATTAATATCCTCCACCCTAGCCCCCTGAAGACAAACGGCGGCTTAAAAACGCGCGTTCGCTTTCAGCTTATCCACGCGACTAATCCCTGTCCCATACCGACAATGAAGCCCCCACAGCAAACACTTCCCTTTTACCTTAATCCTCCCCCAAGTCCACTTCCTCCATCCACATCCACCGCGACTGGAACCACGGGCTCTGACTGTCGCCCCCCTCTGTACTCTCCCCGCCCCCACCCATCCCAACTGACCCCCCTGCAAGCCGCCTCCTCAAACTGCCAGCACACTAACACGATTCCTAGTGTCAAGGCCAGGATCACCACTACTTCCGTTGTAACGGCAGCAGCACCCCTCCTAACCTCTTCCCACTGACACTCACGGCCCCAAGCCTTTTTTTGTTTGTTTTTTTTTTTTTTTTCGCTTCAAGCCTCGGCTAGTCTTTTGACCCTTCGTCCACTATAAATATACCCATCCCGCCTTAGTTCCTCAAAGCTCACCCCCTTAAACTCAGCACTCCGCCCCGACTTCAGATACTCAATCCACATATCACAACCAAACCCTTACATGCCTAGCAGCCTATCCTTCCCTCCCATACAGCAAATAAATAGAAGACAAAAAGTACAGAAAATGAAAAAAATAATAGGGGCCTACCAGTGAAAAATACTGATGCAGACGAAAAAAAAAGAGTGAAGGAAAACACCACGAACACTAGTTTAACCACGTTTTATTCTCCACGGGTCGCAACATACAAATAAAATACAAGTTTTGCAAACTCCAGGACAATAACAGCTTTCCAGAAAGCCGTTATCACTTTGAAGTATTTGTTTCATTGCATTTCAGGAACATCACATATCCTCTTTATAAACAGACGTCCATAGTGTAGTACCTCATAAGGGTTCCACCATTGCTAACAGCCATTCCGACAAGCGCATTCAGTCATAAAATGTCACTATTGGCTATAACTTCAATTTTATACGAGTGAATTTCATGAGACATTGAACAACCAAGACCGTATATCACTTTATGATTGTCATGTTGATGTCAAAATGGTCTGCAACTTTAACACTGAGTTTCGGGATTTCCCTGTGGATTTTTTTCTGAGCTATTCTTTGAACGCTGGACTCGGACCGAGTCCCCGATTCCAACAAGCCGAGTTCCGAGTCCGAAGTCATCAATGACGATCCGAGTCTAGAACCGAGACCGACTCGAGTCCTCCAACCTGATCATTCTTACAGCCGAGGTTCCGAGTCCGAGTCATCAAGACGATTCCGAGTCTGATACCGAGACCGGCCTCGAGTCCCTCCACCACTGAAATCAATTCTCTGGCAGTTCTCCATCTTTAAAGAGTCCAGCCAGGTCACAAGGCATTGCACCAACACTGCCTGATCTTTCGTAATCATTGGTGACAAAGCACGCCGCTCGGCATTGAACCATTTCTAATATACTAACAATGTCATTATGATAGGGGTCACAAACAGAAGAGGCATACTCAAATGTGGACGAATTAATGCCATATGGGCGTTGTTTAATTTATTTAGTACAAGGAAACAGATTTCTTTTAATGAAACCAACTGTTGTTAGCAGTTGCTGTGATTTGATTGATGTGGTTACGCCTGGTAAGGTTGTTAGGGTATCCGGTGGAGGACTGAGTCGGTCTCGGTCTCGAGAACATTACCGAGACCGATTTTGAAGGAGGTCAGACTCCGACTCGGGAATCAATGACTCAGACTCGGCTGCAGCCTGCTGGGACTCGGTCCGAGTCCAGGTTCAAGACCACTCAAAAAAATCCTTGGCAAAATCCTGAAAATTATGAGGAAGAATAATGCAAAATCGAAATGCAAAATTTACTAATACAATTTGGAAATTAGCCAATAGACTAAGATGGCCTGCGGAACAGCTATAGCAAATGTGTAACCATGCCACGCGCAGGAGAACATACAGCACTTGGCGCACGTCGCAAAGATGGTGGAAAGGAAATTGTGATTTTCTTGAAATGCAATGACAAAACACTTTATGCCTAAATGCTGTCTGGAAAATTATATGGTCTCCAAGAGTAGGTAGGCAGGCGGAGAGTGTACGGAGTGTGCTATAGATTATTTAGGTCATTTATTTCGTTAGTTCTGGCATTGTTACATTTGCAATTACCTGGCCATGCTATGAACTCCTTGTATGAGCATCCAACTCTTGGATAGGAAGTTTGGAAATTTCAATCTGAAATTCTCATTGGGCTGATTGTGCAGTTCATTATTAGTATCCAGGCCAGCCCTGAAGCATTAACTGCAATAACTTGCCATTGAAGCCAATACTAAGCCTATTCATTTTTGTTAAAGGCCAAGGGTTAATAGGGACGGCGAGGACTAGATCAAAAGAATTGGACTTGACCGGATGTTAGAGGACCCTCGGTCTTGGACTCGGCTGCTGAGGACTTGGACTCGGACTCGGATTATCTGGACTCAACTCCAACACTGTTAGTTATATCAACACCCAGATAAGAATGACATTTAGTTTCACCCAGCAGATTACCTCCGAGTTTATAGTTAAATCGTTTTGCGGCTACGGAATGGTTAAGTCTCATCACAAAACCTTTTTTGGGTTGAAGTGTAACTGCCACTCCTGTTGCCACTTAGTCCAATGTCTCAAGGTCAGTTGGGGTTGGACAATGATCAGACTTAGATTGGTTGTGATTTACGATACAATAGGGGCGCACACAATACCTCCGCAAAAAGGCGAACTTCAGATTGTAAATTCTAAGGGAGGTCCGTTGATAAGGTAAGGAACAGCAAGGGTACTGAAAAAGTGACCCTGGGGAATGCCAGATTTAACTTCTAAGTGGAGAATCGCCCCAACAACGACGCCTCTGTTACGACACGCGAGGAACTTGCTATCCATCTATCCATTTACACGAACACCAGAGTGATCAAGTTTGAGCATTAAGCGATTATGCGGCCCATGTCCCCCGGTCCCCCGCCCCCCCCCCCCCCTCCCGTGATAGTGCCCTGCTACACGTTCTGTAACAGTAGGCAGGCTTAACTTTTAGAAAAAAATGCATGTATTGTATGCTAAGGATGGTGGTAAATAAAAGAAAAGCAAAATGACCAGTTAGTTAATTTTCATGTAATTCCAAATAGAATCACTCCAGGAAAGCAATTAGAAGCAGTCTAAATCAGAATTCCAAATTATATCAAGCTGCAAAAAAAAAACTGATATTTTACTCCTCAGCCGTCACCTCTAAAAAAATGTGCGAAGTTTGCATAGTAGTGTAGTTTGCAGTTAACATTGAGTCCTCTCACCTAATATCAAACAAACGGTGGCTCATAATGACCACATGTATCCAAAACAGTAAAAATACGTACATTTGCGAACCGTATATTACAAGCACAGTTTCAGTCTCGATTTGAGTCTCGACGAAAACGAGTAGAAAATAACCTGAGTTGACACTTCACCCCACCCCGACGAAAACGTGTATTGCATTGAAGCATCATTCTGTCTATTTTTTTTATTTTTTCGGCCCCAAACCCAGGGGGGGGGGGCAAGCAGCCCTCCTGCCCACCCCCCCTGGGCCGCCGCCCTGCGAATGATAATGAAGAACAACCAGAGTAAGTTTCAGACCATTTTTTTGGTCGTAAAGAAAAACATATGTCTGCACGAGGCACAATCAATAATGAAAATTGCCCGCACCGCGTAGGAAAGTGATGGGACTAGGAAAAAATGGAAATGGTGAAGCATAGCTTATCGGAACCAGACATCACCAGTGAAGTCCCCACATGAGATCTTCATGATTAGGTCAGTATGCATGCCTGTTCAACGCGGTCTGCTGCTGTACCCATGTCGGATTATGTCCAGTGTCAGCGAACATATAGCACGTTCGGGCTCAAATATGGGGAGGGGGGGGGGTGAAATGCATTGCGCTTCCCCACCAGAATATTGGGGAGGGGCGCACGTCCCCCACCTAGATCCTCCATGATGGCCGACCCCTTTACTCGTGAGGCAGTGGTCGACCTTGGAGATATCGGATCGCCGATATCAGATCCGCGCGCTCCGCAGTCGATTTGGAACACTTTCGACACCAGGTGATGCCGGGATGTAGGGCACCACGATCACAGGGTACATCAATGTGCCCGCCGATCAGTAACGCTAATGTAACACAATGAAACCGTTTTATACTAGAGAGGAACTGCCTAGAAGGGATGTAACAGAACAGTAGTTTAAGGTATTTCCTGTGTTGCATTTGAAAGAAAACCCGCCCGTTTGAATTCGAAAATACCCATCTCCGAAAATGGTCTCGACCCGAGGCATCTGAGTAGGTTCTTTGCACGCACGACGATATTGACGCTGCCCATCTGGTAGCAATGCAACTTGCACAAAAGTGGCATGGCATACAACACAGTTAAACAGTACGTGCATTTCAAAATTTTCGGAACGCGCAACAGAGGTAAAATTGGCAGGACTTTTTCAGCCCGATGATTATTGAAATAACGTTACATGAAAGCTCCAAACTCCAATATGATACGTGGAAAACACATTAGAATTTATTCAGTTGGGAGAAACTGGTCAATAGTCCGCGGACAGCGCTTGAAGGAAGGAAATCTGGAAAGATTGTAATTTTCCGAAGACGCGCCTCTTTTGGGTTCTCCGACAAGACAGACCCAAAAGTTGGAATTCAATCGGAGTATATTTTCAATGGGAATATGTCCGGAAATGAAACTGCTGGATCGAGTTATGGTTATAAGGATTATACCCGAAACAAGGTTGGTGGTTCGTTTGGCGTGTTCTTGTAATTATAAGAAAAAATGTATGTAAAAAGTGTACGCGCAACAGAGGTTGCGCGGAACTGGTGTAGCTACTGTAGGCGAGGTGCCTAGGCTAGGCCTAGCCTAGGCCTACAGTAGGCTACATGTATGATGTAGGCCCCGATTTGA
This sequence comes from Sclerodactyla briareus, assembly GCA_026419785.1. Taxonomy (NCBI): domain Eukaryota; kingdom Metazoa; phylum Echinodermata; class Holothuroidea; order Dendrochirotida; family Sclerodactylidae; genus Sclerodactyla; species Sclerodactyla briareus. The sequence goes on from JAODTK010003699.1 coordinate 183,705, forward strand.
AACGCAGGCTGTAGTACAGATACTAGAGCCCGCGAGCGCAGGCTAGTTAGCTGGTCCACTCGCGAAGGAGTATGTCTCCGCTCCCCAACATATCACCGAAATACACACAGTCGCGGTCATCAACCTAGGTTAGACTAACGTTAGGCGTATGCCACAGTATGCCGCCAAGCGCATAGAAATTTAACATTTCAAATTTACAAATACCAATTATCAGAGTTCGCCCCCGACCAAGCAAAATAAAATAGGCTCAGCACTATCCAGCACAATCTCGTGGAGACCATTTTTTCAATATCAATTTCAGCTTGCAAAATACAGCATTTTACTTGATTAAGAAAGGGTATTATTTTCAGATCGTAGCACTACGAGTATTGATTTAGTACATTGAAGGTTGAGCCTAGTTACTGGCCTATAGTGGGGCAATCTTAAGTTCGATCACTTAGGGGAGGCTAGCCGAGGTTGATATAAAAACACCAAAAACCAAGGTTAACAAAGGTAAATGAAAACTTAATAATATATAGATTGCTCATCATCTTCCTCAGAGACATTGTCTCAATCGATAGAATCAAAGTAAAAGATTCCGCTTTGCGAGCCAAACTGATTCTCAAATAGAAGAAGACTGCATAGAGCAACATACAATAGCCTAAGTTAGTTGTCCAATCGAACAAACAGTTTTTCCCATTTGCATTTTTAAACAGCTTGTCCCATGATGATTGTTATGGAAACACCTTGCGGACTTTGATGTACATCAACCACACAAAAAAACACCAAAAAACCGGTTAATATGTTATTGGATTCGTGTGATTTTAGTGTCAAAATTAGAATAGTTTGGTGGTTTTCAAAGAAAAACTGATCAAGCCCTGCAACATGATAGAATTCAAGAAACAAAAACAAAAAGCTGAATAATAATCACAGTTTGTGTACACGCATCGGTGTTGAAAGGGAGTGTTTTTACGAATACTTGGATGCAGGTTATTGTTGACATTCAAACAACAGCACGTTTCCTATCATTTAAACGCTCCTAGCACTCCGATTAACCACACCGATTGGCCCAGCCTCCTACTAGGGTTAAGCCTAGCCCTAGTCATCCTATTGGCTACCACAGCCCCACAGGTACCAGCGGCCAATGTGAAAGTCATGTCAGTAGGGACAAGCAAGCGTCCCCCGCGACCAATCATTGATGACTGTCCCGTCGAAAGGTGATGCAAAGCACGTCACCCCACCCCTTGATTACGACCGCCCTTAGGCATTGACACCCTGAACTTACTGTACACGTACTGTGTTAGGTGCCCCTAATAAGGCATGAGAGGTTTGAGTGTGACTAGGGTTTTGAAGGAACTTTGTTTCAATTTGTAAGTTATGAAAGTAAAAAATTACTAGGTTATGTAGACTTAAATTTATTTAAAATGCCGGGTTCATGATCCTAATCCATGTCAACCAAAATTTTATTTGTTTAGCCATACAATTTATTGTAATATGTTGTAGTAGAAGATGAAGTTGTGAGTGATTGCATAGGTAGGGCTTGTACTTGCATACTGTTGTTACTGGCCATAATGTTGTTACATTATATAATGTCTGACAGGCCATTGTGGAAAAACAGGATGTAGGATTGTGTTCAAACCGATATTTTTTACCCGGGTCGTGGAATGTCAGTCAAAGGAAGTGGCCAAGTTAAGCCTACAGTACCAGCCTACTGCTTCGAATAAATCTTTGGTGTGGTCACCAAAAGGCTGAACAAACTTTCAATTGTGGCGCAACAGTAAAAAAAAATGTAGGTTGTCTTCTAATACTTCAAAAGTACATGTAGAAAATCTCAACAAATCTGATTTGTTTTTCATAACAGACTCCAATGAGTTATTTTGGCTGACAATGTAACGTCAGGAGTTAAAACATTTACTTTCTATGTTAGAAAATCCCCAATTTTATTGTTGTTTTTAAACACCTCGCCATTGTAATACAGAAAAATTGATTTAAGTTTTTTTCTAACTTAACATGACAACATTTGGTATTCACGAATGGGAACCTTATCATTGGGTGAGAGGAGCATTCCCTTTAGGGTAAGGCATTCTCTCACCACCAACATATCAGCAGAAATTCCACTGCCAAGCTTACAGCGACATATTTCTCTGTATTAAGCAAACTGAATGGCCCTCCAGACAAAAAGGACATAGCGTGAAGAGAAAAGGCTGCAGCCACAATGGAAAGTTGGGGGAGGAGGGCCAAACTTGGTGGGGATAATTATGAGCAGTTAAATGGTTTCAAGGTATAGCCTAATTATCATAAATAATTGTCACTTAAACATTAATTTTTAAAGGACAAGCCAGCCAAAAAAAATTAAAATGTCATATGATGTGTATTGAAAATTAGGCCAAGCAAACTTGGTTTAATGTTCATAGCATGGTTTCAGTATAGAGTTTTAAAGATACTAAATAATCACCTCTAAGTTGGCAATTTTGCAAATTGGCCACATTGGTGATGGTTTTTTTTTTTTATCATATCTTACAAAATTGAAGTAAATTTTAAGAAATCTGTCTTTTCTTATTTGGTAGATTAGACATAACAAAAAAGGTGCCAGTTGCCAAACAATCAGCCAATTGTATGAAATTTGAGAAGCTATTTCCCAACCGAACATGCTATGAACCTGAACAAATGATATTCGAAGGATTTTTATTCTCTTTAACATTATAACACCAAGAGAGTATTAATTGGGCTGAGTTTCCCCTTCAACTCCATACGACATTAGTAGCATGGGGTGGAAACCTCGCCACACTTATGTTTTCACCAACTTAATAGAACAGATGCTCATCAAAAGGGGAGTCATGAAATGCATGGCTCCATTTCATTGGCACTTTCCTCCAACCCAGCAATGACAGGTAGCTTTTGTTGAAGACATAGTGGATATGTCCTGCCGAAAGTAACGTACACTGCTGTCATATATTTAATCACCCATATAACTCGCCATTGAGCAACCCGCAATGAAGGCCTTAAATTCTGGTTCCGAAAACTGTGGGTCAGTGCGGGAACCTTTGTGTTAACTGAATTCTACCAAGGGGACCAAAGATGATGTAACCTCACAGGGGATTGGTGCTGAGAGGGAAGCTGTGTAATGGGTTTTTTACCTCTGACACCGGCACAATCCAACATATCACTGGTGTAATTAGAATAACAGTGCTGGGACAGTAGGCACTATATCCAGGATTTATGTTACCGGAATCAGTTGAGAATGTTTAGCCTATCTTTTAGCGTGCATGGCAGGGGCATGGAGGGAAGGGCCAAGGGTTATTTGTTTTCGAGAGTGCGATTGCAGTGTATTACCCATGTGCATCCAGAGTTTTCGGAACAGAAGTAAGACCCACTAAGACCCCGCCAGGTACAAAGGTAAGCACCCCCTAAGACCCAACCAGGTACCAAAGTAAGACCCCTAAGACCCAACCAGGTACAGAAGATACTTTTGCGGAAGAGTGTGTGACATGTGTTTAGAACTGGAAAATATTACATTTGTTGCTACTTGTATATTCACTAGTTAGCCTAGAAGCCTCGTAGTGCTCAAGGGCCAGTGTTTTTACACAGAGTTAGTCAAACATGTGAGTCCAATGTGTTTCATGTAAAGTCTAGAGTGACAGAGGGTCTTCCTGTCAAAATGTTAAAATTGGGTTGCTCAATATGAGCCAGTAGCCAGCCAGCATAGCCAGCCTTCGAGTCAGAGGGAAAAGAACAATTTGTTCCAGGTTTTGTATTTTTCAGCTTACCTCTGTTTACGCGGGAAAGTGAGGAGGGAGGGGGGGGGGGGGTGGTGGGGGTTCTGACCTGATAGGCAGTCAGAAAAATCTGTTCTTCTCGTACCTCACCATTCCCCCTACCCTCAATTCCATTTGGGGCCCCGGCTACATTTTTTGCACGATTATTCGATATATTCCCAACTTTTCAGAGTATGTCTTTTTTTTTTTTTTCATATTTCTTCTCGTTTTTGCACCTCCCCTCCTTCGTTTCCCGTTTTTCACCTGTCGATTTCAAGATTTGCCCTCTCGACTCAGTAGGGTTGCAGGGGCTACTGGGCTACACAACTGGCCATATATGGGAAAATGATTATTAAGGTTTACCAAGCAACCATGTATGACTTCAAGAGTTGTATATAAGTGACCCATGCTCATTTTCTTACTTGTCTTTCCTGATAACTTCTGACCCACATAGGCAGATGAGAGGCAAACACAGTGCTAAGCCAACGAGGGGCAATGTTAACCTTTTCTTTATAGTCCCACTTGAGTAGGTAACTGGGAAGGTGTCCAGGCCTGACTATGTTTTGAATCATACTGCATAAAGAAATCTCCAGAGTCCAATCTTGGAGTGTCTATGCCAGGTACATTTTACGGGTAATCTATCAAAGTTGTCAGTTTGAGGAATGATATGGCCTGCTAATGGGGCAAGTTTGAACCACATTTTCCTCCACTATTACTAGTAATGATGTGTACAGTCATGTACCACTGAATCACATCATCCATTCATTAATGGCCTATTTGGTGATGACCTACTTTCGATATAAAGTAACATGGAAAAATATGCTGGGAATCCTTTCAGGGATATTAGAGGCCATTGTAAGCATGATTTGTATCATTTATGCAACATTTACAACATTTATGGGTCCACATGGGAATTAGTACTACTGCATATATAGTAAACATTGGTAGCACAGAGTTGAAGGTCATTTTCAAGAATGTTGTTAATTGTAATATGAGACAGGAAGAATATTACTAAGCTCCATGGGCCTTATATATTGGGCCACACAGGTTTGAAACTGCTGGGAAAAAATTAGGTGGCAAGAAAAAATGGATGAACATATGGAATGTACCAGTAATGAAGCATTGTTGATTGACTCAAGAACGAAATTATAAGGTGAGAATGAACAGAACAAAATTAGCAGCATGGGTAAAGGTGCATGCTTCATTGTCCAAAAAAATAGAGGAATAATCATGAAGGTATGTGATCAGATGTGGTTGGAATACTGGGTGCCTCTATTAGCTGGGGACCGAGGGCACCGATGGTGGGCAGGTCCCCACTTATCAAATTCTAGAAAAAAGGAGTATACGTACTTAATAATCACTGAATTGGCTGGGTTAGACGTAAGATCATGACCACTGGGAGGTCGACAATATTAGGGCACATCGGCAGAGAAAGATTGTAAGTGAAGACATTGCCCAAGTGGTTATTGATAGTGTTGGTACTGAATTATTGCGCAGAGAAAAGAAACTTGTTTTCGTCCTCATCCCATCCTCTCCACTGCAGCCAAAAGAAAACAGAATGTTACGATTCACCACGAAGCTGTGTATTACTGATCCATAAAACTCGCTTAAAAAAATGCACATGGGTTGGCCGAGACCGAGCTTAACTCAGGCTGCAATTGAACTGCATCGGCATAAAAAGGCCTAGTGTTAATACACTGTGGTGAATGGACAGAGCCGATGGCCATTTTCATTTTTCTGGGGTTACCCTGCTTGCCACCTGCCATAAAACTGGTACCGCTCTACCTCACGTCTCCACCTTATTAATTTTGTCGTGTGTTTAAACAAGAGTTGCTGATAACTACTTCGGACAAAACCACGCCATATCCCCCATCCCGCAATTGTACCTCGGGACTCTAACCGCATCCCACCCTAGTACCTACGTAAACTGACCAGAGGTATTTGTCCTGGAGGTAAATTTCGTTATTTGAACCTGGCATTCAATGAATATTTTGATTGAGCAAAGTTGTCCAGATTCCATAGAGGAAATAGTGTTGCTTTTCACTAATGGTGAGGAGAATGTGACTTTAACTTGACCAGCGGTTACTGTTTTCAACTTGTCAAAGATAGTTGAACTCATAACGTCCAGCACAACTGACTGACACTCAGGAGACACCAGAGTTATTTTGAATGAGGATTCCAATTCAGGTGACCGCTTCTAGTTCATCCAAAGAGTGTTTCGAAGGGTCCCAAATGGGACTTGTAACGGATAAAGTAAAACCAGAGGCGCATGGAACGTCTTGTCACAGTTGCCTGATAACTAGGTGAGTGATATTCAGTTCCTGCGTCGGTTAAAGGCCCGTCAGATCAATATTTCACGATTATGTGTTATCAAGGGTTTCCGAACAGCTGGCTGCGTAAGTTGTTCGGTAGTGTACTTAGCAGCTGAAAAAGATGTTCCAAACATGGCCCTAATTTACTGGATTATTTATGATGATGATCAAATAATATTGGGAAAGAGTCCTCTAAAAAATTCTTTATGAATTGTTTTTTTTAAAATCTTAAGGGCACCTAAACAACTAGATAATAAACAACCGAAAGTTTGAATTTTTGTCTCGCATGAATGAAATTCAGAGGAGACTTAGTGGTTCACTATGGCGTTGTGGTGTGGTGGATGTGTGTGTGCGTGTCCTGTGTGTGTGTGTGTGTGTGCGTGTGTGTGGTGTGTGTGTGTGGTGTGCCACACTTCCTGTTGAGTCAGGATATCTCTCGAACGGCAAGTGCAATTGAGATCGGAAAATTTTCATGGTAGCATCGGGTTGGGTGAACACGATCTGATTAAGATTTTGGGCACGCAAGAACTAATTAACGTAAGGTAATTATTAAGCCTATTTTATGTAATTTATTGTTCAGGCTCGTGAAGCAAAATTACGGATGGACCGTAGGTGCTATGGTGAATTGGTTTGGCACAAAGAGGCGGGATATGAGGTGATGAAACTGATTAGAGATTTTTCAGCGTAAAAAATGGGGTCATCTCAAAGTCAATTCGGGGTCAAAAACTGGTTTTTGGCCATAAATGGGAACCAAATGTAGACCGAGGTGGGGAGAGGATGAACCTGTGTGACTTGGACCTCAATTTGACCTTCGCCATGTTTTTGGCCCCCCGAATCAAATTTTCGTGGACCATTTCGGATTCTCAAAGACCTTCCGATCGAAAATGAACATAATTTGACCCCATGTGACATTTTTGTGTGAAGATATCAGAGGTGCAAAAGGTTTTCATTCGAATTAAGTTGTAGTTAGGATGTTCGTATTGATTGTTCATGGTGATTTTAGAATCAGAGGTCAAACTAACCCCTGAAAATGATGGGTCAAAAGGTCAAAGGTCAAATTTTTTTTATTTTTTTTATTTTTTTTATTTTTTTTATTTTTTTTAAAAACAAAGAAAATTCAAACTGTCAATTTTTGTCAAAAATTATTTGGATAGGTGGCAGAGCTCTGTTGCTGATAGGACGCGAAACAAAACTACCCGCTTCCAATAGGGAACTCGGTTCTCAAGTTACGAGGGGTCAAAGGATGGTTTTGATACCTTTTTTGGCAATAGCATCGGCAGTAACTTTGAATACATAATGCGTAGGACTGCGTGCATCGCATCGAGCGTACATTTTTCATAAAAACTGGACATCGTCATCAAAGGTTCATTCAACGTCACTTATGGACAAGAAACTAATATTTTGGAGACAACTTAAGTGACATGCTTGGCAATGTTGAAATTCAGAAACAGGGTGTAGTCATGGTGGAGAACACTTTCATGAAAAACCATCATGTCATCAAAGGTATCAAGGATCACTATGGGCATATAACGGCCAATAGGATTGTGTCCTGCAAACACTTCCAGTGACTTTCCTGATGTGGTTATATTTCAGGACAGGGTGTAACCCATGTAGGGTGTACATTTTTTTAAAGAACCGCCATGTCACGAGGTCAGTAAAGGTCAATTGAGGTCAAAAACTGATTTGGTACTTTTTCGGCGATAGCACTGGGCGGGTCATCGAATGCAAACTGCTTCTAGAAGTGGATGTATTCACATGGAGTGGGCCGTTACAATTTTCATAATAACTGTCATGTCATGTAAGGTCATCAGGGCATCTAAGGGGTCAAAACTGTGTTCTGGCGATATAATCGGGAGGAATTGAATATCTGTGCAGGCTGGAAGATTCACCATTGGATATAATTGTTGACCTGCAGGTGAGTGACCTCTGACCTCAATTTGACCTCTTACGGTGGGTGGGGTGGTCATGTGGTTAAGGTTGAGTTTGAATAAAATGTGCATTATTTAAGGAGTTACGCGCCAAAAATAGAAATGGTCATTTTTGGATATGTGATAGATCCCCTTTTGTGTGCTTTATGGGGGGGGGGGGCAACTCCCGCTCGATCGCGACACTTACTTGGTAAGTTACAAGGGGTCAAAAGTTTAATTTAATAGCTTTTGCACAATAACATTAGGAATGTCATTGGAATGCAAATATGCTTCTAGGATGGCTGCATCACATGGAGAGTTAACAATTTTGATTAGAAACCGCCATGTCATTGGAAGGTCCTCAAAGGTCACGTAGGGGTCAAAACTGATTTAGTACGGTTTGGCATAGCACTGGGCATGTTCATCAGAATGCAAAATTGCCCTAGGAGGGAGTTATCACATGGAGGTTACAATTTTCATATAAAAAAACTGCCACGTATTGAAGGTCATTCAGGTTCACTTAGGGGTGCAAAAACTTTCCTGGCCGTAATAGGAGATGATATCTGCGAAGGTGGATGGTTCACCATTGTGATATAATTGTTGACCTGCATGTGTGTGACCATTGACCTCACATTGGACCCTCGTCGGGGGTCATTGGTTGAAGGTTGGACTCTCTTGAATAATGTGCTTATTTAGGAGTTGTTAACGGGCAAAAAAAAAAAACATAGAAACTGGTGATGGCAAAGTTGGGATATATAAGTGGCGGTTACCGCCAGGCGGTGTCTAGTTAAGTGAGGTAATGGCTTATTTAGGTAAATCTATTGTTGCAGGGCTCGTTAGCAAGATTACAGATGAAACGTTAGGTGCTTGGTGACTTGGTTTGGCACATAGAGGCGGACCGGATATTGAGTAGATGTACTGAATTAGATTTTCGCGTCCAAATATGGTAATTGAGTCGTTTAATTTGAATTAATTTATGCCCAAAAATTCACAAGTTCTCAGATTTTTTTCATTCACATAACCACCATTCTGTGAATAGAGCACTCTGTGATTCTTCACTATATAAATGGTATTATTCACATAGCGTGGAGGACACTGGAGGTCGTTCAGTGTTGTCTATTTTGCATGGTTGCTCCCCAAATTTAAAGTTGGTTGATTTTCATGCAGCTAGATGGTATGGTCTCATACCTTAGTTTATTCCCCCAAAAGTTAAACATAACATTGACTCGAGTCACTGGGGTTATGCAGTGTGATATAAATTGTTTCATTCATGCAAAATGTTCAAGGTTGGTTTAATTACCCGGTTTAGTGTGGTTTCCTGAACTGAGATATGTGAAATGAGGTCAAATGCGTATAGGAAGTGATATTGTGTCTATTGCATTAATTTAGGCGATTAATAACAGTTCCACAAAACTTATACTCTCACTTTAGTAGCATTGTCACATAATCAGCTTAGAATTTGAAATTTGATTCACGGATTAGTAGGGTTGTTAAATGTATACCATAATCTTAAAGCAACACATTACTTCCTTGTAACTGTTTGCTTGTGGACTTTAGATGGAACACTGATCGCGCAAACAGGCGAGAACAATGGGGGCGATAGCCTGTTTCAAGTATGGTGAGCTAAACTGCATAGAATCAGCAGCGCAGCTGCAGCGAGTAACAAACAGCCACATTCCACGTTCGCAAAAAAATTGATGTGGCCCTTGGGCAAAGTGGAAGTAAGAGTACGCGTACACGAAATATTTCAATTGAGTTTAATCTTTTACTCGAAGTTCACTAATTAGCTCAGACCTATCAGTCAATGATTCTCTGGTAGGAGGGAGATCAGCCTTGAGTACAGGAAAGAAAAACTGGTCGATTGTGCAATAATTTAACGTTCGTAATGGCCAGGAGAAATCATAACATTCGTGGTATTCAAGTAGTATAGCATTCCAGTGTGGGCTAGTGAGACCCCATATAACCGTGGGCCCGTGGAATCTGCTTGTTGAAGCGATCAAAACTAAAGTGCCAAGCTTTTGGGTATCTGCGTACTTTAGATATTCATCCATGGAAACCATTAAATGGACCATTTACAGGAAGGACCTCTTACTCTAGAAAAACAATTGAAACACAAATTGGCTCAACATGTTGAGGCACAATACCGGTGTAAAACAAATGGCTCGTGAGAACTATTGAAAACTTCTAAGACTTGGCTAACTATTGAATTATACAAGTGGAAACAAGTTACTTTCCCAGGATTCTACAACACATGTCACAAACTCGTGCGACGTAGGGAGGGTGTCAAAGTAAGTAGAGTAAGTCTTACTTTTGAACTGGTGGGTATTAGGGGGGTCGTACTTTTGTACCGTGTGTTGGGATCGTAGGGGGTCTTACTTTGTTACATGGTGTGGTCTGATGTGGGGTCTGACTTTTGTACCTGGCGGGGTCTTAGGGGGTCTTACTTTTGTACCTGATGGGGTCGTAGGGTCCACTTTTGTACTGTTGGGTCTAGGCGGGTCTTACTTTGTAACTGGTGGGGTCGTAGGGGGGTCTTATTTTTTTGTACCTGGTGGGGTCTTAGGGGGGGGTCTTACTTTGGACCTGGTGGGGTCTTAGGGGGTCGTACTTGTTAAATGATGGGGTGCTTAGGTGGGGGTCTTATTTTTGTACTTGGTGGGGTCTGAGGGGGTGTTACTTTTGTACCTGGTGGCGCGTCCTTAGGTGGGTTCTTACTTTGTACTGGTGGGGTCTTTGGGGGTTTACCTTTTTGTACCGTGGGGTCTTAGGGGGTCTGACTTTTGTAATGATGGGGTCGTAGGGGGGTTCTTACTTTTGTACCTGTTTGGGTCTTAGGGGGTCTCACTTTTGTACATGGTGGGTCTAGGGGGGTCTTACTTTTGTGCTGGTTGGGGTCTTAAGGGGGGTCTTACTTTTTGTCCCTGGTGGGGTCTTAGGGTGGCTTACTTTTGTACCTTGTGGGTCTTAGGGGGTCTTACTTTTGTACCTGGTGGGTGTCTATAGGGGTCTGACGTTGGTGACCTGGTGGGGTCGTTAGGGGGTCACTTACCTTTGTACCTGGCGGGGTCTTAGTGGGTCTTCCTTTTGTACCTGGTTGGGTCTTAGGGGGGTCCTCATTTTGTACCTAGTGGGGTCTTAGGTGGTCCTTTTACTTTTTTACCTGTGGGTCTTAGGGGGTCTCACTTTTGTACCGAGTGTGGTCTTAGGGGGTCTTACTTTTGGTTACTCTCGGACCTGATGGGGTCTTAGGGGGGTCCTTCTTTTGTACCTTGTTGGGTCTTAGGGGTCGTACTTTTGTACCTGATGGGAGTCTTGGGGGGTCCTACTTTTGTACCTGGTTGGGTCTAGGGCGGGTCTTCCTTTTGTCCTGGTGGGGTCTTAGGAGGTCTTACTTTTGTACCTGGTTTTGTCTTAGGGGGGTCCTTACTTTTGTACCGGTGGGGTCTTAGGAGGGGTCTTACTTTGTACCTGTTGGGGTCTTATGTGGGTCTTATTTTTGTACTTGGTTGGGTCTTAGGGGTTCTTACTTTTGTACTGGCGGGGTCTTAGTGGGTCTTACTTCTGTACCTGGTGGGGTCTTAGGGGGGTCTTCCTTGTACCTGGTGGGGGTCCGAGGGGTCTCTTTTGTACCTATGCTGGGGTCTAAGGGGGGTCCTCCTTTTGGTACCTGGTTGGGTCTTAGGCGGGTCTTACTTTTGTACTGGTGGGGTCTTAGGGGGGTCTACTTTTGTACCTGGTTTGGTCTTAGGGGGTCTTACTTTGTCCCTGGTGGGGTCTTAGGGGTCTTACTTTTGTAAAACCTGGTGGGTCGTTGGGGGGTCTACTTTTTGTGCCTGGTTGGGTCTTAGGGGGTCTTACTTTTTGTACGCTGGTGGGGGTCCTGTGAGGGGGCTTACTTTTGTACCTGGTTGGGTCTTAGGGGGTCTTACTTTTTACCTGGTGGGGTCTTAGGATTAGGGGTCTTACTTTTGTACCTGATGGGGTCTTAGGGGGTCCTACTTTTGTACCTGGTTGTGTCTTATGCGGGTCTTACCTTTGTACCTGGCGGGGTCTTAGGGGGGTCTTCTTTTGTACCTGTTGGGACTTAGGGGGGTCTACTTTTGTACCTGGCGGGGTCTTAGGGGGTCTTACTTTTGTACCTGTGGGGTCTTAGTTGGGGTCTTACCTTTGTACCTGGCGGGGTCTTAGGGGGTCTTACTTTTGTACCTGTGGGGTCATTAGGTGGTCTTACTTTTGTACCTGGTGGGGTCTATGGGTCTTCCTTTTGTACCTGTTGGGGTCTTAGGGGTCTTACTTTTGACCTGATGGGGTCTTAGGGGGTCTTACTTTTGTACCTGGTTGGGTCTTAGGGTGTCGCACTTTTGTCCTGTTGGGATCTTAGGGGGCTTACTTTTGTGCCTGGTTGGGTCTTTCTTGGGGGGTCTTACTTTTGTACCTGTTGGGGTCTTAGGGGGGTCTTCCTTTTGTACCGTGGTGGGTTCTTAGGGGGGTCTTACTTTTTAACCTTGTGGGGTCTTAGGGGGTCTACTTATTTGTACCTGGTACCTGTTGGGGTTTTAGGGGGTCTTACTTTTGTACCTGTTTGGGTCTTAGGGGGGTCTTACTTTTGTACCTGTTTGGGGGGGGGTCTTAGGGGGTCTCACTTTTGTACTGGTGGGGTCTTAGGGGGTCTACTTTTTGGTGCCTGGTTGGGTCTTAGGGGGGTCTTTCTTTTGTACCTTGTGGGGTCTTAGGGGGGTCTTACTTTTGTGCCTGGTGGGGGCTTAGGGGGTCTTACTTTGTAATCCAGGTGGGGTCTAGGGGGTCTTACTTTTTTTACCTGGTGGGGGCTTAGGGTAGGGTCTTAGGTCTTATGTATGTCACACCCCGAATTTACTCCTTCATTGCGAACGTGGTCAAAGGCGAATTATATGGGTGATTTAATATATACAGATAGTGTCCGTTTGTAGGAAGGACCTAATCGCTGTGTCTCACTCCTTCCACAGAACTACCCTTCATTGCTGGGTTTAGAACGGTCGAATATGAAATGGTGGCCTACATGTCATGAGTCGCCTTTGTGATGTGCATCTTGTTATATTAAGTTTGTGAACAATAAGTGGGACGAGGATTCCATCCCATGCTACTAACGAGAGGGAGTTAATGGCTGTTATAAGTGACTATTAGTTATAATAGTTAACACTTGGACCATTTTACTACTGGCCATCCCTATTTAATTCCCACACCGGAAGTTTTGGCCCATCCCCAACTCATTCAATTGGTTTAAAGGCCTCCTCTTCAACGATGCCGTTTTTGGTCTGTGGCAATTCAGTTTGCTTAATCTACGATAATATTTCGCTGTAAGCTTGGCAATGGGAGAATCTGCTTAAGATGTTTGGTGGTGAAGAATGAAATGCCTTACCCTAAAGGGAATGCATCCTCTCACCTAATGATAGGGTTTTTATTGCCTTTCATAAATACAGATTTTTGTGATTTAAGAATACAGACTTAAATCATTAACTCATTAAAATATTTTTCTTAGGTGTTTAAAAGCAACCACCCAATCAAAATTTGGGGATTTCTCACATGGAAAGTCAATGTTACGCGACGTATACATTGTCAGTTCCGAAAACCTTCATCATGTTTATAAAAAACAGAACTAATCAGCTTTTTGGTGATTTTCTTACATGTCCTGTAAAGTAATTGAAAGACAAGCTACAATATTTTCACTGGTGCGCCACACTGGAGACGTTGTTCAGCCTTTAGGGTAATCCACACAAGATATAGCGTAGGCATAGACTGTATGTAAGCTTTCAACTTCGTCACTCATTTGACTGCCGTGCCACACCCTACATCCTATTTTCCACAATGGCAGTGATGTAACAACATTCTATGGCCAGTAACGACCTTATGCAAGTACAAGCTAGCTATTCATTCAATCACAACTCATTTCTACTACACACTTACAATAATATAGTCCTAGTAACGCTTCGCGAATGAGATTGGGCTGGATAGTGTTTAGGCCTATTTATTCTTGCAGGCGCTGTGTAACCGTAATTGTAGATTTGATAATGTGAATTTTCTTGTCGCCTAAGGCTAGGCGGCAAAAGCTGAGGGCCAACGTTAGGCAACAAGCCTAAGGTCGGAGCCTTCACTCAGCCTCTTGGTCAGGTAACCCCGTAATCTAACCCGACAATATATCAGTTACCGCTTCAGAACTTTGAAACATTAAATCACGTGATTGGTTTGAAAGAGGATAACTCCTACTGAACCTCAAATCACCTGATTTGTTTAATTTTTGTTGAAGCAGGTGTGGAGTCTCCTTCAAGGTCAATAAATCAGTCACGGTTTGTCATGGCGATATGGGCGAACGGCGGTGCCAACGGCGGTTTGCTTTGTTGTGTCCTTTGCTCTGTTTTCGGAAACGACTCATAACAAATCGGATTCGTGTTGTTTGCGTCATATGAACTCGGCTCTAAACAAGACTTTATTCTAACAGGTCGGATTTGCTTTGTTGTTTTCGTCAATATGCATGGGCTAAACAAGCGGAATTGGTTGTTTCGTCAATAGGACCTCGGGTAAAGGTATAATGACGTCACTTGTTGTTGTTTTCGTTCAATATGACCTAGGGTCATAGGTTTAATGGACGTCACTTGTTGTTGTTTTCGTCAATATGACACTCGGGCAATAGGTTATAATGACGTCAGAACGATTACGTACTCGCCAGAAAATCCTTTAATTTCGCCAAAAATAACGCGAGGCCGAAATATTCAAGGATCTTATTATGAGTCCCTTAAAAAACATAACAAGGTATTCCATGCGTTCAACGCAGCAGGGCGGCTTTTGTAACAAAGATTAAATGGCGTTTCAAAACCATTACCGTTTTTTTTTTTTTTTTTCCTCCCCCCGATCAGGCTACTGAACAATTGGAAGTGTTCCATCAAAGCTTTGTGTGTTTGCCACCTTACGGTGGATTTCGGGGAACTTTGCGTCTAGAGCATACATAACTGAACCACCTTCCTAGATAAAGCAACTAGAAAGAGATAAACGACTAGGGTTCACGCCCAACAACACGCCATTCACCGCGATAAAATAGGCTTTGGCAAATTTTAATTAGGTGGTTAGATCTAGTTCTGAGATAATAGTGCATGATAAAGTCCTGGTCATGTCCCAATTCCTCATTTTATCCAATGGTCAAAACATAGTGGTTCCAGAAAACACTGTCCCTTTGCTATAGAGGAAGCTGATTATCCGGTGAGAGTGAGGAATGCATTGGGTAAAGTGGATACGGGAAAGGTGGATGTAAATGTTCCTCCACCATTTGCTGAAACAGGGAGGCTATACACTGGCCTTTGGAAGCAAAATGTTTAAATAGGTTTGTGAAAAACAGCGGTCACTTTAGTTTCCAAGGGGTTATGTGTCTGATATGTCATGATCATGTTCTGTTCATTTCCTTCGAGTGCATAGGCGGTGCACTGTGCCCCCTCCCCCTGAGAGCATCCCCTCAGGAAGCAAAACAAGAAAAGACAATTGAAAGGAGCATTTTTTAATATATAATGCAGCTGTTCCTGCTGGGGAGGGGGAATTGATGACAACTCGGCGAACCTCAAATCAATGACAGTTTTCAAAGTATTGTGTACCCCCACCCCCCATCCCGCTCACACAACCCTACCTTGTACCATCGGCCATATTACGTGATTCGCTTTCCTTCTCCTCTCATCTCCTCATCTCATTATCAATTCATCCCATCACGGCCATCCTTCATTCATTGTTCACCTTCACTTCAGTCCGACTTCATCACTCATTTCATCCCATTCCATTTTTAAGGCGGCTGATCCCTCATGTTTCCCTTTGTCTGAGGCAGCGGCGATCCTGCCTTTGTTTGGTTGCCGACCTGAGCTTCCCCGTTTGGTTCTGGCAAGTAGAGTCGTCCCGGCTGGCTTGGCGAGCGGGTGTTACGTTCTCGTTTCCGTGGGTTTTGTTCTGGATTTAAAAGTAAGTTTTATATATTTTCCCGTGCTTCGATTTACTTAATATCTCTGCTGTTTAATGTGCCTCCACTTTATTTTGAGAGGTATCAGACGCCTCAGTAGCATTAAATTGATAATTGATCCAAATTTCCCTCTTTTCCGTTATTTTCCTGTGTGGGAGGGGCCCGGTCACATTTGGGTAGTACGGAATGGGGTGGCGATGTGTTCTTACTGGCCTCTTTTCTCAATTCTAGATTAGGTAGGGCAAAGGGGACCATTGCTAAATTACTACGAAATTCGATTATTGAAGCATGATACATTTTTGTACCGGAGCTCGGGCGGGGCAACCTTTTACGTATCACCCGCTGCGCCGGGCAATTGGGAAACGGGCGGCTCCCTCACAGCACGGAGTGATATATATCCCAGAGGCGTGATGTGTTGATATTATTCTCGAGATAGTGGTTCCGATTAATAGAAGCCTATAATTGAATCCTAGGACTTTTCAGAGAAGATTAAATGGATACATAAATAATTTTGATGCTTGTAGTGATATTAATGGTTGGGGGAACGAGAGAATTAGTTCTTTGTTGCAAAGCTACAGGTGCGCCCGTCAGTTTTAATCGGGATAATGCCACTTCTGTCAAGTATATTATGTGTGTACATTATTTAGCCCCTCTTCGATCCTGGGGTATCAGAGATTTGAATAGGGCGTTCCTGCGCTCACTAGGCGACGCGAATTGAGCCACTTCCAATTGCCCTGACATAAGGAGCCTTGTTATTCGCTTATCCCATGGTCCCGCAAAAGCAAATCCGGCTGTCTCGATTTTCTTTATGGATGCTTAGACGGTTTCTGTGCACGTATTGTTGGTTAGGAACGTAAAGCCAGGTCACTCGAGGAGGCCCTCGATATGGCTATCGAGGCGAAACGATCGTACGGTTAAGTTTGCGACAAGTAAGCCCCTGCGAGCTCCACTCCCCCCAAAGAAATTGTTTATATGCAGCAAATGATAAATGATTTAACTGTCAGGTACAAGCCTTAACGAACAAGATTGTGGAACTGTCTAAGCCAGGTGAGAGAATTCTCAGAATATTGTCGGATCGCCCCGGAGTTTCACGTGGTGGAATTGTGGCGGTGTGGGTCATGTGAAAAGTAATTGTCCGCATGTTGGTGGTCGTTATGCCCTCTCCCCTCATGCTATAATAACTAGGCTTGGCGCCGTGGGCCGACGGTCACCTTGTGGAGAGATCTAATGCCGATAGGGAGCTCAGGGGGCAGGAGATGTTGCCTTCTTTAACGGCGTGGTAAACGGGGGAGATGTTAAATTCTTGGTAGATACTGGTTCCAAGTTTACATTGTTACTCCCTCATTTGGGATTTATTGTCCTACTGCTGTACAAAAGATTACCCTAATTCCTACTGAAATCCCTCGTGTTTGGGTGGTGGGAGCCGTTCTGTAGCGAGCACAAGGGCAAGTTACATAACCTTAGGAAGGACCAATCAAGGCTCCGATGTCCTTCTGGTCACGCCTATTGCAGGAAACGGTACTTTCTGTACACGAAAGTTGAATTAAGCGGCATAGCTATGATTCGTTTTTCAGTGGGGGAAGGGGGTGGGGGGTGTGGCTGGATATTTATTTTTTATCAGGGTCTTTCCTTGACCTATATTTACGGAGCTGATGCAGTGCGCGCCATGGTTTCAGTATATGCTCAGTGTATTGGATTGTGGGCTTGTCATTGTCTACTATTCAAATAAAATACCAAAATCTCAAAAAATTGCCTAAATTCATTCATTGAATTCATGTATGGGTTGCACATTTCAGTTTTCGCTTACACCTGCCTCTATTTCCTATTTCCTCCCGCCCGAATGAGGTTCACGGTTGCCCTACTCGAGTTCTCGAGTCCTATCTCAACTACTTGATCCTAGGCCTATACGCTCCGGATGCCTGTGATGATTGGTTTTTACCCTAACGTTGTTTCCTATGCCACCTGACTGGTACTGTCGGACTAGATTGGGTCAGTTGAACGTTGACCCGATCCTCAGGAAAATATTTACCTTCTTTGAATAAGAATACTTCCAAGATTGGTGTTTAAAGTTTTTACGAGAATAGCTACTAGATATACGCGTGTACCCATTAGGAGGGCGAAAATGGAAAAGCTGTGTACCGCCACACTAGAAGAAAACTCGTTGTGGTCAAACCCATCGTCACAGATTTATAGTCTTCATAACAATCATGGGCGTCCGCGCTGTCAAAAGAACACTGACTTCACATATAGCCAAAGCGTGTTATATTACTTCCAACTATATGAACGCTTTCCACCGATAGGCAGGCGATTTTATGAACGTACTTTTGGGTGGGGGGAGTTCCCTCTTATCCTCCTTTCAAAATTTTCCCCGGACCATAGATGCAATTTGGGGTGGCCATATAGCACTCCAAAAGCACTAACTCATTCCAAATATAATTTCGCATTTCCACATGTCCTTATAATCGACTTGCTG
Organism: Sclerodactyla briareus; assembly: GCA_026419785.1. NCBI lineage: Eukaryota > Metazoa > Echinodermata > Holothuroidea > Dendrochirotida > Sclerodactylidae > Sclerodactyla > Sclerodactyla briareus. The sequence goes on from JAODTK010003699.1 coordinate 202,100, forward strand.
CTGCTCTAATCTGTGGCTTTTCTCTGCCCACATCGAATCGAGGGTCGTGATTTAGTAAGTCTAGTCTACTCTCCCTTTTCAAGTACCCGCCGAATTCCCCCCTCCTCTCACTTTAGACTGCCTTAGATGCAGTCTGAGGCATTATGACACTCCTAAAAAAACACTCACTTTTTTCTCAGAATATTTGTATTTTCACTTTCTTAGATGCGACTTGCTACTCCGGGATAGATCTATTTGATTTTTTTCTGCCAGGATGATTCTCTTGATTTTTTGCTTCTGGCTGTTCTGCCGAAGTGTACATCTCCATTCGCAGTATTAGTTCTTCTCTCTTCTTTGAGAAGTGGGGGTGATTTTGCCTTCAGCGTAACCTCCACCAACATAGGCATACAGGACCATTCCATTTAGGGACCGACAAATTTCCCAGGAGACTGGTACCGGGCGCGGAAAAATTTGTTTTTTTTCGGGGGAGTTTTATCATAAATTTGGCCAGTCAGCAGAGGCTTCGAAGATTCGGCGGCATGCTTTTTTTTCACTTGTGCCTCTTCGCTTGTCCCAAATGTTTTCATCACGAATCTTGTTGTCTTTTTGCCCCCCCGCCACCGAATTTCTCATCTCAGAAAATGTGTAAGGCAGTCTTCCTCCCCCCCCCCACCCCCCCCCCCCCCCCGCCCCCCCCGTCGTAAAATACTTTTGCATTTCACATGTCCTTTATATTCAATTTTGTTGCTCTGAATCTTGTAATTTTGTTCTGTCAAAAACGTGCTGCGCACATGGGGCAGTGGTGCCCATCGTTGTAGCTGTCGAAATCTCACTTTCCAGTGACCTGTCAAGATCCACCAGTCAGTCCGTACTAGATGACCCGGGTAGACTTTTTTGTCCACTTCCCGTCCTTCCGACTAAATATCTTGAAAAATATCGCCCTACGTCAAAAGTTTTTCCATTGAGTTAACGATGACGGGAACCGGAGTAAATACACTAGAGGATATTGCGTTGCGAAGCGCGCAAAACTTTTGCACATTTTGTTACCAATTCACTTTCAAAAAATGCTCCTTCCTCATCTTTTTTCTGAATTTTCCGCATTGTCGGTTTTGAAATTTTGACACTCCCTGTCGTAGATATTCTCTTTCTCTTTCATTTTGTTTTATATCCATCCGGCGTCATCATTTGGACCCTGATAACCTTCTTTGTTCGAATTGGATTGCTAAGAAGGGGGAGGCGCGCGAGCTCTCCTCCGCGTATTTTCTTTCTTTTATCGCACTGGTTGTGAACAAATCCCTTTACTGAGATCACATGATGTTCTGAACGTTAAAGCGCTGGCCATTACGAAGAGCTCGCAATGACTAGCTTTAGGCTGTTGAGAAAGGGTTTCTGAAATCACAAACTCGATACTATACTGAATGCATAGACAGGTTGGATATGTTGTTGAATTTCACATGATATGAAGTAAACAAAAGCAACGACAGCAAATGTTATAACTGTAGAAGCTCTCTTTTATACTGTAATGAGTTTTCTTCCGCCCTGCCCCTCCTCCTTCTAATCTCGGATCCTGTGTTCAGGGTTTGTTAATGATATAGTTCCTAATGGGGTTTTAATGAAACACTGGCCCTGTGTTCGCATAATGAATTTAGGTGGCCTTGCCCTATAATGTTGGATCGATTCTCGCTGTGTTATGTTCCCTACGTCCAGCACTTAGGTGCAGCATTCAACAGTCCATTGAAATTCTGAAAGGTTCTTCTTGCGACCCATGCATTTAGAGATTGGAAGGACTATGGCTTTCGAATTTCATTCAGAAGAGTATAACTGACAAAGTATTTAGGCATAATAAGATGTCCCAATACTTCAGAGGGGGGGACGGCTGAAGATTCGTTTGAAATACATCAAAATTAAATTCGTGGGAACTGGTCACTTCAAGCCATACATTTGCTGATTGTTTTTTTTCACTAGTCAAATTTTTACGACTCATCTTATGTTTCATCGCTGACTATAAATATATCTATCACAACCCTTGCACAAACTGTTGAACATGCATTACAACTCGGCCATCGTAATGTAGGCTCGTATCGTCAGGTCTGTTTTGAATCAACAACTCGATCCAATGAAAGATGGCAAATATGGCGGCTGGGGCTGGAAAGAACAAGAACACTGTTCTATCATTAAACTAAACTCACTCTGGTGATGACACCATTCTAGCGTAAACAAGTAAAATAATAACAATATTCTAAACTTTTTTTTCAGCCTATTTTCACCGAGTGATCATTTGCTAATCTACTTTGCAAAAGGTCTGGATATCATGCCTTCAACTGGACCAAACCCCCAGCGCGGGGGCAGTGGTCCTCATTCTCCTTGATAATATCTATCCTAGGGTACCACATTAGTACTGAGTCCTGCATATTCCCCATTAGACCTCAAACTCCACATATTTAAAGGCATGAATCAGAAAATATGATCAAACGTGTTGGTACTACTTGATATGGCTCACAATGGTGACAAGCCACAAACCCCCAGACTGAAGATCACTCAGCTTTCTTCGTTCTTCACTCGCTTTCTTCGTTCGGTTCAAGCCTCACTCAGCTTTCCTTCGTCGTTCGTTCGCAAAAATATTCGCCTTTTTGACGTCACGTACGTGGGTACCTTCAAAGATCTCAATCAACCAGAACAACGCCAAAAGGTAGTGAATGATTCTTTGACTGATCCTGGACCTGACCTGATCAAGCTAACATTGTCAATATTTTACAATAAAAACGAAAATAACGATCATTGTAGTACTACACACTAGAGAACCACCATCCCAAGTATGACAAAACCACAAATCCATGCATATGATGTAAGGTTAACAAGCTAAGAGTTCGACCAGTATAAAAATCAATTTCAAAAACCCACAAACACAATATCCCCGTTTTCCCCTCCCCTCCCAAACTGGCTCCAGTCAACCCAATATGATATTGTTCCTGTTTCTCCCATAAGAAGCCTCATACCGAACTTCAACCTGAATCGAACCAGGCACGCTGGTATTATCATTTTTACAAGATATTTTTCAGCTTTGAACTCTCTTGACCTCATATTACCTTGATCTGACTCCAAAAGAATAGGATCATGTATCATGGGGAAAACGCATAATGCCATAAGCTTCATCACATGCGAGTGGGGGGTAGATAATTGTGTGCACGAGTCCAAATTTGCCAAATTATAAATTATCACAATTTCTTCCCAATATTTCTCTCCAAATCTGACCCCCGAGTTACACCAAAGACGACAGGGTTCCTTTAACCTCCTCAAAGAAAGCTACATACCGCATCACTGATCAGAAACCAGGCATTCTGAAGTTAATGTGTTAAGATTTTAACGTTGTCGACTTTGTTGACATCATATCCTTGACCTGAACCAGGTTGACCTATGAACATGTACACATTATGGGGAACCCATATACCATATGAACATTGTTCAATCCAAGTTGGGGGTGAGTTATCGTTTAATGAGCTAAAATTTGCAATTGCATAATTATAAGCAATTTCCCATTTCTTTTCTCCCCAAATCTGACCCCGGGTCGGCACCAAAAACACAGGGTTCCTGTACTCCCTTTAAGAATGCTGCATAAAAAGTTTTCCACCTTATCGTACCCGGCATTCTGAACTTGACCCATCCAAGTGAGTTATCGTGTTAGCAAAGCTAGGCGTCACACACCACACACACACACCACACAGTCGTCGATAAATCACAAACACTGTAACAACGATCTCAGATCTGAAAACATACATTCGTTCACACCAGATCATCATTACTTTGGCAAAAACACATGTCACCTATTGAGCTTCCGTGGGTAGCCATTTTCTCGTTCTCATCTTCTCTACTCCGTGACAGCCTCTATCTTCGAATTTCTCTAAATGAATTACTCCTAAGGAGATGCTCCATATTTAGGGTTTTGGGGTTTTTGCTGTGACCTGGGTTGTCCCCTGTTTCTAGATCAACAGATATCTACAATACATGACCACCTTCGCTAAGCTCCGTAGTGTCACCCACTGCAGTGATGGCCGACGAATCTGACCTACTCAAAATACTCACAAGGTTTCTTCCATGGCGTCAGATGTGTAGCTAGAACACTTTCTGAACACTTTGACACCGATGAGGCCGATTTTTTGCTCATCAACCCTCACATAACTCGGCGGAATATTCTATTATCTTACATAAACCTTTCAAGTTTCCACCCCCAAGTGCCTCCTGTACCATCCCATAACCGAGTCTGCCTACATAAACAGCAGTCTAGTATAATATCAGTTCGACACATAGTACACACACTCACTACTCACCTACCTTGGGTGTTTGTCTAAATGCGAAGCTGCGAAAATTTGCACCGCGCACGGTTTCACTTTCACCAGGTTCCGCAGACAACTCCAACTATATAGGAATCTTATGGAAGATTGGGTTGTCTTGGCCTGCTTGGTTGCCTGCGGCTCTCTCCATGATTGGTTGGTTTGTAGTTAACGTAACACATTGCCCTGGCCTGTTTTCAGGCGCGTACGTGCGACCTATTCAATAGTTGTTGCTTTTAATTTTGAATGCAGTTTTCCTCGTGGAACCGGTTCCGATCCTACTGGTTATCATATTATTGGATATGGTGATGTCGGGTACAGTAACCGGTATATGTGCGTCTAAGACTTTCCGGTATACATAAGGGGAATTACGTTCGGTCGAAACCTACGTTGACCTGCTCAATCACACTACTCAGAGACGATTTCCTCACCTTCAGAGATTGAAGAGCTTCAAGACGAATAGACCAAGGAGTCCTCGTATTTACAAAACCGTTTGCCTATTTTGTTATCTCCACCGCGCCAGCAACCTTGCGCAACCCAATCTACTACACTGGGAATCATTATAAACTGTAATGATTCCTAGTAATTACCTAGTGTGACAACTGTACATATGAGGTATTGCCTTTCGCATTACGTAGTGATTTATTCCCAGGGCAATTGATTAACACAAAAATCAGCATTTGAAGAGAGGCTTTAGGACGCAAATCACGGGCGGCGTTCCCGGGTGGCCCTCGAGGAGGGCGGGGTGGGGGGGGTTGAATGGGGATTTCCAACAGTATTTTTTGCTTGGTTGAGGGAGACTCGTAACATTATCGCTCAATGACAATCCACATTCAATGGTGTAAAGGGCCTTGGCAACAATTCCCTCACCAATTGGGCAGGATGTTGTACCGCGGCCGAAAAAAAATTCGCCCAAGGATAATTTAGCTGCTTTTGAAATACACATTTAATGTGGAGTAACATAATCTATTCCTCCTAGTCTTGTGCACTTGATTGAAAGGAATGAATGACGAGACGTTCAGAACGGCTGTTCGGATCGCATAATTATGTGCAAGCATGTTTTGGGGCCATTTTTTTTTTGATAAGACAGGAAATTGGGTAAAAACAAACTACCCCCCTCGAGCAGGTTTAGCTTGTATAATACCCGATAATCAACCATGCCAGGGTGGATACGATTACGGCTCCACGTTTAATTATGTGCTCACGATTAGAATACGATAAATATTGTTTTGGAATCATTCTCTGAGGTGACAGGGCCTAATCTGAATCCTTATAAACATGATAGGGCCGGATGGGGAGTCCCCTGATTGACGGGAGGAGGTTGAAATGTGGTATTCTAACTTTCTTGTATTAGCATCTCAGGAGGATGGTCTTTTGAATCTCTGTTGAAGGTGAGATAAATGAATATGATTGGCCATGGTGGCGAAAAGACAATAGCCTCAAACGAACAAAACAGACACAACCGCTTCTCGAAAAAAAGGACACCATAAAAATACGCGTAAAACCCAATCATACAATTTGGCAATCGAACAGACATCTGCGAAGAAACAACAGACAACATCGCGAGCCCACGACAATACCGCCAATGAACAACAACACAACTTCGCAGAAGAAACAACAGCAATTTAGAGGTAATGCTAAACTTGACACCCCCCTGGCCGACTAGTGCCGATTTCTCTCCGACCGTATAATTATTTCCAACCTATAGCCGGTAAAATATTCCGTCATATTCCAGCTGAAAATTCGCGGGGCCTCATATCTAATAATCTTATGCTGGCTTTAAAGTTTTGGGAATCAGTTATTACTCCACTCTATCTCCACAAATATACTACTAGCAAAGTGCACGGCCGCATGTGGGCCTGGCGGGGAGCCGTCTCTCGATATTTCGACACTAGGTTACATTTATGTCTCTCGATATAATTGGTGACGATATACTCGTTTCGCGTCAAGACGATAATGTCGTCGGCGTCCTAAAAGCCGTCGCTAACCTGTCTCACTACACTACTCCTCCTCCTTCATACCTGCCCCATAACCAGTCCTAGAAAAGAACGGCTAAACAAGGTGAACATTGTTCAAAGGGGGTTACATAACCGCCCGTTAAACAATTTCAACTGACGATTGTAAATAAGGTGCTACGACATGAGGATATCCTTGGACCTTAACCACATCGTTTTAAAAACGCAAACCCAAATCCTCAGAGTTCTCACAAAGTGGTCAATTCGTTCAATCGGCGTCAATGAATAACCAACACACTGGTATTTTCCAGATTAACGATAAGGGCCATACCCGCTGAAGCGTTTTCTGCACCAACTGAACTGTCCAACTCAGCTTCAGTCCCGAGCCATTACAATGATCAAATTGTTTCAGTCGGCTATTTTATTATACAAATACATATATGTGAATTTTGCTTTGATCACAATATCCCTAAGGGAAACGCCGTTGATCAACATGCGCCCGACACTCCTATAATACGAAACATACTATGTGTTAGACTGCTCAAAGACCATGTCCATGGGTAAGCATTTTGTTCAAGTCGTTGTGACTAAACACCACCAAAAACCTCACATCTCACGCAACCAAACTCAAACGGCAACCACGCCAACAAGCCACGAATTATTAAGTGGTTTTCCCAAGAATCCAGGCCCAAGATCCGCTGAGTCGGATTCTAGGATCTCAGGTGCCTCCCATGACGATCAAGTCGTGTTCGCCGGCAAAGACGCAACACTAGATTAACTGTCACCCCCCCCCCCCCCTCCCCTTACTACACATCCACCATGGAATTGAATTTGTGCATGTTAACAAGCTAAAAGTATTAAAAAACGCACAGAACCGGTCACAACTACACCGTTTTTCACCAACCTGCACAAACTATTCTACTTACTCATCGAGACATCATGTTTTCTTCTCCCTGAAAGCCGGACATCCTTCAACTATCCAACAGATTACAACCGAGGTGGGCGATAAACACTGACCTCGTGTAGAACTGATTATGAACCACAGGTCCTTCATTTTGTCAGAGCTAATTAGACAACACTAGGAAAGCGCTACTAAGAGCATGTCCTCCATGCCGCGCGCCAGAACAAATACAGAAGGAAAAGGACACAAAATACCCCCATCGCCAATTGTGATCCGATGCCATGTGAGGAACATTTCGAGTTCCTCATTACGGGGTCTACAACGCCCTAACCATTCAAAACCACAGTCAAGTATTTGCCCAATTACCATTTTAAAATTGAATTGACAAGAACAAACGAGCTTCTCCTCAAACATCTTCCGCGCAATTGACAGACACAATCCAGACATTTCTTTTCTCCAAAAATAATGCTATTAGGCCGAGAACATGGCAAAAACTACACTGCCATTCTAACTTGCAGTCTTGCATCTTAGAATCACCCTCCAAGGAATACTAACGCATGGACATGCGTTCCCAATCTGATGTCTATTCCATGCTTGATGATTTTGTTACACTGCGCGCACCAGGACTGCGCGTAGTGTATCACACTTAAAGGAGCCGGCTATACCATGAAAATCCTGTCAAGGTGGAGTACATGGAGTATCATATGACGTCTGATTCTTGTTTGTATAGGCTGATTCCGCTTTTCGAGGGTTGATTCTTTCTTTGAAGGCTTGTTCCGTTTTCCCGATGGGTTGATTCTTTTTTTTTCGATCCGGTTGATTCCTGTTTTTCGATGGGTTGATTCTTTTTTCGCTGGGTTGATTCCAACTTCGATGGATTTGGTTACGTTTTGCGCTCCGTAGCATTCCGCCAAAATTTTAATGCTGGCTTTTAACGGTTTCTGATACGTGAATTTAAGGCGATATACAAGAAGTAATTATTTCCACCTATGTTCCAGCCACACTATGAAAAAAATTGTCACCGATTTTATTGGCGATAAATGAGCATTTCTCATTATGTGGCATGATACCAGGCGCCATCGGTTTCATCACTCAGGAAAAATATTTTAGAGACTGTCGTAAAATTTTAGCATGTCAGAAATTATTAGAGCGTGGTTGGAAAAATATTTCAGCATGTCGATAAGTTTTTTTAGTCATGCAGAAAATATTATAGCGTGTTGAAAAAATATTTCAGCATTCGAGAAAAATAATAGCATGTCAAAATTGTGTCACATGGCCATAACTATATAACAGGTTCAAAACAGGTGCTTCCCTATCGCAAGTGGATATCAATTTTCAACTTTATAACGATTTCCTGTTTTGAACACAGTTGCGCGCCAAATGTTTCAAAACATTTGCGTGACCATTAGTGTATGTGTATGTGTATTATCGTTTACGAGCAGTCAAGATCTGCCGATTCACACTCACGATACAAAGTCACGATATAGATAGTACTACCGCCCATGTACTGGCAATACGCCGGAAATATCAACTTATTCCCATGGTGTTCCAGGCAAAATGGAATTGTTATTATTATGAATAAGCGAGTGTGTGGTGCTTGCCGTGTGAGAATAAGAATGATCCATTTAATAAGAGATTGCTAGGGGAGGGTCGCTAATGTATAAATGGGGTCCGGGTGTGATAGGGCCTGAACACGAGGTCTTATCTAGATCTGTGGGACTGAACATCGGCACGCTCATTTCTGTACGTACGTTAGTTTTTTCTGCTCCATGGTACATCATGTCCGAGCATGCGTACTTGCAGCTCCTTGCCGAGTTGAGTTGGCGTGACGAAGAGGACAAATACCTGAAACTTCTAAATAGGCGCGGGTCGGCACTAGAGAATTCCTCCTAATTTGCGCCTGAATAGTTCGCCTCAACCGTTTCCATTATCGGCCCGGGGACGTAGGTATGTCCCGAATACGTTGTCCCGGGTTGAAAAGCTTCAAAATTCCATGAAACTATAGTGTGCAGTATGGGGAAATATTTGACGAATATCAGTGCGGTAGCGCTACGACTTGGTTGACGTGTAGCGACGGGAACATCTCGAAATATACCGTAGGACAAGGTTTCTGACTCCAGTGAAGTGCGGTTTCCTTTGCTTCTCAAGTTTTTGAATATTTTTTTGTTGTCTCTTTGGCTGACACTTGTTGACCGTCGCTGGTCAAGAGAACCATATTTTTGTCTGCATGAGGTTCATGATGGCGAATCGCCCACTACCGACTGGCGCGGAGCGTGGAACCCTTCTGACGTGATGTGCCTCTATATCTGTGGATTGGAAAATGAACGTTTTGGCTCAAATTGTTTTTCCCTCTAACCTTCAATCTGTGCATGCCTCAAAGGGTTCCCACATACCTCGTCAGAGCAACCGTTTCAGCAACGAATACTTCGCCAAGTCTCACAAGTTGGTATTGCATGGCTCAGTCGGTCCTTCCATTGAAATGATCATAATCTCACTACAAATCTGATAATCTGATTAGAGGAACGGGTGCTCTTACTGCCTCTACTTCAACAATCCTGTAAAATACTGGAGGGCGGGTTTTGGTATTATTGTCCACGAGTGGAATGTCCAATGTGCCGTAAATTTGAGATTCCCTTGTCAGAAACAAGTTGCGGCAAATCATTGTAATTTCCAATAATTCGAAAATCTACAAATTTTGATGCACATTGATAAAGTATGAGAACTTTCTATTTCCAGATAAATAACTTACTATAAGACTCGAGGACCCTCGGACACTTGTACTCGGACGCCAAGACTCGAACTCGGAGACTGTGGTGACCTCCGCCGAGATGACTCGACTCCAGCACTGATCGTATTGAAAATTTTCTAGATCATTTCTACCAAAATCACAAAAAAACAGTTCCCAAATGAGTTTCAGATTACCCCACTATAAATCATCTAGAATCTTACAGCCCCTAGCGCCCTGAAACCCGCGCCGAGAGGACTCGCGCTACACGCTCATGTCGGAGCACTGCACGCACATAGGGAATTGTTTTTTTGTGCTCGATTCCCCCTCGATTCCAAGCAGGAATACCCCCCCCCCCCGTCCTTGGGGAAAATCTTATCCACTCCTGGTCAAGGTCTTGGGCTCTAAGATGGCACAATCACTTCCACTCATGAGATTCAACCGCATAGGCATGTAGGTGGGATCGTCGTGAACAGTATTTATGACATACACCAAATACTTGAACTCTCTCATAATTTCCTCCAACAGTGCCCTCATTATGCATCCGCGGATTCCTATCCACTCAGTAGGAACTGGATTTCATCCTGATCAGGCAAATTTGGGGGGGCAAGCTTATGCGGCGATATGATGTTGGCAGTGAAACCATTTTCTTTTTTTCCTCGAAATGACCAATATTTACGCACACCAAGAAGTATACCCCCCAGTAATAAAGTGATATATTTCCTAAGAAAGCTATTATACACTCGTCTGGACAATTGATATGTAATCGTTTGTTGAGTGAGTGTATACTAGTTACCTCAGATGACGTTCATGAATGAAAAAAAAAAAAAAAAGTCATTGTACTCATCATGTTGTAGGTATAGTAGATCATGAATCCGGAAAAATAACGGAGTGATGTATGAAAATGGTCAAAATTCCATATGCGCAGTGGCGGAACTTCTTTGTCCATCAATGGCATCCAGGCAACTCCGTGATTTTTCTAATGTCTGTCACAAACTGAATGCATTGTCTTGTCGCCTATAAAGGTAGTAATTTTAATTGTGCTGTATATCATTTCATCAGTGTCATTTATCAAATAATATTTTTTATTTGTGCAAGAAAAAAACACAGTATATCAGGATTCCTACTTTCAAAAGTTGTCCACTTAGTACTAAGTTAAAGGTGTTCGATACAGGACCTAGTCTCAATAAGGTGTTTCTCTAAATCCAAAAAGTGTAGGCATCCATTTCAAATTTTGGTAGGTGTTTGGTCTTAAACCAATGAGAAATGCCAGTGACAATCCTGGGAGGTCGCCAGACCAAAAATTATCTAGAAAGTTCCGCGCCAACCGTGGTGGCGCGCTCCGGTTAGATGGCAACATATCGAACATCACATGCCTTGCCCTCCCCCCCCCCCCTCCACTTTCAAGGAGCCGGCGGTACCCCCATGGCCCCCCTACTGATAAATGTATGGCTACGCCACGACAAGGCGATAGTCCCAGTTCTCGCTGGTTGCGCGATCAGTGTTTCATCGAATAGTTCACCATGCAAACAATCACAAGGCATTAATGTGTTGCTTTAAAATTTGTACGCATTTGTTTTAACCCATACTAATCAGTGATCGTTTTCAAATTCGTCTACTGAAGAGTGAAGCAGTAATAAGTTTGTGGAAATGTGACTAAGATAGCCTCTAAATATGCAAATAGACAAAAGATTCAACTTCCTATGACCCATTTGCTCATTTCACATATATCTCAGGACACACTTAATACATTTCACGGGAATTCAATCAAACTTGAAAAATTTGCAGGAAAGAAGAATTATTACACAACTTGCCATATCACCCAGTGACTCGAGTCAATGTTATGTTAAACCCTTTTGGGGGACTAAACCAAGTAGACCATACCAATCAAGTTTCAGGAAATCAATCCAACTTGAAGTGGGGAAAAAAAAACCATGCGGAATAGACACAATGAATGACTCCAGTGTCCTCCACCCGATTGAATAACCCAATTTTTTAGTGAATTAATCACAGGAGTGCTCTATTTCACAAGACATGGGTGGTGTGGAATGAAACAAAATCCGACGAACTTTTCAAATTTTGCATAATTATGAATTAGACGACTCACTTACCATATTTGCCGCTGAAAATCTAATCATTCATCTACTCATATCCCGCATCTATTGCAACCAATTCACCATAGCACCTACGGTATCATCTGTAATCTTGCAACGAGCCTGAACATAGATTACATAAAATAGGCTAATTACCTTACCTTAATTGACTTTGTGCCCAAAATCTAATCAGATCTTGTCCACCCAATACCCGAACTACCACCCGGACCCTAAAAGTTTGTACGCATGTCACTGCCGTTCGTAAAGAAATATCACAATCCGCTCACGAGAAAGTGTGACACAACCCACACACACGCCATACTGACTACTAAGTCTCCTCCTGAATTTCATCAGGCGAGACAAAATGTTGGGATCAGTCTATATTGTGTAGTGTTGTAAAGTACTCGTTTGTTAGTCAAATAATGCGCTGTTCTAATGGTTCATTTATCCATCATCTCTAGTAAAAAAAACAAAAAAACACAAAAAAAAAAAAAGTACCAACACAATAATATACTATATCATTTGTGTACCTAAATAAGGAGAATTTGTTTACACCAGAACAGGGCTAGCTTCCCGGGGCGGAATTGAAGGGGACTCCGCTTAGATACCTTTCTGACGTTTCAGTTTTTTCCATCATGACGATATATTTCGGCGGATCCATGTGGTTTTAGCCTAAGCCATCCCGGGAGTGGATAGTTTAAAAAGCCATTCTTTTCCAAACGTTGTATATTTTGAAGGTTTAACATACTGCTTAGAAGGAAGTGCCCGTTTCCAGCTATCTGGGGGTTTTAAAAACCCAAACTTCTTGTTGCCGACACACCAACTCTCTGCAGTCAACCTGCACCCCCCCCCCCCCCTTCGCAAATCCGGATCCGTCACTGTAGCCAGCCCACTGTGCTTCCGAGCTTCACTAAAATATACCACGACTATCCAGTGACTTAGGAGTCCGTGTGTCAGTCTCCTTCGTTACCTCGGCGTGGGCCATCATTTCTTTTCAAAGATGTGTATATAGCAACTTGAATCACTATTGAACAGATGGATAGATGATGGGTGAATACATAATTACAGATACGGGGGAGGAGACTATAATTGCTTCGAGGGTTTCTGCATGTGTTTTCCTCCGGACACACACCAGTGCTCATTCCTGCTTACTGTCTAACTTGCATAAGGTTGTTCCAATGACAGAACTGGGGATAATCTTTCATTATAGACGACTTAAATAATGGTAGCAATTGAAACAACGCTGACCAGAAATTCATCTACAAGGCCGCACCCTCAGAAATGCAGTGTATCCAAATCGGCAAGCTGGAAATAAAGGGCTTCAATTTTTTAGCTCACCACATAGCTATAGTGAGGCTCATGTCACTATCTATCTAGCTATCTATCTAACTATCTATCTGCTGTCTGTCGTCTGGCTATCTATCTCATCTGATTGTCCTGTCTGTCTGTCTGTCTGTCTATCTGTCTATCTATCGTCTGTCCTTTTCTGTCTGTCGTCTATCTGTCTATCTATCTTCTGTCTATCTATCTATCTATTATCTATCTATCTATCTCTATCTATCTATCTATCTTATCTATCTATCTATCTATCTATCTATCTATCTATCTGTCCTGTCCCTGTCTGTCTGTCTGGCTGTCATTCGTCTGTCTGTCTGTTCTGTCTCTGTCTTCTGTCGTAAACTTTTACTTATGATTCAACGATCTACTATCTCTCTATCTATCTCTCTATCTATCTATCTCTCTAATCTTGTCTGTCCTGTCTGTCTGTCTGTCTGTTTCTGTCCGTCTGTCTGTCTGTCTGTCTGTCTGCGTCTGTCTGTCTGTCTTTCTTCTGTCTGTTCTGTCTGTCTGTCTTGTCTGTCTGTCTGTTCTGTCTGTCTGTCTGTCTGGTCTTCTGTCTGTCTGTCTGTCTTCTGTCTGTCTTCTGTCTGTCTGTCTGTCTGTCTGTCTGTCTGTCTGTCTGGTCTGTCTTCTGTCTGTCTGTCCTGTCTGTCTGTCCTGTCTGTCTGTCTTTCCTGTCCTTCTGTCTGTCTGCTGTCTTCTGTCTGTCTGTCCTGTCTGTCGTCTGTCTGTCTGTCTGTCTGTCTTCTTGTCTGTCTGTCTGTCTGTCTGTCTGTCTGTCTGTCTGTCGATCTGTCTTTCTGTCGTCTGTTCTGTCTGTCTGTCTGTCTGTCTGTCGTCTGTCGTCTGTCTGTCTGTCCAACTGTCTGTCTCATTCCTGTCTGTCTGCTGTCTGTCTGTCTGTCCCCGTCTGTCCCCCCCCCCCCCCCCCTGTCTGTCTGCTGTCCCGTTCTGTCTGTCTGTCGGGTCCTTCTGTCTGTTCTCTCTTTCTGTTCTGTGCTTCTGTCTGTCTGTCTGTCTGTCTCGTCGTCTGTCTGTCTTCTGTCCTGTCTGTCTGTCGCTGTCTGTCCTGTCTGTCTGTCTGTCTGTCTGTCTGTCTGTCTGTCTGTCTGTCCTGTCTGTCTGTCTGTCTGTCTGTCTTCTGTCTGTCTGTCTGTCTGTCTTTCTTCTGTCTGTCTTGTCTGTCTTTCCGGTCTGTCCTGTCTTCTGTCTGTCCTGTCTGTCTTCTGTCCTGTCGTGTCTGTCTGTCGTCCTTGTCCTGTCTTCTGTCCTGTCTGTCTGTCATGTGTCTGCCTGTCGTCTGTCTGTCTGTCTGTCTGTCTGTCTGTCTGTCTGTCTGTCAATCTGTTTGTCTGTCTGTTCTTCTGCTGTCTGTCTGTTCTGTCTGTCTGTCTGTCTGTCTTCTTCTGTCTGTCTGGCTGTCTGTCTGTCTGTCTGTTCTGTCCTTATGTTCTGTCTGTCTTCTGTCGTCTGTGCTGTCTGTCGGTCTGTCTGTCTGTCTTCTGTCTGTCCTGTCTGTCTGTAAACTTTTTGCTTTATGAGCCACAACATAGTTCTGCTTTGATGAATCTCGACTAGACTCGGTCATAAATGTTATTGACTGATGGGTCATTGTTGACCACTAAAGGTCAAGGTCCAATGGCATTAGTGGGGAACATGGGCAATAGTGGAAAACTGCAAAACTCGACGTCTTCCTAATTGTTTTTTCACTTGCTGATGTTCGTCCTAATGATGGTCCATCAGCCGTATCTTCGGGGTTCTCATGAATTTTTTGTCCAAGGTCACACTTGGACCCGAGGGCCCACTTTGTAGGAATTTTCAGGAATTTCACACATTGGGTACCCTGAATGCATCTCTTACAATAGTAACAATCAATTAGCTTAAAGTTACATGTAATGCTCCTCGGGTATGGCCACCGGGTGTGTTTTTTGGCGACCTTCGTGGCTGAAGGCCCAAGGTGGGCCCTCGGGCCCATCTGTTAAACCCATCAAAAATGATTCTAACAAAGATTTGATATGCACAAGTGCTGTGATGTTCAACTACGTAATGAACGAAGGTCTAGTTACCGTACCTTATGGGGTTCTCAGAATTTTGAGGGACTGTAGCCCATTTGGGCCCGAGGCCCGTCCCGTGGATTATGCAAATGTTTCTTTCTTCCTCTTACACCGTGCTGATCTTGAAACAATAATAATGTCATACCTATAGCTTTTTCCAATTCACCTAACTTTTGGTCCAATGACTCCACTTGGGCCCTACAAACAGCCTATTTACTCCACATATCAGTGCTGTCTTTGGCCCTGACCGTCATCTTTGACGGATGGTCGACTAAACTTGACACCTTGTTAATTGACCCATGATACATTTTTGACTTTGTGAGGGTCAGGTGTCAAATGGCAATAGCCATTATGTATTAAAATGTATCTTTCTTCTCACAAAGTATTAGATTTTCACTGAAACTGTGTCAATAAATGTCCTTTGGGGAGGTGCTCTTTTTCACTCAGTTTGCTTTGCAGATTTTGATACAACAATCATATGTGTACGTTAGAATTGAAGGCAGTAAACTCATGTGGAAAAAAGCAAAACAGTCCATTCTTCGATGGATGTTGACCAACTTAGGCACATAAGGCCATTGCTTTGAACTCTTGCCGCCTTGGCCTCATGACTTGAACATTCAACACATAATTTACATTCATCTTAGATACATTTTGTGCGGTATGATCTACAGCACCATTGGTGCTATTGTTTACATCCAGTCCAACTTGTTGAATATAACATAAATAAAACAAAGTATAATAATGTAATTAGCAAAATTTGTAAACCTCCTATACATGCATGGTTCCATTTATAAATAAAATTTCTTCCCAGTAAACAGTTTTCAAACAGCCTCAATCCACAGCTCGAATTTGCTTGTCCAAAGCAAACAAAAAAACATAAACTATTAGTATCAGAATAAACTATGAAAGATATATTTGTGGATCAGTCACTTTCATCCAATTTCAAGTCACGAGGATGACGATTAAATGGATCACGACAAACAACAACCATGAATTCCCGGGGGTGCACAAGCCAACTGCAGCTCATTGAAAATATCAGGGATCCAAAATATGAATCATCGAGTAACATCAGCCAGCCATAGCTGCCTCTCTTCTTCTCCCCTCCCTCTCATTCTCCTCCTCTCTCAGAGGCTAAGCAGGGGAATGTGTAACTTTTACCATCGCCATCCTGCCCCATGCATTGCATCCCTGATACCGCCTCCCATATGTTGACTGTAGCATTCTCAGCCTTTATACTTTTCCTCCTGAATACCTAGAGGAGTAGCTGAGACCCACTCACGCCGACATGTGCCATACATAGGTAAAATGAACTACCAATTGATTGGAAAATTTTTGGCTAATTCACCCAAGACGTGGGTAGTGGAATAGTGGACTATTATCTCATTCCATTCATTCCATTTCAAACCATGAATCATTCACTTTTCTTTCGTTCTTTATATCATTAACACATCATTGTCAGGAGCCCAGCGTAGTTAATATTACAAGTTTTCATAATCATCATGTATATGATTTATTTCTTCTTATGTCCGCAATTATTGGGGGTGCAAATTTTATATTATGTATGCCCCCCCCCCCCCCCCGGAACCACCTGTGGAATGGCAACATTGGTAGAGCGTCAGCCTTCACCCAGGAGTTTTGGGATCCGTATCATTAACATTTGGACGTTACCAAGGAAGTTCCTTTTTTGGACACTCAGGTTTCTCGACCAATTAATGTTTTTATCTCTGATTCACCACTGCATTTGGTCCAGAACTATCCGAAAGAGAACTTGTCAGCGAGTCACATCATCGTCATCATCCTTTTCCCACGGAGTCCCCTTCCAGACACGTGATGAACAATGAACGCTATATTTTATTTTGCAAGATCTATACCTCCGATTCACCACTACATTTAATCTAGAACTGTCCGAAAGTGAACTTTAATAAATAATTAATAGTATAGATTTAAGAGCACTCGTAATCCAGTCTGCCTAAAAACGCTAGAGGAGCAATTACGAAAAAAAAAATTAACAACAAAACTCGAAACCCACAAAGGTCCATTTTGTTATACATCATGGTGGAAAGGTGAGTTAATAATATAAACGGGAAAAAAATTGTCTTACTACAGTATGAACTGATTATTCTTTGTAGTCATGCGTCTTCACCATCATTCACCTCAGCAGCTCATTCACCTTCCCTCCTCGTGGACGATTGTTTAACTCATATACTGTGCTAGTTGCTTGATTGAATGTTAAATTATTGACTCAATTCCACAATCAGCACATGCAAACATTGAGTAAACTGTTTTGAGGTAAGGATTCCCCTCATGTGCAGTGGGTGAACCCTGAGTGATTATCTTTTGTTCCTCATGCAGTCCTTGCTCCCGGAGTACTGAGGGTAATCAACTTTCAAATTGGTGGTCTACTCCAATACAACGAGAACAATTACAGGGTGACTACAAGGTGGCAGGGACGAATTTACCACCGAAATGCCCAGAGCAGGCCTCTGATCAGTACCAAATTAGCACCTGAAAAAATTTCAAAACGTGTGTTATAGGGCCAGATAACCCATGAAATTCCCAAACTTCACACAGAATGAGGTGAGGCCACTGAAAAAAAGTATTTCCGCAGCCCGTTATGATCTAGTAGTAATCACACAAGCTAATCAACCCCCCAGTGTCTCTCCTCCAGGTTGCGCGAATCAGTCGTGGTTCCTTCCACGCATACGTCACCATGCAAACAATTTCCATGTGCTTCTTTCATATTTTGGTATATTTTAGCAAATAACAGAAACAGCTTACCTACCACTCAGTGAACAATTCAACTCAATAAGGACTGATCACTGACCGGTGTCTCCAAAGGGAGTATCACTTTTTGTTGTGGAATGTGACTAATTGCATAATTAGCACATAACACAGTAACTAAACTTTTTCCATTGACCATTTAAAAACATCTCAGGACAAATGGTGGACCAACCCTCGGATACGTTTCATGGAATTCAACAAGCCTTGCATATTTGCATGAAGAAGCATTAATACACACCAAATAACCCCCAGTGACTTTAGTCAATGTTGAAATTTGGGGGGACTTACCCATCAAGGCTTCATGAACATCGAACGACTTCGAAATTTGAAATAAAACTATGCAAATAGACCACTGAATGACCTCCAGTCTATGTTAAACATGTTGGAGAGTGAAGTAAGCCATACCCACCAGGTTTCATGAAAATCTGGCAAACCTTTATTTATAAACAAAATATGCATAAATTGTGCAAATTAACACTTGATGACCCCTCGGGTGACCATGAATCCCGATCTGAAAAAATCAAACTGAAGTAATAACCAGGTTTCCAATGAAAATCAACCAACATAAAAATTAATATGCAAATTAGGACGACTTACTAATTTAACCGTGCTGAAAAAACTAATCAGTGGAATCTACCTAGTATCCTGATCCTGCACCTATAATGCCAAACAAATTCACCAGAGTAAGTCCTACGGTTTCATCCGTAACCCGTAATCTTGCTAACGACCTAAACAATAAATGACATAAAATAAGCTAATTACCCTAGGGCCCCCCTTTAATTTAGTGCTCAGCCAGGCTTAGCTAAACAAGCTGTGGCATGGCAATGCATGTGGTAGGGCCCATATTTTAGCCTGCGCTTCGCAGGCTTTTTTGTCCTGACCTGAACTCGAGGCCTAGCTGTATATCTTTTGCTAGTGCTAAGCGGGGGCCAACTTTCTGGTTTCAATCAACACAAGGCTTGCGCTCTTCTCCATCAATATAACCCAAAGACTCAATTGTTTTTGTTAGAAGAGGCTTAGAACTCATTCCCTCATATTGGTGGTCTTTGGCATGGTTATATTTACCCCACCCTGAATCAGTCCCGGAATCCATCCCCCAACTGCCATCACTGCCTTATTTGTGTTACCAGTTGCCACTCTAGGAAATAGATATAATTAACTCATGCAGATTTTTATAGTAATGTATTGCAGTGAGCCGATAGGATAAGAGGATCACCAATATTGAGCTCTGAGTGGCAACACTTCTAATTACAAAACTATGTTTCAAACCAAGACGCTGGAACAAACAGGTGGCGATTGACCCCCAATTATTACTGTCAAAATTAAGCTTGTAAGTAGGACTCGTAAACTCTATTCCATGAAATTTTAACATTTTTACTTTGTAAGTTGGATCGAAACATCCTGGAATGATGTGTTGAAGGTTAGAGCTGTGTGGTAAGGGCTGTTGTAAACGCGGAGAGAAGTTGGAGGCATGAGGTGGACGGCTTCGTAACCTTCGGCCTTCAATGGGAGATGTGCTACAGTAAAAAAATTCTACGTGGCTGATACGTGGATACTGCCATAGCCTACATCATACATGTAACTGATTGGGCAGCCTAGGCCCCTAGGTCAAATTTACCAAGCCGCGATGGTTTGAACGTTAAGGCAGGCTGCTAAGTAACGTTACCGATTTTGAAAAACCGTGATTCGCGGAATAAAATAGAACATGAGGCCTAGTTGGGTAGGCCTTGTTACCACGATGGGGTGAAACCCAACAGGTTGGATGGATGATCAGGACCTAAGTTCCCGAATAGATCTCTTCGAAAGACTAGTGAAAATAGGACATTTCACACTACAACATTCAGCGGGATGAGCAGTTCTTCATTTCAGGCTAGTCACGTCGTCGTACTGCACAGGACTGTACACGTACTTACACATGCCATGCTTGCCACAGTAACGTATATGGCATGCCCAGGCTAACGTAATCGCATGGTGATGTGCCAAAATAGAAGATGATGTGGACAACTTGACAATATGATGTCGATGTTATAAACATAGGAGGGTGGGCTCACGTACACAGCTGTAGTGGAATACCGATAATACCGGATATCGAGGCCAAATCAATGGCAGAAAAGGTAACACCGTGAAATCTCAAGAAAAACATTTGGAAAAACCTCATAATTCGCCTCTGCCAGCTGAGTTTTTTTTCCTGGATCATACTGAAATTTGCGGCTGACGTGCCGAAAATTTTCTTCTATTGAAAACACTTGGCGAGGGTCGGGTCTCGCTGCGTGTTTCAAAGTTATGAAATTAGGATAACAGGGAGCAGATAAACAACATGGTCATTTTTTTCGACATGCTGATTTTTTTTTCGACATGCGAAATTTTTTTTCGGCCTGCTGAATTTTTTTTTCGACATGCTGAATTTTGCTCGACATGCTGAATTTTTCTGACATGCTGGAATTTTGTGTGTGACATTTATGAAACACATGGCGCCCCGTATTGGAACAAGGTGGAATAATGACTTCTAGGGTGTTATTCCGTTAAGATTAAACGTATCAGGTCGGGAGAGAGGGAGTAGATCAGGGTCGGTCAGTAGAGCTTCAGACCGTTGATCGTAAGTTGTGAGTTCGAAACCCCACAGGACCGAAGCAGCTTTTCGTGGTGTCCTTGGGCAAGATACATCATCTCCACGCCTTCTCCACCCAGGTGCTAATTTGGGGACCTGTGAGGAACTTGACAGGACAGTACAACCGGCGCGGTGTTAGCCCATGCCACATACTCTCCGGGTTGTAGGACAGGGCGTACCAGGTTCCTATGACAAGGGAAATATCTGTAGCGCTTTGAGCACTCCGGTGGAAAGGCGTATATAAGCATTGAGATAATATTATCTTTATCAGAAACGAGTAAAGCCAACATAATTTTGGAGCATCGGGTTCCATAAGACTACCGCTATCGTTACGCTGTCAAACGATTGTATGCAATTCTTCGTAGTTCACAGCCATCAGGCGTGGTCACCGCCCACTTATTCCTCAATGTCCCCTTTCCCGAAAAAAAGTTCCGTATCCCCGCAAAGTATTCCAAACACCGAACGAAAATTTGAAATTTGAAGAGTTGACTTACAAGAATTCCCAAGGGCAAGAGAGATGCACACTTGTTCAGGCAGGGGGTGATTCTCACTGAACTTTGATTGACTGATTCCCAGGAGGACCATATTTTTATATTTAGAAAAACTATAGCCCGTACGACTGCTGCATGAATGTACTGCACTAAGCCCATGCGCACGCGATCGATAGCAGAGTCTTGACAGTTTGTGTATGCTATACATTCTCGAACATAGGATATAGGTTATCCTTAATATTGCAAAAAAGGATCAATTGTGAAACTATCTTTCGATATTGGGAGGAAAAAATATATACTCCAATTGGGTAGGGTGTCTGTATGGGTGCATTCAGCAGTAATCTATTTCTCTCTACCTGATAATAACTTCAAACAAAATTCAACAGGGACCCAGGGGGGCTGGGGGGTCCGGGCGGTCTCCCCCCTCCCAAATGAGAAGAAAATAGCAGGGGAGGAAAGAAAGGGAGGGACCGGATCGTTTATATAAGGGGCGGGATTTAGTGTGTTGTGAGTGCGAGCGCATGTTTGATTCGGCGTGGATTTGTGGATGAATATGTCCATTTGTCCACCACACCCCCCCCCCCGCCCTATAAAAATTAGGTCTAGTGGCTTAGTTAATTTTGCAATAAGAAAACGATATTCCTGTAGGTCTTATAACTCTTTTTATGGTCGTGACTTATAAGTTTAATGGGATGGTGACACTGTAATACTCCGAGTTTGGAGCCAGCCGGCCCCCGGTCTCCGGTCCGTCGCGGGCTCATCATTCGATCTCGACTACACCACGTATCACATATTGATATCTACTCCAAAAGTTACTGGTCTTCAACCTCAGCTGCCCCATTCCTATGATAAGTTGCTGAACGCTAGATCAGACCGCCGGGAACTCACCCCTCCACCCAACATGGTTGCATGGTCTTGATTGTTTTAAAACTGAAAACTAAGATTGTTGCTATTTTTCAGTCAATCGAATATTAAACCTCGATGCATAAATACACGCTGTCGCCAACAATGTTTATGGGCTAGCCAACGTGAAATTCACCATGGTTTCGAATGTCATCGACAATCCAAACATGAAACACCGAAAACTGATTGTATTTTCGCGTGTTATAATCGCGATAGGTTTTAAAATGAAACCGATTTAATGCTCATGTGTGGCGGGAATTCTTTACATTCCATGTCCCATCCAAAATCTCTCCATTATTACCGTACCGTAGTTTGCCACCAGTCCCTGTTGACAGCTGATAACCTGATCAGCACAAATAACATTCATTACTGTCCTATCGAAACGGCTGCTCAGTTCCAGAAAGTCGACACATTTATTGATCTTACACACCAGTTATAAATTATATAATACATTTAAGTATGTTTTGTCATTGCAGCGTTTCAACTCGTCCTCTCTGCCTCAGCCAGTAATCCCGCCAAAGATAATGGCTTCCAACATGGTTACAGAGATACTCCGTGAGTTGATTAATGAGAAACTTCATATTTGACTTAGACGGAACTGTGTGGGGGGAGGGGGGAGTGTGGTGTCGAGTTTGTGCGTATGTGCGTTGTCTGTTAGGTACTGCCGAAAAAGCGTGTGCATTACTTCACTGGAAAACGATAAAATCGCCCGTGAGAACGTTCGGACAAATCGATATCGATGACTGTATTTCGCCCCAATGCTGTGAGAGGATGATTTTGTTGGGCGACGTCGTGTTAAGCGGTCCATCTAATTTTTTCGCGAAGTGTTCGGGGTATAATGAATATTTGTGCTAGTGCTGCATATCGGAGTTTGTTGTATCAACAAGGCGGAAAATCTTGTGGCAATCAATTATGTTTCGAGCGATATTGGTATACGATTTAGTTGCAACCCAACTATTTTATATATCTGATTTTTGCATAGTGCTCGGAATACATTGTGAATAATAAAAATTTGACGTATGTTCAAACAAAGTTGCTATTGACAATATTTTTCACTGAATATCTCGAATTTCCTGGTGAGTAATCGGTTGATTATCCTTACTGAGTCAATTTATGATAACCTTTAAGGCGACACTCTAATAATTTGGTATATTTATAAGTTGAATGAACAGTTAGCGTAATATTTTTGCCATCTTTATCGACTTATGAATTACTGGGTTATGCTGCCCTCTTCCGAAACGGCTTGAAATGCAAAAAGGCCTTTGATTATAAGTTGGGCCTAATGACTCTGGCCGAGAAAGGCGCTTTCTGCTAAACTACTCATTAGTAAAAGCATGTAACTGGGCATGCATCCCGGTACTCATTATGTCACCGTGCGAAACTTCATAAAACCGGTCACTCATTCCGATTCTTTTGTATTAGATGTAACTTTGGCATTCAGAAGAAAAAGCGTATCTTTCAGCTAGCGTCAATTAAAAGAGAGGAATGTGTTGACTCGGTATACTACCTGGGAGACCGGAATGTTTCCTGCCTTGCCTAAATAAGTCAGCAAGCAGAATGATGTCACTTTCATTCCTAATGAAGTGTTTCGACAGAGTAGGTTTCGCGATGGCACTTCATAGGTTTTACAAGACGCGGTATTTGACGATTGTTGTCTTACAGAGAGGCGTAGCTACGAGTAGTAAGAAAAAACGGCAATTCTAATTGGCGAAGCGGCCGCTTTGCAGTCTCAGGCTCTCTGTCTCTAGTTACTGTTAATTTGGTTGTATTCTCCCTGATATGAACCAGGCCCCCCCGCGTCGTTGCATCGGAGATGTCTATTCGAGTTTAACCATCTCTCTACTCTAAATTGACTACCTGGTTTTGCATAACAGTATAGCGCCCATTTCCACAGTGACTATTGTGAATCTGTTGTGGAAGTGCGCCACTACGTTATATTAACCTCAGTACACCTGTTGCGAAGATGCGACCTCTATTGATACAGCGTTTGGCCGTTTTACCGGCATCACCGCCACGAGTTCATATTTATATGCATCCGGGTCTTAAGGTATAGCATAGAGCCCGCCAAATATCGGTAGGGCTACACTTAAATTAGAAAAACAAAACAATGAACATACAAAGTAATTTTCCACATTTTGACACCTCAACCATCGTGCTCCATCCAGATAGTGGCCCAACCCCAGAAATGTGCGTTTTGCCATTTTCGGCTGGAATAGAAGTGGTGCTGGCGGGTATAGAGGAGGATCAAAATGTTTTGGCCCCCAGAAGTGACAAGAACAAACGTCTTTTGCCAAAACATTGACAAAAAAACTTTTTTAACCCCACTTGTGCCCCGCCCAATTGTTGCCAACCCCCCCCCCTCCCCCCAACCACCCCCTGAAATGTGTGCACCCTTCTTGTCAACATTTTCTGCACCGAAAGTAAGATAATGCGTGCTAGGGGTACAGAAGATAGATAATAAATTTCTGCAACCCAGAATGAAAAGAACGTCATTTTCAAACATATAATTTGACGGTTCGCCACCAAATAGTGACCCACGCCCAAAAATGTGGTTTTGTCCATTTCGGCCGAAATTAATTGGGCTGGAGGTATAGCCCCAACCGACAATTGTTAATCACACGAATGAGAAGAAACGTTCACGCCAATATTATTTTTGGAATATTTGTTGTTTTTGTCGGTGAGTCCCCACACCGCGATAGGACCCGTTCCAATTGCCCAAAAGATTCACCGGTTATTATTTCATGTATGGTTGCATCCCTGATTGTACGCATTCACTCATCATGCGCACGGACTTGTTATTTATTATTATTCACGTCATTCAAAGTCCCTGTGCCGTTGCTATGGATACATAACATTGCATTTCCGACCATCCCAGGTCCCACTGTTAGCACAGTGACCTTTTCTTATTTATTTTAACATAGCCCGTTAGGCCGTTTACCATGGATTACCAAGCTGAACTTTGTCCCTACTTTTCACTTTCTATTGTTATCGAGTTCATTGCACTCGCCTAACGGTTCCGTACGCGTACTGGACAATATTGGACTCTCGGTGTTGAACGAATGAAGCTTGGGTCTCCATAACAACGTTATTGGCTCTGTCTGCTTCATGAGAAGACACGGCGGACATTCATCGATCTGCTTCAAATTTAATCCTGGTTGTCCAGGAGAAATTTAGATGATTTATTCTAAAGAGTTCAAGAAATTCGGAGAATACGCTACTCGATATGTCTCATCCGCGATTATTTCTTGTGTGGTCAACTTGTTCGAACGGGTTTTAAAATCGTATCATACGATTGTCAATAAAGATAAAAAAGCATTAACGAAGACTAAATTCGATGGTTTTGCGGCCTCTGTGACGTCAGTGATAGCGGGGAGGTTCATGTTGGGTTGATTAAATCTCACAAATTATTTATTTATTATCGCTTATTAAACTAAATACGGATAACCTGACTGGGATTGATGGCGGCCGTCACTGTGGCTGATATATCAGTTTTGAGGGGACCGTTACTGGGTGTCACTAACAGGCCTCCCTGACGTAGAGTTCTGTATGTCATAAGTTAGTAACGGTACACAGCAGCGTTAACAGTTATTACAGCCTCTCTTCACAATGACGGGCCAAGGCAGCAGCCCTGTCAGTGAGAGGAGACACATTACTAACTGTGTTATGGGGGGCCGTTACTCTCTCACTGTATACAGCGTACAATCCCTCATGAAGGATGCAACCGCACCATGATTGATGACTCTTGCTCTCAGTGTGGTTACAGAGGCCGCCATCAGCCTTTATTTAGTTTACGTTAATAGATGTTTCCTCAATCAGGATTAAAGAGAAAAGATTGGTGACAGCTGAGAACAGTAGCCTCATGAAACTGGCGAGGTGAGAGAGTATGATGCGGTGAGTACACACAGTAATATAGGCACATACAGGCTAGAAAAAAAAGAAAAAAAACTCTTAGTACCATAAATAGTGAACAACTAGATGGAATCAGACAAAAACTTTTACCTTATTGAACGAAAAAATCACACTTTACCAACAAATAAAGCGGAATTTTTCCAAATCGTGCATTTTTGGTAAACGGCAGGGGTATGCCTTGTAAAATTTTTCACTGGGGGCATGTGACAGACAGTGTGTCGACCACACACAGTTGATGTCAGGTTGCAGTATTTTGTGTATCTTCGGGGGAGTACTTATGCCGCACACAATCACGGGCGTACTCGACTAAATGGGACTTCCTTCTGGAGGCGTATACACTACACATATCGACCACAGGACTTTGAGGGATACAAAAGGGTGTGTTAATAGGAATAATTCTCCCACCCGTAAGTTTCCGGCGTCCCGGGTAGTCGTCGTACCGAGGTTCCCTGTGCCGGCGCGTCGGTTGCACTCAGCGGAGCGTCGGATGCGAGGATTCTCGGCGGGTAGCGGTTCTCCAAGTGGAAGAATTATTTTGTCGTAACACAGACACGTGTTTTATCGCTGGTCTTGTCGTTTGTCAGACTGTATCCTTGGATAGGTAAAAAGCCGTTGTATCTTGGAAGTTGATCCGATTTCGAACTTAGAACTTTTAATCCGCAAAAATAAGCAAAGACAATAGTGTGACGATTAACATGGGCGGCGATCCGGGGGGGGGGGGGGGGAGGTAGGTGAAGGGGGGGGACGGGGGGACATGTCCCACCCAATATTGTTGGTGGGGGGGGGAATGATATCAATTTGTCCCCCCCCCCCAATATTTTTCGGGACTGACTGGTTGAAAAAAAATCCTTATAATCATACGTACAGTATGCCAGAACATATTTTTTCCATCATTACATGTATAATACAGTAGGCCTATGTTACAATAACTTTGTTCAGATCTAATTCAAATATATGACTTTTCTCCATGCATGTCATCTTCAAGTGGGGTTGAAACATTGGTAGGCCACAAGGAGAATTGCTTGCGGACGTGGTTCATGTTGCACCCCCTCACCACTAAAAATGCCTGGAAACACAACCTGCCCCATGTTCTTAACACTGGCACACAACCAATAGCTAGAGTTTAGTCTACTTCTGATCGTGTTTGTTCGACTGCTGCATGGTTCCAGAAGATAAAAAGTATATGCAACGAAAAACAACAGGGCAAGTGTTCGTGCACTCCTGTGCGAGGTTACGTGATTGGACGTATGGCTATGCGCAGAGCGGGGCGAAGATTCTGAGACATGAACATTTTTAACGAAAATTCGAACGAGAAACCAAATCTGAAAAAATGACCGAATTTACTGCTGACGG
Organism: Sclerodactyla briareus; assembly: GCA_026419785.1. Classification (NCBI taxonomy): domain Eukaryota; kingdom Metazoa; phylum Echinodermata; class Holothuroidea; order Dendrochirotida; family Sclerodactylidae; genus Sclerodactyla; species Sclerodactyla briareus. Next base: position 229,521 of record JAODTK010003699.1, read on the forward strand.
GCCAATTCCTTTAATCAAATGCCCGCAAATATTCAAATACATTTCCATGACAGTGGAGTTCAAGCAAATTTTTAAGATGCGAGCAACTTCAACCCAATGGGAAAAGGGTCTCGATTGAAGACCTCTAAACTAGGGCTATGGTAGGAAGGAGGCACCACGATGAAGACATGTAAGCATTACCATCGATCAGTTTTCGGAAATTTATTGGCATTTCAGTGATGCCTGATTACTGCCATTAAGCCCGGGAAGTGCCGCCTCTCTGCAATTGGGTTCGAGGGAATGGGGGGGAGGGGGTGTAAGACATCGTGTGGCGCGAATGGTAACGAATAACATAGAGCAGTTCCTTCAAGAGCGTTTCTGGAGATATAAATTTTATTGTTAAATTCAGGATGTTGCTAATGTCATAAGACCCGGGAAGTCCCGTTTCCTGCAATCGGGGGGGTTTCTTAAGGACTCAAAATTTCCTGGTACTGTCGCGTCCACTGATGGTGGCGCGAATTGTAGTGAATGAACAGGATCAGTTCCTTCAAGAGCGTTCCTTGAGATTAGAAATTTCGGGAACTTATTGTCAATTCAGTGATGTTGCTCGCTGTCATAAGGCCCGGGAAATCCCATTTCCGGCAATCGTGGGGGGTCGTAAGGCATCAAAATTTCCTCGAACCACGACGCGTCCACTGATGGTGGCCCGATTGTAAGGAATAAACATCGTTCAGTTCCTACAAGAACGTTTCTTGAATATAAGTTTTGCAATTCATGCTAATTTTAGGACGTGCTAATTGCCCTACGGCCAGAGGAGTGCCGTTTCCTGCCAATCTGGGGGTAATATTAAAACGAGAATTTTCCTTGTACCCTACGCGCCACGATGGTTGTAAGGAAAAGCAGCGAAAGGTCCTCATAAGGTTTATTGAATTATAAAATTTTCTGAAGATTATTGCCAGTTTTAGGGACTTGCTCACTGCCATACGGATCGCGGAAAGGGCCGTTTCCTGCAATCTGGGTGAGGGAGACTGGAAAACGAAAATTTTCCTTGTACCCTACGAGTTCAACGATTAGTGCATGGCCCGGATTGTACGCGAATGAACATCGATCAGTTTTTCGAAAATGTTTTTTTGGAAAAAATACAAGAATTTATTGCCAGTTTTAGGGAGTTACTAACTGCCTATGGCCCGGAAGTGCCGTTCACTGCTGCAATCTGGCGGGCTCTGTGAAACGAAAAATTACCTTGTTACGCTCCGCACCCGCCAACCAATGCGTAGACGCCTCCGCTTAGATGGTGCAGCCCTCATATGTTCCCCCCAAGATTTGACACGATCGCCGACCCGACGATTGTTTTAACAAACGAGCAAGGGGTTTGTGACAGAACAAAGGACCTCGTGGGCGCCTCCCTTATATACCGGGGTCCGGACCGGTGCGCTAAGCTCCACGGTTCGTCTGGCCAATCAACTCGTTGTCCTTAGTAACGACCTTGGCCAATGAGAGTCAGCAGCTTGCTCGCTAATCTAGTGTTGATCACTGCCTCAGGCCGCCTCCAGGCCTCCGACGAAAAAAAACACCCTTCAGGTGAATCATTACCTGTTTTTGGCGCCAGGATATCCACGTGGCGTGCTTGGTTTTTGTTTTTTTTATGCTATTTCACGCCCCATGCGGTTCCTTGCCTCGGCAGAAGTCTTCCCACTAGTGCCTTGCACGACACAGGCATGGAAGCCTAGTATGGGCTGTTTGGAGGATTCAGAAGCCTCCAAAACCTTTCTAACTAGGCAAGGAACACATCCAATTTGTGGTTAGTGTAATGGAAAATTTAGTTAGGTATTATGCACTCGGCTTCTCTTAATAGTGCAATTTCACTAAAGATGATAGGTGTATGAGTTGATTTTCAATGAGACTATCATGAAACACTCACTGTGACATCTAGGCAGATCACCACTTCTTATACCTAATAAATAATTAGGCACACACTCAAAGTGGTAAAAGTGGTTATCACTTTTTTTGAATACGGAAGATTACCATTAGATTATTAGACAACATGCCTCTATTAATACTGCCGTTTTACTAAAGCCATTGACTTAAAATTTTTGATAAATCTGCCATGATAATATTGAATACACACTGTAGAAATACTGATAGGCATTCATAGGTCTTGAAAAAAAACTTGCCAACCATCATTTTTATTAGGAACGCATTGAAGGTTGTCTCAAAAGTTTGCTATCACTGGATTCGAAAAATGACAATTGTGATTAAGCAGGCCTGCCTCTATTAATTAGTGCAGTTTTAATAAGACGCAAGGGTATAACTGTAAACTTACAAGGAGGACTGCATGATACCATTGAATACACACTGTAGACTCGATTGGTGACAGTCTTATGACAGTCTCTTAAAGAGAAAACATGATGAAATCGGACAAAAACCATTAAACCGCATTGAATACGAAAATTCACAATTAACAAATAAAGCGTAATCGTCCAAATTGTGACATTTTGGGTTCAATTGGCAGGGGTATGTCTATGTGAACTTTGTCACCTGGATCATGGGTCAGACAGTGACAACAGTTCATGAGGCATATATGGACAGTGGTGCAACGCAGGCGAAAACCACTTCGGAATAATAAGGAACACAATCAAGTGTGTGCTTAATGAATGCACAAAAAAATAAATTGGGGCAACATGTTATCTCAAGACTGTAATTTTACTACAGAACAACAGGTGTGTAACTTGTCAACTTTCATGAGAACTGTGTAATATAGATACACACTGTGGACATACGGTATACTATGCGTGACCATAGAAAAAAATATGCCTTCAAAACAAATTGAGAACACACAAGTAGTCTGAATTGAAAACACTGGATACGAAAAAAACTAACAATTTAGGTTCTTAAGACAACATGCTTCTCTCAATAGTGCCCAGTTTTACTTCAAGTTGGATGGGGTATGGTTTATAATTTGTAAATTTCAACAAAACTGCTTGATATTGAATGCACACACTGTAGCAATCCATCACATACAGGCATGAAAACACCATTTCTTATACTTCATAAACAATTAAGAACACACTCAAAGTAGTCAAAATTGATATCTCCGGTACAAAAACGGATACAAAAAATTACATTTTAGGTTATTAAGCACCAGGCTTCTCTAATACTGCAGTTTTACTAAAGACAGCAAAAGAGGGTATACATGTAACTGTCAATTCTCAATGGGATTGTATAATACCTATAGTATACTGAATACACACTGTAGATATACAGTAGCAATATCATAGGCATGAAAGCATAAATTGTTATACACTGTTCACTTTTACAACATATCAAGAACACACTCAAAGTAGTCCAAATTGATATCCCCTGATACAAAATATACAATTGAGACAAGCCACCAGTGTAGTTTCATAATACAGTTTTACTTCAACGTGAGGATACAGCTCGTTGTGTGTAAGTGCATGAGTCTGAATGTACATATATCATACATGGTGCCGACAGCGCAATGTAAAAACATGAAAAACACAAAGCTTAAATAAAATATAAACAACATGTCAAAATAGACAGGAGTGGTGCTTACTGAATACGGGAAAATAGATTTCATGCCAGTTTGCACCAAATTCTCTTACAAACTGCAGTTTTACAGATGGCCGGGTTAAGGGTTATTACCTTTAATTGATTGGAGTGAGACTGAATTATGATGCTACACTTGCCCACAATAAGTTAAAGGCCTATAGTACGAGGCTAATGAAGCCACAGAAATTCCATTTCCTCATGAATTATTGGTGTATTGAAAAAAGAACTACCGGTAGTTAGTTAGAATAAAACTAAGAAGAATATAATCAGATTTCTAAGTTATAAACGTGACCAATTTTCATGCCTACATGTATGAACTGAGTTGTACTGTAGACCCGAATATGGCAACTGCTAGGGTGATGGAATACCACCATATGTAACTTGTAAGGCGAGGCTATTATTAGCCAATATTATCGCCTCTCGCCCAGCCTCACATAATGATTACCGGTCGTCGCTCACAACTAATTTACATTGACACAAAGTTTCCAAAATCCTCAAGAATAATAAAAATGAACGTGACGAACAGGTACGCGAATAAGAGAAAGATCTGCATTGATATTAAGTTGGTCCTTCTATTCTGATTCATAACGGTTCTAAAAATAAAATGAATAATCACGGTAAACAAGGTTGAAATAAAGAGGGCTTCCGCCTCTAACGACAACAAAATACGATCCCAGACTTATTTTCATAACTTACTGTCTGCCATGCAAATAGAATAGCCACTATCAGCTACGTGATTGTTCCAAAGTTACAACGTGACCCTGCCGTCACACCCTCTAAACCTACTCCAGAATATTGGACCAATCACAACCATCGTAACAAATATACTGACTCATACGGCAAATACGAGGAATGCCATTGGATCCTTGAAAACAAGGAAAACCATACAGTGGACAATAGATGCCATTAGCAGAAATAATAAGTTATTGAAGAATGACTTGGCACTTCCAATAGAAATCATGACATAACATAAGAAAATATAAAAAGTCTAAAGCTTCCTACACACTACCATGAGAAATCAAAGACTGTCCTTGAGGTGACTTTCACAGCGATTGCACCTCCTCAAACAGTCATATCATTTGGAAGCCTAGAGGACATACATTGGAACATTAAGCATAATGGTTCACACAGACAGGAGCTATCAGCCCCTCTAAGAATACCATAAATCAAGATCGCCAGAATGACCTTGGACAATGACATACAGGATATACATCTGTTTGTTCGCATATACAAAGAGATAATGAGATGAGTCATAACTCCTCTCACACAAAATATTACCCCAACAAGAAATGTCCTCATTTCCTTTAAAATATAAGAAATTGCCCTTGGGTAAAGGACAACGAAGAATGATAACATGCCGTATGCTTATGATGCAAGTGCCAAGCACTATTACTCGCATCCTAACCCTAAGACACAAGACCAGCCGGAGTGACAAAAAAAAACAATTATTGACTTTACCTAATAAGTCAGATGTAAGGCCAGAACATCGTGTCAAAGGAAGGATTGTTATTTGGTTTTGTTTGTTTGTTAAGCTGTTTGCTTAAGTGCTAGTTAATTATATTTTGACGGATACAAAACAGACGCTAGTATACGCCGGCCGGCGCTGCAGGTGGGACTTACCGAACAACACCTTGCCCAACAGTTGCCCGTCGTGACGCGCTCCAGCATGGTCGTCATCACCATGAAGCAGTAATGGGGGAAAGTTAAAGTTACTGCTGGCTACTGTCACAATACCCAGATACATGAAGAAAATGCAGTGTACTATGAATCAACTCCAGTCTCTCAACCACTATGCGTACTGCGTAAATAGTCTAAGATATACGTGACTGAAACGAGCAATCATGATCCACCAAGTCCAATCCTCGACAGAAAAGAAACAGCCCAGGGATAACAGTCAAATATAGTACGATAACAAACATAATAAATATGGTGCGCCAATACTAATGACGGCCCCTAAACAATCAAAAACAAACGCCCTATCCCTCGACGAAAATCGACCAACATCCCTTTAAAACATCCCAACCTTCACATAACTTGGGACAGGGGCCAGCTCAAAAAGAAACTAACTAACATCCCATTATAACATCAGATCTGACTGATGGGAACACTGGTAGTTCAGACCTCCAACACCGAAGGGCTGAGAAAGAAGAATCTGCCCAAAGCTTAATTGCAACAATGGATGTCAGGCCATGTACAGAGGTACACGCTACAGCCACACAGGGCTAGGCTCAATTGAGCCTCAAACCTTAGGGATCGGGTGACCTCTATCTCCTTGACTCAAACAATAAGATTCTGGAAAAGAACCTAATAACTCTCCGGTCATCGTTTGAGATGCGATAATGCGGCAGGAGCATAGTTCCCAACAAAAAGGGGATAAAACAAACATTGGCGGCCAGATATAAATGATAGTAAATCCAATAACTGTACACACCGAATACAATACGCCTAGGAAAACTCAACGCCTAAATTCCACATAATACTAATACACTCTAATGCCAAAGGAAGAAAGAATGGAATCCAAGTACTAAACGTTGCAAAATTCTAATTCATCCCCAAAAGTTTCGAGAACCCTCCTTCGGTACAGCTACCAATTATACTCCTCGAAGAATCAATTCCCCCTTGCTTCAAATATGAACAACTCATGTCATACACACATTAGTAATTCCACATAAATAACAGGGACGAGGATACAAGGGTTGGGGTGATATTAACATCATAACGCATACGAAAAATCCTGAGACAGATGATGGAAGAAGAAAAAACAGTCCCCGCCAAAAATAAGCTTGGGTGTTTCTCACCACGAGTAAGAGTTACAGGGAAAGAACCATACTGCACCCTCCTAAACAAGGAAAAAAGATATGATTAAAAATGGTTATAAGATTGCCAAGTCACATCATGAACTGCCATTGCAACAACAATAATAAGGAAAACAAAATCATGCAGGTCCCTTATGACTTATCCATAAGCATAAGACTTATCTTAACAACTCTTATCTCTTAAGTAATCTGGCCAATTTAAACCTGACTTGTTGTACTGGAATTCTGCTCTACCAAGGAGATGTCTAGAAACTTCTTTAGTCCCAAATGGAGTAGCCACTAACTGCTTGCTCAGTTCCCAGTCTCAGTAGAATCTCCAATTCCATATGGTGAGATATAGGGCTTTAATCGGTTATAATGCACCACTCTTGCAGGAAAACTTTGTGGACGTGTACACTGTATTTATGAAACTGCAACATGACTAACATTTTGTCCCACTGATCACCCGACATGATAACTCTTACTCAACTCGCTCTTCAGAGAGCCTATTAAACCAACTTCCTTTCCTCTTTTGTGGTGATTGGACTAGTACAGAACTCTAAAAATTCCCCATTAGCTTTACCAATCGTGTAATCAAGTTCGTGTGAACTGGCGACCCTGGTCAGTATGTTCTCTTCTGGAACACCGTGTTCACAAACATCTAAATGATCAAATATACCTTTGTTTGGCTACTGTCTCCGCAGTCTGATTGGCACTTGCAGCAATACATGTTCACATATTTTAGTGAAGTAGTCAGTTCTAACGAGCACATATCTGTTTCCCACTAGGATTCAAACGTAACTCCTGTTATAATCAGCCGCAACTCTTTCAAACGGCCTAGTTGCTATCATAGGTTCCTAATTGTGCCTTAAATTGGTGGATTTGGGACTCTCTTCGCTTTCACAGCAATACATTGCTCACATGGTCCTGAATATCAACGCTCATGATAACGGCAAGAACAGCACTTTACTTACAGCTCGCCTCGCATGTGCGCTTTGTCCAAAGTGAACAGTCAAGGTACTCCCATTTAGTTGTTCAAAACCTGTTGGGTTCATGACGGTGGGACAACTACTTGTAACCCTTGTGCTCACCCTCTCTCTCGACGGAGTAGACCCCTCGCGTAACCTCAATCTTGAGTCCCGCCAGAGTTTCTCAAATAAGGGCTCTCTGACTTGCTAACAGTACTCCATGATGCTCTAAAAACCTCCTCATCCTCACACCATTCGATTACCATAGCTAGATATGGACTACCTCACCCTTGCCTTTACGAAATCTACGTCTCTCATCTTGCGCCATTAGGTGGGCCTGGTTCCTGACATTGTCAATTACCATGCATCTCCTGCTCAACACTACCCGTACTGATTCCTCGCTCTGACATCAGTATCATCAACAGAAGGTGCTCGCGACAACGCGTCGCCATTTGGTGCTTACGACCCGCGCGATGAACAATGTCCAATCTAAAGGGTCCAACTCCATAACACATCTAGCTCGTCGACCATTCCCATCATTCTCGAACGTTGTATTAAGCAACTTTGGAGTGGTCTATGGTCGGTGACAACAGTGAATGGGACATCTCAAATATGTTTGAAATTGACCGAATGGCCCAAACAATAGCCCAAAACTCACGATCAAATGTCGACCATCTACGCTGGGGGTTAGTCAACGTACTACTAGCATAAGCGATAATCTCTCTTTGGCGTATATAACAGGAAATCAGTTTCAAAATCAGGAAATGCCATGACAGGTGAGCTTGTCAACACCTCTTTGAGACACCGAAATGCTTCTCGCACCTTTCCACTCCCCACAAAGGTTACATCCTTCTTAATCAGATATTCCCAGGGTGTGGCAATCTTTGCAAATCCCTTGACAAAGCGCAGTCACACATCCAATCTTAAAAAAAAGATCTTTACTTCTGTTACATTCTGAGGTGTTTGGGCCATTCCGCAAGCTTTCTAATCTTTGCCTGGGTCCGGTCTAATACCTTCCCTGGAGACCACATGACCCAAAAAATTGACTTCCTTCTAGAAGAAGGACACGTAGATGGCTTCAGCTTGAGATTCCATCCTCAAACGATCCAGACCTCACCATTTCTTCATCTTGTCCTACAAACCACCCAAAACCAATATTGACATCAACATATACCAAAGCCTTAGACCAATGCAACCCATGCAACAAGCTCCATCAATCTTTGAAAAGTTGAACTAGATTTTCGTTAATCCGCCTAGGCATGACTTGACTGATACAAGTGTTTTCCGTAGTGAAGGCAGTTTTCTCCCTATCTTCTCAATCATTCATTTCGCCTTTCCACAACCCACTGGCTAAGTCCATAGTACTGAATCAAGCATTACCCGACAAGGCATTCAAAGTGTCATCAATCCTAGGAATGGGGTGGGAATCTTTCACCGTTATCTTATTGAGTTTGCGGTAATCTAACAAGACCTATTGGTGGATCACTTTGTCTGCACCATCACAATGGGAGATGACCACGGACCATACAACTCTCCTCAATGAGACCATCCTTCAACATTTTGCACACTGGTCTGAACTGACCTCTCTCATTTTGGGGTTAGAGCGGTATGCGCGCTTCTTGATTGGAGTGGCTGTCTCAGTTTTGATAGCATAGTAACTAATTGGATACGTCGCAAAATCTCGCCATCTTACTGACACATCTTGATGCTCCTTCACCGATCGTGTGCCTGTTGTTTCTGTCTCAGATGGATTGCTTTAGCATAGGTCAAACGATATTGAATCCTCTGTAGGTTCTGTCAACTCTCTTGACATTTGCGCCACTTTTGTTGCTGCTTCGGGCATGACGCATAATAACCCGTGTTATCATCTGTTGTGCGTGACTTTCCGCTATAAGTTCCCATCTTCACTTAACCATTGTTCAATCATGAACATTTATTAACAGAATTGGGGCAACAGCACTCCTCTGACCCTGGTGACAACACGTTTCCACAGTCAACTATGCATATGTTCCACCACAACTTCAGTACCTTCTGGCAACATTTGAATCCATGGGTGTGAAATCGCGCTAACAAGGTACATTCTGTTTCAGGCGGGATCACCACTGTTTCCCCTAATGTAACCAAATTCTCCATTGGGAAAATTGCCAGTTTTTTATCTACTAACGGGACACATTCACCACTATTCATTAAATTGCATATCCTTTCTTTTCGAATTACTGAAGCACCATCGTTTGCCTCTAAAGTTTTCGCCCGAGGACCACTTTGCTACCCAAATCCTTAATTACTAACATCTATGTCTCAATATGTTTCTCTTTCTCTGGTACCCATGTGACCTCAATATATCATACAGTCTGCGCGAGTGCATTCCCGCTGCATTTAAACCGACTTTCGACTCCTTCAAAGTACCCTTTCTCTCTCAGGGTGACTTAACCATGAATGAAAATCATCACTAATCATGTTCTTGCGCACCGTATCAACTGCGAGCCTGCAATATTAGATCCATTTATTGCAATTGTAAAATAAGCGGTTTGAAATTTGGTTGAACCAACAATACAACTGTCAAGAGATCGGGGGTCGAAAGGCACTAGATGGTGGTTGCGCCTCATCATCAGCCTACGACATTCTTTAAATACTCGTATTGTCTATCCGAAAAAGTCACTCTTCGTGGTGGAGGAGACCTCGCGCGGCTTGGGGTTCTCGTCCTAGGGTTCTGCGGACTCATAGACCCATTAAGGTCTATGGTTTTGAGGACTCGAGAACCGTTTCATAGATCTATGGGGGATCGGCGATCTACGCCGGGACTCTTGTGAACCTGTATGACCATAGTCTCTTCGAAATCTATGGGGGGACCAGGCTCCCTAGATACCTTCGCTAATCTTGTCATGGACTCCTGTGTTGGTGGTATTCTGGGGTTAGCGCTCCTACGCCTCTACCTCTCTCGTACGTGTCAGGGCATGGGTCGCCAGGTCTTTGGGGCTATGAACTTCTCCCAGTTTGACGACCAGAGGTCAGTAACTTTTCTGTCAAACTACTAATGATTGGACCAAGGACGGTGGACTGCGTCTGAAGTTCCATTGAAACCACTAGAGGCCTTATACGCACGCACTGAAGGATGAGGGGGGGGCTAATGGCATGGCTACAGTCGTGCCCATATAATTTGCTGCCTCTATAGCCCGCCTCTACGCCATTAAAACCCTCAACGACATCTAAGTTTGTACACTCCATACTCAGACATTTTTTTGGCACAATGACACATCTAATCTGTCAAAAATCTGCGGAATACTTCACAGGCTGTGCCCGTTCGTTATAATCTGGAAATGCTTCCGCTACCAAACGTGTCAATTCGGCGCAATACACCGGAACGAGGTTTGGAATTTATAATCTTGAAATGTTGCCTTATGTTTTCTCTGGCTGACAAACTTCCCTCAGCATTTCCTTTACCCTTGCGGTAATCATTCTTATCTTTCTGCGGACAAACGATCCCAGTACGTGAGGGCGCCTCCCCATAGCATTGATGGGAGCAGCCGAGAAATGTCCTCATCTTCCCATTTTTCCGCTTGTAGTGGCGACCCTCAAATCGCCTGCACCATTTTGAAAATCTTCATTATCATGCCAAATAATGGTGGGGGTAAAGTCCTATTTTGATATATTCCTGAGGACGTGCCATTGTTCTTCTTTATCAACAACTGCTTCTGCTCGTTTTAGGTTTTTCCCGTCTAACCTGTAAGCTCATAACTCATATGGAAAATGAATGATGGCAATGTTAACAATTCCCCAACACTACAACCACACGCATAAATTGAAAGTTATAGTTCCGACAAACACAATTGATCGAATCCCCCAAAGAGCCGACGGATAACGCGATTCACCCGAGTTGACCTCTCAACATCTGCACAGACACTCCAAATTGTTCTCAATACGGCAATATCTATCGAACAATATCAGTATCAACAATTTTTCAATACTATTAAATATATATATATATATCTATATATATATATATATATATAATATATATATATATATATATATATATTATATATATATATATATATACACACTAATTAGCCTCACCCCACCATTGTTCCTAGGCCTATAAAGTCTCAGCCGTCTTCTCCTCGAGTTTTGCACTTATGTGGTTCACTGGCAACGGACGAGGACTAGTATTGTGCCGCAAGCTTCTGCAGCCAACATGTCGGCTGTTTTACGCACATTTTCGCATCTCATTCGAGTCCATCCTATCAGTTAACGTAGGCATGTTGTTTTACAGTTTTTGCCTCTTGTCTACATATATTATTCCGACTGTTTGCATCTTCATTGATCCAACCTTGCTACACCCTGGAGACTTTTTTCAGAGACTTTCAAATTACTCCGACGCCCTGTCCGCAAACGGTCAGGTACAGTCACCTTTATCTTACCTACCAAACCTACCGTAAAAATACGCGGTACAAAAGGAACTGAAATCATCAGTTCCCCAACTGGCCTTTCCCCTTTCGGACAAAGACACTCGTCCTAAACTGGTAGGGCATACTCAAACAAGCCTCGCTGCAATTTAATGGCTACCAAGCGCAATTGCCTGTTCTGTTTTTCTGTAAGTTTGGGAAAGTTTGATTGGGTGTTTTCTTGTGCAAAGCCATTCACGATCTCACCCAGCAAGTCAATTCCACAACCCGAAGCTGCAACAGGGACATCCAAACAGGAGTTTTCAAAATAACTCTGTTCATTTCCAGGACTGTACAAACTCAGTCATTCGCTCCTACTTCGGCACAGGACAAGTTTGTACGAGACAACATCACTACAAATCTGGTGATGGGCCATTCAATTTTTCGGCCTCCGACACCAAGAGCCGGGTCTAGGCGTTTCATCCGCATAAATGTGGAACCGGCTGACGCAACTCTTTTTTCTGTTGTTACCATCTCCTGCGAGCTTTCTGACGCAGAAAACCCCAATTCTGTTCCAAAGGGCTTAATTTTCTGCCCTAGATCCAAAAATAGGACGCACAAAAACTGTCCCTGGATCTCGAAGCGTCCCTTCGACGCCTACTACTACGCATTCTCTGCGATAAGATGGCAACAGTAGTCTACCTCATGTTGGGGACATATCAACAAAATTCAAGGCAAAAAAGCAACTTGGAACCCACCAAAACGGCATTCCCCCACATTGGAATCCTACATTTCGGCAATCGAAGAGATTCAAAACCTACACCCCGCCCACTGAATTCGGGGATAACCTCAGCAAAACTTGAGAGACAATCCATTGGCCTTCTGAAACTTCGCAACGATATCGTCATCACCTGCTGACAAAGGCTCTGCCGTGTGCTATGAGCACCGCATTCTACGAATCGGAAGCAAAACGTCTACTAGACAACCCCGTCCATTATCAGCCACTTGACTTCGACCCCCCCCAGCAATTTGCTGCCCAATTGAAACAACCATAGAGAGAATGTTATCCAAGGGCTCCATTAGCCCAATGTCGGCCCAACCTCCTTCAATCGGAACCCAAGCCCCCCCCCCCCGGAAGGTTTTACTTCCTCCGCAAAATTCCACAAGGATGGCAATCCTGGCAACCCATCTTTCCGGCAACGGCACTGCTACAGCGAAAATTTCCAAATTCGTGGACTCCAATTCAGCACCTCGCCCCTTCCCCCCTGTTCACGTCAAGGATACACAGCCTTCATCAATAAAATCGGGAAGATCAAAGATCTCCCCCCTGGCACATTCTGGCACCCTGGACGTTTCGTCTCTGTATACCACTATCCCTCAAACGGAAGGTACTGAAGCTGTACTTCAGCTTGTCAAACCAATTCCCCCCTGGCCCGACACCAACCATAGCCGATCTTGTGGAACTAATGCACCTCATCCTACTTGCAACAATTTTGTGTTTGGTGATCAACATTACATTCCGGTCCCCGGCAGCAATGGACACTAAAATGGCCCTTCTTCGCCAAACTCTTCATGGAAAGCGTGAAAAAAATTCTCTCTGGACAGGCCCTGAGGCCACTTGTGTGGCTCCGTTATATTGATACATCTTCATGATATGGACCCCGGGGAAAAAACTGACCTCGTCATCACACAAAAAAACAATCAACACAATTCCACCATCTCTCGAATTTCAACTGCAGATTTTCAATCGACATAGTCGACTTCCATGACACCACTGTGACGTTGAAAACGGGTCACTCAAAACCGACTTGTTCACATAACCAACGGACAAGCACAATTTCCTACTCCCAAGCAGTTGTCACCCACCCACTGCACGAAAACGTCCCAAGTCCTTCGTCTGAAACGCATTTGCTCGTCTGATGCGATTTCGATCCCGTGCCACGCACTTTCAAAACTCTCCAAAAGAGGCATATTTACGGAGTTCCATTGAAGAGCCATTGAAAAGGCTAGAAAGTCTCCGCCGAATTGAAACTCTGACGTACAAAACCTCAATCCAACTCCAGATTAACACTCGTCGTGAGTACCATCCTGCCCTCCCACCATAGCCACTCTCATTCACAAGCATTTACCCATCCTTCAAAGTCAGTCAACGCCTCAAATCCGTGGTCCCGGATCCCCCGGTTGTTGCCTACAGCAGACCTCGGAATCCTGCGAGACATTCAGTCAACGCAAATCTTCGGAGCAAGCCGAGCCTCAAACAAACCGGCAGCGGCAGCCGCCCTGCCATCCAACTGCAAAACGTGGCACACTTGTCGATCGCACAACCTGTTTCAAAAGTTTTCGCAGACATCCCTCATATTTCCGATTCAACAGGATATGGATTGCGTCTCGAAGAACCTAGTCTACCTAATGTACTGTAACTCTGCGTTTCAGTACATCGGGAACCAAAACACCCTGAGGGAGAGATGACCCACACCGGTCAGCATCAAGACCCTAAAAATTGGCAGCCGGTTTGTAAGCCATTTCAACATGGTCAGTCACTCCATTAAACCTTAAGTGATGGCTCGTACCATGACCCCAATTGGTCCCTACATCTCGCAAAGCGAAGGAAAATTACTGGGAATTGGACCTGAAAACGACTACAACCATTTGTCTGAACATTCGGAACGTACCTACGCAATCACAAAGAGATAATGGTAACCACTCGGCAACCCCCTCCCTATTTTGCATTTGTCCAATCACCAAGGCGCAATGACCTTCATTAGTATATCCTTTGAGGATTATCTCCTTCACTCACTATGCGCAATTGGCCTCCCCCAGTATATTAAGTGTACTACACGCGCGTTTATTATCTGCGCGTCCTTCATTTCAATCTCTTTTACGCTCTAGTATACAGCCAGCGCGTACAAACTTGATTAACATCTACCCAATTGTTTCATTGTTCGCACAACTAGCAACGCGTACCTTGATTAACGGTCCTTCAGGAGTGTTTGTATTGGATTTTTCAGGTTTGCAATGATGATGAATTAAGGTCTCGAAAAATCCTGTTGTTGGTTACGTTTGCTATAATATATATATATAATATGTATTATATATATTATATATTTCGGTTACGTCAACAAGAATAAAACAATCAATCCGTGGATAAACGCGATGGGTTTCCCCGTCGCGGAGCACTACAAAGTCTAGCAAATCATTCCCTGGCTCCAGTGATCTCCAGTGTGGATTCTGGCGAAGAATTTTTCCACCGTAGACCAACGAAACGGTGTGAAATGAAGGGATCTCGTGCAAAGCTGAACGCGCACACGAGGGCCTACTAAACAAAGACCACGGACCATTGAGCGTACAAAGGAGGCTTAGGAATCAATGAAAGCGTCCCTAGCCGCCGCGTTGCTAAGTGTTGTTATTGATTTTTCGGTAGTCTGTGGTGTGTACAAGTAGTGTCACTCGGTTGTTAAATATCGATGAAGAAGGTTCAGGGGCACCGAAAATTTGATTTTCAATAAATTTGTACTACAAAAACCAAACTAGGCTTCTTTTTGGAAAAGATATACTGCTTTGATAATATATATATATATATATATATATAATATATATACATATTATTAGAGAGAAAAGAGAGAGGGGGTCAGTTGTGTGAGGAACAAGCGTTCGTGTCGGGTTCCCAGTACAGAAAACTGATCTCCTGCTAGGATTGTTTGACAACAAAACTCGTCTTCGGGACCAAAACTACATTCAAATTCATGGGATTCAATAGGGTCTAAAATGTCCTGGTATACGCTGCTGGGAATGGGTGTTTTGAGAAATAATGGAAAGGACCATAAAATGTGACACCTGTCCGATGGGGCACGTTATATTGATGACGTATGGGGTTGCTGGAAGGAAGCAATGACAGTTTAGGAATTTATGTGTAGCAATCAATGATATATGTCCGGGGCAAATTAGATTTACATCAGAATTGGGAACCGGAATACTCATTTGACTCTTCCTAGAAAAAAAAAACTGAGCTCTACACTGGAGGAGGGTATTAATCAAGACGAGTTGTCTACTAAACCCCAGGTACAGACCCCATGATGTCTAATACTCCTTTACCCTGATAAAGAGTCTTAGATTAAACTAGCCTACAGTCAGGCCTCTTCGGTACAAATGTATGTGTTCTGAAACTACTGACAAAGACAAAAGTTTTGAAACCCTCGAAAGAATCTCACCCAGAGGGGTACCCCCTGATCGTGTAAGAGGCAAAATCATGAAGGATGATAGTCAATCGATGGAGGACCTTTGAAAAATGCAAACAAAAGGTTCAATAATAATCACATGGAACGCGCATAGTCATAACTAGAAATCCCCGCCTCGCCTCTCAAGGAGCTTATTAACAGGCATTTCAAACATTGTCACATAGTCGGTTACTATGAAGAATGAATTTCCTTCCCCTCCCAAAGTAATTTTCCGCCAACCCCCCAATCGGCGGAAGTTCTCGGAGGTGCAAAAATTCTCCAAAAGGTGTTCCTAAGCCAGGGAGGGGTTGCTACAGTACCCATCCAACGTAACTGCGTACGGGATGTAGCGCCCTCAGTGAACGACACTGTCACGTGTAACTCTTCTGGTAAACGTATAGATTTGGGATCAGTCACGTGACACCACTAATCAGCATCTATCTAATTAAACTGCTAGACGTCAAAAACAATATGTAGGGTGAAAATGGGGGTGAAACTAGACGAGACACAGAGGGACATAGACAATAATTCAAAAACGCAACACTCCGCTAGGGCAAGCATTTTGGGGGCTCTGTACTAATTTAGAAGTTATTGGGTTACGTAAGCTGCATAAAAAAACTGTGATTAAAAACACGACGGAAGAAAGGAGAGCCAAAAGCAGAGCAATAATGGATAAACACAACAATAGGATTGCCGCACAACGGAAGGAATATAAAGGTTGCAAAAGGGTAGAGAAGCGGAACTACGTCGATAACTGCACTGACAGGAATCGGGTGGTATAGCCACTGTCGGGGTCTGTCAATCGGGGCTAGTTGTACTTTGTTATATAGGTATTATGTCACATGTACATTGAATGTTCATGAAGACGGAAGCGTAACCCTTCCGAAACGTCCGAATTTAATAGCATCGGTCAAATCGAAGAATATCCCGCTACGTGTATTTTTTTGTCATCTTATATATATATTATATATATATATAAATATAAGTTATAAATAAGCATGACATAATATATATATAATATTATTATATAGCTATATATATATATATCTATATATATCGATATTATATATATCTATATATATATATATCTATATCTATATATATATGCAGACTGGTATATAGTTTTGGATACCAAAGAAAGTGGCCGAAAGGAGAATCATCATAGCTATAGAGTGACAGATAGCATGTACATGCAATAGGCCAATTATATAATAGAATATAATGACCTTATCTACTGGTACGGATTCTGGTACTATGTTAGCCAACTCCAACGAATGCGATTTCTTTGCTCCAACTGCGTTGGCGTAAATGCAAACGGCTGTCGTTCTCGTCAACCTAATTTTATCGCTCACACAAACTGGATCTCCTATTTTCTAATATTATATCGAACTTTTCTCGCAGTCATGTCTGGCCGTAGACTCCACTTCAACGGGACAGTCAGATAACGTCTTAGAGTCGTCAACAGCAACCAAAAATTAAAAATAACGTCTCTGGAGACATCGAAGTTAGTGCGTATACCCGGTGATACGTTCGCTGTAGCGTAGGGGTTGGGTCTCCGAGATGTGATTGCGTCAGTACAAGGGAGTTGTTCCCTCAAGACGTATGTAAGTAACTTAAGTTTTGTATGGTATATGATTCCTGTGGGGTATTCTAACGCAGGGGGTGCCAGTTCTGTAATTCAGTTGGTTTGGACGGTACGTCCCACATCAAGTTTCTCATCTTCCATTCACCGCAACTGGGGCAATGGCCGTGATGTACGATCCGTTTAACGTAAAATGTGTTCAAGTTGTGGTAATTTTTTTTTTTTTTTTTTCGGAATCGTTGCTTGAACCTGAGGGTAGGAATGAGATACATGGAGGAGATGACTTCCGCTTGCTGGTTCCACGCCAGGATGTTTGAATTGGGTGTGGATAGTTTCTTGGTGTAAGATGTTCTCGATGCGGCGAGACTATGCTGCCAATGTCATTTCTGTGAGGATCGAGCAAAGCCAAATCACGACTTCTCTCATTAATAAACTGGTAGCTGGTAGTCAATTAAAGCGATCCCCTCAGGTCCTTAGTCCAAATTGAGGTGGTGGGTGCGTAGGAAAGTTCCACTAACTGACGTAATATTGGCACGGGATTGTCCTGTAGGCACGTTAGAGTTCGAGCCGAGAAAAGAAGGTTCTTGAAAGACTGCGATGATTTGGGTGCAAAATAACTCCTGTAGTTTGCAAATTTCTTATCTCGCAGCCGAAAAAATTTGCGACTTCCCCGTTTATCGTTAGGTATCCATATTTCCCAGAGTTCCACATTCTTACGTTCGAGCGTTTTTTAATTTATCGGTAGGGAGAATCAGGTCGATAAATCCTAGCCATGAACACAAGGGCCAACTTTCCGTTTTGGGGGTTTTTCGTACGTTGAATTAACGACGGTGTGGACCAGTGACCGGAAGTCGAAAGGTACCACCCACTCCCGTCTCGCAATTGTCCCTTGCGATAGATTTACAACTTTAATGTCAGAACTCATGGAGAAATAGGGCGTAATGAATAAAAATACATTACCAGCCTGTGTCCATTAAATATGCCTAGTCTCATCCACACAAAAACATACGAATTATATCGATAAATCCTAGCCAAACAGGCTACGTTAATAATCGTTGGAGTTCAAACTCCTAGTGTATACAACAACACGGTATGCTGACCGTCAGACGATGAGCCTAAGCCTTTCCGATAAAAATGTTTTCCATCACTTCTTCGATCGCGTCAGCGAAATCCACTCACGAAAAGTCAAGTGTTGCTGAGTAATTCTTCCGATTGAAAATATCCTGTCGTATTTACGTGGCCAGAATTATCGATTGTGTGTTAGAGTTAGTAAAAAAGTCGCTGCCAGCCAATTTAGAAGGCGTAGTATTAGCAATTACTTCGCTCTCGCCCCGCCCACATAAGAGTACCGGTCCGTCTGCATACAATCTACTTAATTGTCAAAAGTTCCAAATCTCAAAAATGATAAAATGAACGTCACGAGCAGGTACGAGAATAGGAGAAGAACCAATGTAGTCAATTGAGGGATGTATGGATAAACTGAATGTGAACAATGTTACTATCAAGGTTGTATCTCTCTATGATCGGGTCACATGGATCTAGAAATGTAATTTCAATTCGTTTAACCACTCTGTGACAAATGTGAGAGTACTTGAGCCGCATAGCCAGTCTCAGCTAATAACCTACATGTATAGCGCGTGTAAGCAAGTGAGACCAATACTACGATCTATTTGGCAAGTACGGCCATGGAGCGATGCATCAGCCTTTTAGTAAAGCGAACTCGAGCCTGCGGCATCACTTGCATAGTTGCATCCCGCGCTAGGTAAGTGAATACCAGATATGTTTGTTGTGTGTCAGAGGTTCCTGCCATGCTGGCTGATATTTTTATAGCCGATAGAATAGCTTGTTCAGTGGGAAGTTATTACTGTATATTACCTTTCGCAGTTTCAGGGAAAATTGGAGAAGATATGAGGTCTTGTTGAAGAAACTGGTATAACCTCATAATAGGAAATAAAAGACATGAGTGGTACAGGGTACCGTGGGCTTATGAATATGCCTATAGTTGGGCCGGGTAGGATTCGCTCCAATGGGATTGGGGGGTGTGGATTCAGCAGGTGGTGGGAAAGGTGGGCGCTCCGAGTGCCCACAGCACAGTGGCATCGCCTGACTTCGCGCCCATTATTTTTTTTGGGGGGGGGGGAAGGGAGGGGGCACACAGGGAGCTTTGTGGTTTGCTATCCTGGGGAGGGGTCTAGGATTGTTAAGTTTGGCATTCAATCAGTGTTTTCAAAAACTGCAGGCACATTCACACATGTTACTGTGCAGGCGTTGTGGATGTTTGCAATACTCCACTGGCATCAGAACTGAACTATATCACTCTGATGCAATCCATGTCCGACATATGCTTAGAGACTCGGATCCTCCATCCTCATTTGGCTGTTTTGTGGGTCAGCCGGTGTTTAGTAACTGTAATTTCACAACATGTCGACGTTTCTGCCACTACAGCAACCAGCTACGCCTTCGCTTTGAAGAAGCACTCAAATAGTAGGTCTAATCCTAGCTATACGCTTAC
The DNA here is from genome assembly GCA_026419785.1 of Sclerodactyla briareus. Lineage (NCBI taxonomy): Eukaryota > Metazoa > Echinodermata > Holothuroidea > Dendrochirotida > Sclerodactylidae > Sclerodactyla > Sclerodactyla briareus. Next base: position 249,523 of record JAODTK010003699.1, read on the forward strand.
CCCCCCCCCTTCCTGTGCGTCATCAAAAGCATCTGTGTATATCGATGTAGACATCGACAGTAATCGCGCAACTGCTGAGTCCTCCACACCATTCTTGAAACACAATAGTAACTTATGTCCTTCACCTATCCAAACGTGTGTGTATTTCACTGGTCAACTGTATTAAGGGTGTACCCCCTATCCCGAGAGAGGGTGACGTTGTGAAAGGGGGGTCTTACATTTAGTTGTGTCTACCTGGACGCAGCCCCTCAGTCACTTAGTTGACCGGGAATTTCTTGAAAATGACCTCACATTAGTGGGGGGACTACAGCACGCATTCCTTCCACAGAGTCTACTTTGGACAGACCATCAGGTGAAGTGGATGCAAATGATCGAAGAAGTCACTTTGGATTCGACAATACCCACAATTTGACATGTGTCTAACATTGAGAGTGGCGTCTTGTGATTGACAGTGACGCAATGAATTGGAATAGACAATCGGAGTTCGGCTACCGTAGGCCTATTCAAAACGACTAGATTCGGAAATCTCCCACCGTCGTTTTGAGAGCCAATTATTACTGATTATTTGAAAGTATACACCTGTAATCAGTTAATTTTAGGTGATTTGAAGTAAAAGTTTAATGATCCTGTATCGTTTATATCATCATCGTATACTCACTTCATGCCGTGCATTTGCGTTCATTCGCCATGGGATCCCTTTCGGCATTCAATACGATGAATCAACGTTGCTTGCCAAATGGTGGGACTCTCCAGTTATACACAACACTATAGAGTAACCAGTCTTCTTGCGCTACGGTATATCTTTTGGTCATCAGTGTGTCCGCGACTGCTGAGGAAGTATGGTTGTACGAGCCAGCAGCTATACAATTGTGTTTTGTTCTCTGTCAGCTTGTTAGCTGTTGTTTTCTCAGAATACAGGATACAGTTTGTGCCCGCACAACTTCATGTGGTACCCATCACAGACCCATTTCTAGGCCTGTGGCAGTGAACAGCGAAAACACACTTGGATCCACCATTGATGTAGTTCCACACATTGCTACAGTCCACTCTAGCCACAACCTAATGAGAATGTGGTGACGATCTCCCCACAGAACTGGCCTGGTATCCCCATTGTCTCTATTCGTTTGCCACCTCCGTCGCGAAGAATTGAACATTCCCGCCTTCTACAGGTCCTGCTGCTCAGAGTATAAACATACAGTACTTCTCCCAAATGGCTCAATAGTAGGGCTGCCTGTGGGGAATTAGCCTAATTGGGCTAACTAATTCAAATGGTATTCTTGGAGGTCACAGGCCCCTGTTGTTTTCCTCGTATGATGTATGACCGGGACCAATGTCTTTTTTGTACATAGCACCTGGCTTCTCCTGTCATTGTTAACAGGAATCCTATTCCCTCAAGAGCCAAAAAAAACAGGTCATCCCAATAAAAGACCCTTCAATCCCATACGTGTCCCACCAATTCAGAATTAACTCTGATCCTTCTAAGGAGAAATTGAAGTTGAATATTGCATGCCTAGTGAGTGATAGCTTGTTAAGTTGTAGTGTACAGTAGGGCCTATATTTAACAGTCTGTTTACATTGAACGGAATTTAATTTGGTTCCCAGCGGCGAAAATGGCTAGCCTCCTGGTCCCGGTGCAAACAGCTAGCTCCTGTTCCCCAAAAAATCTCCCGGAACCGGGCTGAATTTTTATTTATCTGAACTGTCTCCCTGGGTCAATGGCCCCTTAATGGAAGCTTTTGGTTCCATGATTCGTGATCAGTGTTTTTTCAATGCCATAACATCAACAATCATGGACTACTACTGTATACTATCATGGATTTTAAGGAGGTCAAAGACCCTTGAAGGGGGAACGGGCTACCAATGAAATGAAAAGGTGAAAACATGCTTAATGTTGAATTAAAAAAACCATGATACTTGAATCTTGAACAGTGTTATCATGGGTTGTGGGGATGGTATCATGAAGTGTTGTGTCAAAAGTTACTTGAAGGGGCAATAATGAGCTATTATGATTGTATCTGTGTGGATGGGGATATGGATGATGCCGACCTCTGCGGAATTTACTACACATATTATGTAGGTAAGATTTCTAATATAGTTGTCAGTATTATATCAAGAACTAGGGGGTGTCGGGACATACAGTGTGCTTGGCAAGGGATTTAAAAGAAAGTCAAAAGAGGCGTGGGGGGCTAAAAAACCAATTTGGATAAACATGTTCGTTGCAGCCTTCTTTTTACAATCACAATGGTCATTGAAGAGGCAATAACGTGGAGGGCTGTAAATATTGTGGTTTGGTCTCTCTGTCCTCTGCAAATATGTATGTTGGTCAGCGCAGAGGAACAGGCTCAACGAAGGACATTGAAAAATGGTGCCCAGTAAGTAGGTCGGTCATGGATAGTTCTAACCGCCCAAGACGAATCGGTATCGTCGTTGGGCATACCATACTAGAAATGAGCGATTTTTCATATCGTGTACATGTTTACTGTAGTATTGCATACATGTACTGTGATACGGACTGCTTAGCTATGTCATGAGCTAGTTATTCTAATCAATCATTGTTCCATTCTAATCAATCATTCCAAAAAATTGTTTCTTTTAGTTACATGTAATGTATCTCAGGGTGAGTTGTCCCGAGCTAAATACTATAATATGTTTAATAATTTCAAATAAATTCAATGAGGGAATGATGTTTTTCTATACAACAAAAATCACTCTGCACACATTAGCTATTCATTTTCTAGCTACCTAGGTTATTCGTATAAACCAATCCCTATTAGAACAACAATGTACTATCACAATATCACTCTGCTAATATACAAATAGCGATTAACTATCTACTAACCTAGGTTTATTCTGTTACAGTCTCTCTATTTGGAACCACAATGTACAATCACAAAGTAAGCTCACCCAGCAACCTGGCTCGATGCCAGCTATGCTGGTTGCGCTATTGGTGACCCACCACAGTCAGCCTATCTATACCCATCCACTCCATTCATCTATCCGTCCCGTCATCCATCCATTCAGTCTGTAAACTTTGTGTGCTCTCAACTCTTCGTTCCTTGACTGATTTGACCCAACTTGGACACCCATGAGCCCGTCTTTTATTTTACCTCTCCAAGGTCAAGGGTAAAAAAGCAGAAGGGACAAGTATGGGCCAATATGTGAAATCATCTAAAATGCTTCTTCTACTACATGTTCCTCCTTCTTGGTTCCGGGTTGTATTTATTGTTTTGTTGTTCTGTAACTACAAACACTAGGCAACTTGCAATTTTCAATGCTGTAATAATATTAAATGGGGGAGAGAGGAATGAAAACATTGTTTCATCATGTTTTGTTGTTTTTTATGATTATAATCAGTCTTTAATTTTCTAAAGGCCATTGCGCCTCCAATAACCTGCTCTTCTTGCTTAACTCGACTTTGCCTTGTTGGCTTGGAGTACATGTGGATTCTATGTCCTGTGTGCATTGTTTTTGTGATGGCAATGCAGAGTTCACTTTTGAAACGCGGGGGCCTTTTTTGACATTTGATTTCCAGCAAGGACATATTCCTCTACATACCAGGGTTTCCAGTCTGGCCTCAGTCATCGGTGAGGAGACATCGGCATCTAGCAGACTCCTTTACTATCCCTGCAGACCAGGCAAGCATCGTCGACCACAAACCTTGGTGCAAACATCCCTGGAAGAGGGTGCCATAATCAGAGAAACCCTTCCAGCGTTGAGAGCCCTGTGAGGATCTTGGTCTAAAGGAAGCAAGCAAAAATGCTGTATAACCTACCAAAGTTGGAATTTAGTATATCTGGACACATCTGGCGGGTAAATTGCCAACATGTCGCCTATATACACTATGATCAGATCCACTTCTAGAGACGCAAACGTGACAAGATAAGGGAATTCCAGGGTCCGACCACTTTCGTGGACCATAGAGGAGCCGGGAGTTCCATGTCCAACGTACTGATCAAATCCACCTGAAAAGACTTATCACATTTCTTCTCGAGGAACTTGGCCCCAACGCCCAAGCCCAATCCATTGCGTGATTGCGGCGTGACCTCGCCGCATCGCAACTGCAAGAAGGCTACAGCCACTTAGGGAAACATCCATCCAGTGACTGCTGGAATCCGAACCCGGGAAGTTTGCTTGAAGGCTCCTGATACCACTCTACCTTTCCTAATTGGTTTGCCTGTTATAGACCTTTCATCCCAGGTGAAAATGCAGATATCTACAATCTTACCCTTTTCAACCAACCTCACCCTTAGCCCTGGCATGCCCTACCCCTGCTATCGTATGTGAAATGTTCCCCAATATGAGATGTGAAACAGAAAGCCCCTGAGAAAATAAACTTTTGCAAGATCTTTTAATAAGTACTCCACTCTCTGCGAGGAATAGTTTTGCAGAACCGTCTAGCAACATTCACTACAACAGCTTGAGCATGACCCCATTATTGTAGTAACATCTGAACATCACAAAAAATCAAATAATGCCCTTCAAATCATGGCACCAATTTTCGAAACTGGAATAGAATCTCAAGAAATCGGTTTCGTTTCTCAAGAGCTTCGAACTTTCTTCATACGGTAACTCCGCAAAAGTCAAAGATGCTCATCCTACGGTGGAATGTCAAAAATTGCGATCATTCTGGTAGTCCTCCTTTAAACATTTCGATTGACACGCCAACCTTTCGAGAAGTTTACTGTGGATTTCACCTTGGCAACACACACGAGGTGTGATCTGACCAGTGGCCTGAACGAACAAAAAAAATATCTTTGTTCTTATCAGGGATTCAAAAGTAGGTTCAATCAAGCAGAGAAGTTGAATATGCTTCCTGGCAGCCTCTACACACTGCTTCAAGAGTTTCGAAAAAAAAAAAAAAAAAAAAAAAATGTTTTATGAATTCACCATGCAATGATCAGAACACTTTGTTTATTGTGTCCTGTATATATTCTTTTTTTTTTTACCGTATTTTTCTTCTTCGCCCATCTAGGTGAAAGTATCTTAGTGACTACGAGTTATGGCACATATTAGACGATGGATTAAGAGAAAGAGGTGACCTTGTTTTTCATCGAAATAACTTTTTGTGTATTTTAATGAAAGACGCATGTGTTCATTCTGGCTGTATCTTCTAGACGTCATCAATAAATCTAAATCTAAAAAGTGAGGCTGATGCAATATTTCAAATTTTCGAAGCCAGTATAGTTCAGGCCACATGTTCGCCAGCGCGTATTCTTGCTACTAGCTCAGACAATGGCATGAATACAGTACAGAATACTGTAAGTTACTGGAGACCAGCTTCAAGTAGAGGTCCGGACTGGTCCTCCTTTGCAACACAGGGTGCTGAATATCCACGAAATCGACTCGAATAGACTTAGAAATATCTGAGGCTGGGAGCTCAGCTCTCAGTATTGGGAGCAGATAATAACTTTTCTGCTCTACTTTTTTTTTTTTAAACATTTTTAATTTTTAGTTTTTTTTAAATAAATATTTAAAAGAGAAGGAGAATTCACCCTTTGACGGGATATCACGAGACCAGATGAAAGCAAAATTGTCGTTTTTCGATGGTTATTTGGCCAACAAATTCAGTTAAGGCGGCAGGGCCCTTTTCCAGAAGGAGCCCCTTAATTAATTACATGGGTGCTAGGGGAGACTACCCCCGGACGATACACCCCCCCCGGACATAACCCCTCGGACAGTACTACCCCCGAGGGCAACAGCCCCCTGGACATATCCCCTCGGGACAATTACCCTCTGGACAATTAACCCCGGACAATTTACCACTATGGACGAATACCCCGAGACAATACCCCCCCCCCGACAATCACCCCCCTTGACAATTACCCCGAGGACCAAAGACCCCCGAGGACAACTACCCCCAGACAATCAACCCTGGGCAATACCCCGGGGCAATACCCCCCGGGAAATCTACCAACCGGACATTTACCCCAGGACAAACAACCCGAATCAAGTACTATGGGATAACTTCATTCGCGACTATCATCCGGGACAATTACCTCCCGGACAATTACCACCCAGAAGAATTCCACAGATAAGGTGAAATAACGTTTCTGGAAAAATCGTTTTTGACCCGAATTCAGATTGTCTGCAGACGACTCGCGAATATCATCCAAGGTTGGCTACATTCGACGCCGCGAGTAAACGGTGAACAGCGGCGCCGTGCAGCGCGACTGTGATGAGCAAGGTTTGTGTGTGTCCTACCCGCCCAACAAATCAATTTTCTACATTTCTTTCTCCTTCCTGCCCCCAGACCCCTAAAATCTACAAAATACTCATGTCAGTGTTTATTTACTCTGAGATTTTGTTGCTTTTTCAATACCGAGGCGAGTCTGTCCGCTACAATTCGAAATAATTTTCCACCTATTGTATTTATATTTATTATTCCAGATGGGTGTCGAATTGGAGCTTCCTGTGAACTACAATATGTGGAGATTAAGGATGTTATGGAGCGGCATTTGGTATTTACTAGTGCATGGTGTATTTGCGCTGGGTGAAACGAGTATGGTAAATCGGTTATACTGTTCAGGGTAAGCATGGGCGTCAACAGGTGGGGAACTGACATTCATTTCAATGCTCCTAGTTACTTTTAACATTTTTACACATTAAATTTTGAAATGTGGCCATATCCCCTCCCCCCCCCCCCACTTTGAGAGGTGATACGCCGCATGGGGGGAAGGGCCGTTTTTAGCATTATCCCTGTTTCTACGAGATTTTCCGATGACTGCCTGCATAGTTGTGAATTAATAATGTTTGATGAAATCACGATCATTTCCTCTTACTACTGGGCCATCAGAGGCGTAATGCGATTTATATCAAACCGGGGGGGTCACTATCTAAGAGGTGCGCCACCAAGGTTAGCCCGAACACTCAAGACCATTTTTGGGTTGTTACCACCTCCTAGATCGCCGGAAGGTCCTCGGGGGACTGAGATGAACGTTCATACTCACACTCTCGGCTCGAAACAAAGTGCCTGCTCGTGGTGGGAGTACACTGAAAACAAAAATTAATCTTTGCACTCATACTGCAATATATTGAATCTAAATTTGAGGGTTTGGGTTTTTTCCTTCTCCCATACATTTCACTGTATATATAATATATAAACCAACGCCTACGAGTGACATCATTGATTCCCTGCCCGTCACCCATACGTGTATCCCGAACGGAACAAACTCACATTCAGGTCACTGATAAGATTACGTCCGTAAGTTATCCCCAGCAAAAAAAGGAGGAAAAATGGAAGTGCAATCGATTCATGTTGAATAACCTGATGTGTTATTGTATTTACATGTGCATTCTTCCCTCCTTCATAAACTACACTTCCATATCAGGCTGATCGAGATCATTGATGCACATTTAATATGGCCTTATCTCGCTGAGCTGTGAATTGCGCTACCAATGCATGGAAAAACCCGGAAGCCATCGTCTGATAGCATCATGCATGATCTCCATGCCAAGAGCAGTGTCACTTTTTGCGGAACCCCCCCCCCCCCCCATGCAGTGATATTGAGGGTTCATACCTTTCAGCTCCGTGCTGGGGCGTGGGGCTCCCTTAATGCAGAAAGTTTTTTGATACTGCGGTTAGCCCTTTTGATGCGTTATCTCTGACATGTATTGTATGCCAACAGGGACGATGTGACTGCAAATTTATTATCTAAGCGTGGCGCCACACCATTGGTTGGCGCGTAGCTCACTCAGAAAATTTCAGCTTTTTATACCTCTTAATGCATGGAATGGCACTTCCGGGCCTAATCGGCAGAAATCTGGATGTGCGATTTTAGTAGAAACGTATGGTGAAGGTTGTCACTCTGCAGATATAGGCAGATAAATAACAACACATCTTTATTCGGATTAAAAAAGCGAACTGACAATATGTGGATTATGTAACACCCTTTGGGAAATATGGGAGAATTATTTTCCCGGGTACCTACGCGGAGCCCAACCATAAGTTGGCACGAATCGTTGAGAAAACTTCGAGAGAAAGGGTCACTCAAATTGCAGGAAAGATACTTTTTTTTTGGGGGGGGGGGGGGGGCCATCAGCCAGGTGATGACTTTTTTGAGCCGAGCATCCACCACTGTGTGCGCGCGCAACCTAATATACACAATCTTCGTGATATAGCAAGGAAAAGGCATTTCTTCCCTGTCCTTGCCTTTTGGAAGTAAAGCTATAATAACACCCCTAACATGTACAATAACTTTTTTATTCCGGGAATATTCACTAATTTGGAAATATTCAGTTGATAGCTTCTGGCTACAATCACTCCTTTTAACACTCAAATATTCATTTCGATAGGCTTCTGGATACAATAACTTCTTTCCCACCTCTCTAGTTTAAGATCACACAGAGAATAACCATGGTTCCCAATGACTGATTTCAGATGGGCCAGATTGCCGCGCAAAAAAATCTCAAATGAACCTTAAATTCAATGAAACAGAAAAAAAATCATATACCCAACAGTATGTCCATACAAATATCTCTTGATGAAAGTAGGCGGCACCACTGGTTGCCGCGAATCTCATGAATACTGGTCAGTCACGGTCTTCTCAGATGCTGCTTGAGCCCCAGATGGAACAATTTTGTTATGAATAAATTGAAAAATAAACGTAATAATTTAAATCAAAATGAATTTATCTTTAGCCACTTTATGTTCAAACTGGCTTTATACTATCTAATGAAAGTGGCCCATTATTTGCCGCGCAGCGTAGCCAATTTTTTTTTTTCGAAATGGTCTTTTTTTCAAATGCCCAATGGTGATCTCCAGATAGCTATTTTTGTAATATCTCAAATATAAACTTTAATTTCAACTTAGTCACACGATTTCCTTGCTTTTTGTTGTGCATTTTCGCGCTATCGTAAGCGGGCGGCACCATTGGTTGCCGCGCAGCGTAGCAAATCCGATGCCATTCCTCAATAAATAAATCATAACTCAACGTACAAATTAGAATGAATTCCCCCTTGGCCTCTCTAATGTTCATGCGAATTTTTGAGCCTTCAATTGCGCAGCGGCCTAATTAGTTTTCTTCTGCTCATCGTACGATTCTATTAGTTGATATATACAGATGACAAATGGAGTCCCAGATATGTCATTTTTCTATGTACAAAAAAAAGAAGCTTTACAAATGGAAGTGAATTTTACCCAAGCCGTACTATGTACAATTCTTCAAATTGGCATGTTCGTAACCGCCAAATGGTGAGGGCCTGGTGCCTTTTTCATATTAATAAATTAAAAGAAAACTTCCACATTAAAAAAAAATCAAATTTAGCAGTTCATGCGATTTTGCTGATGCGAATCGTACCAAGGATTTTATTAGTCGGTGAGCATATAGTACAACCGCGCCTGCTAAAGATGGGTCCGATTGGGTTAAACGGGGTAACGTTTACTATTTAGCTGATTTTTGCAGAGTCGCCGGCGGCATGAGTGCAGATTATGTACAGTCTTTTTCGACGAGGATGCAACATCAATGTATGTGGAAATTAATTCAACATATGTGGCGGATCCACCAAAATCATGAATACCTCCATTACGTCATCATTAACTCCATTATTGTACAATCATTGTAATTTTCCAGCTGCGGTAAGCAGCTCTACAACGTTCATCATGTCTCTCCGCCGTTCGTTAGTTCGTTAGTTTCGTTTCGTTCGTCCAATCTGCTCGTCCCATTCACTCATACCTGAGCCGTACAAGCGATCAGGTTAAAACTCGGTATGGTGGATGAAGTAGGCCCAGGCTTCAATTTTCGTGTGATAGATTTCTATGGTAAATACAATGATTCCCCCTAATCATTCTTCGACAGGGTTGCGATCTCGAGTGTAACACACATCATTCCTAAGAATTTCCTTCTATTTCGGTCTCGCGACCTTCGGTCTCGGGCCCTTTATCCTTTTCGTCTCGCGGACCTTCGGTCTCTTGGACCCTATTTCATTTTCCGTTTACACAGACTTGTCCGGCTCGTGGACCTTTTTTTTGGTTCATGTTCGATCTCGCGAACCTCTCGTGAACCTTCGGTCTCTTGGACCTTCGGTATCGAGGCTTGTAACCGTGCTAATCTCTGGTATACTTTGGCAACTGATAGCCTTTCAATATTTTTTTCACTGAAATCGAACATATAGGATGTTTACAACAGGCCCTGCAGGTGCCATTCCGGCAATTCCAGAGGTATACCAGGGCGAAAAATTCAACCTAGCTGTAAGCTCTGCTATTTGAAACGATCGACGCCCCTGATTGACGCTAGTATTTCGTGGACTTCGTACTAGTGAATCCTCCGATCAGTTTTATATAAAGTATCGTAAGATACTGCGTAGTTTAGCCTACATCTGTTGTCATATGTATCACCTTATGCGAAATTCCATATACGCATGTGCGGGTGCTGGTGGGGAACCATAAGCTTCGTTCCACGGGAAAATTAATGTGGACATGGTCCGAAAAGCTGTATTCGGGTTGCACAGATAACCCAGTTGCAATAAAGCGGCAAAAATTCTTCGGATAAAATGGAACTAGCACAGAGTAAGCAAAAATACCACTTGTACCAAGTGCATTAATGCAACATCCCGCAAACGGATTATATGGAATAGCTCCCTCATAAAGCCAATCTTTGTCAATTTTGTGAGTTATTACATATTGTATCATCCGAATCACCCTACATAGTTTTCCTTCTAAAAAGTGTTTCCGTTACCGCAAAACTACGATTTTCAAATGATATCGCGCAAATCATCCGCACCCCGCATCCGCCCAAAATGGAATCTTGCCTTTATATCTCTTATCCTGCTTATGTTCCCGCCATTTATATTGTTATGGTATGCGTGTGTTGCCGCTGTTGTGCGTCGCGCGTTATTTTATTACTAGATTCAGTATCGTTGTCTATTTGTTGCGGTCATAGAGGGCTTTTTCCTCACTAGGTTGCTGCGCTGTTGGAGCGTGGGGTTGTTTGTTTCCTCCCGAATTTGTGCTGTGCGGTGTTTCTTATTATTAGGTGTAAAGTGTGTTTTATTGCTAGATTAGATGGTTTCACATATTATATCTTCCTTTGTAAGGTATTTCGTACAATTCTCCATCGTCGTCTTCATTCAATCCCGTACTTTAGGACGTATTCGCTAGCTCGCCCGATATAGTCCAGGTTTTATATAGGCCCCTTTTATCGTCGATATAGCTTCGACATACTCAGCTCCCCTACAAATTTACATAATATGAAGTTGTAATCAATCATCCCATGAAAATACCAAGAGTGGTAACACTCATAACCTATGGTGCACTCCCACCTGAAAGAACTTGCACTGGCGAGACAAAAAATCGGAACATCGTAAACGGAACGGGATATCGTGAAGCTAAATTTACCATATTGGCAAATTACAGGAAAGCATAACCCAGGGACGGATCTAACTACTACACATCCAAACAGGGAGTGCATCATATGCGAGTGATACATCGGGATACTCTATGTGGGATGATAAGGCGATCGTTCCTGCCTTCCGGCCGATTTTTTCCCCACGGAAAAATGATATAGGCCAGGACGCCACTGCGTGTTTGAAAGTTGTGAGGTTGGGGCAGATGTCCTACTCTTTCCCCGTACTGGGTTAGACTCTAACATTGGACTGGTGCCTGAGAATAGCGGGGTAATTCTGCTCGCTTTGACCAAAAACAAACCAAAGAGAAGTAATTATATATAATTATCGACCTTATATGCCATAACATACCCGTAAATAACGCATGGGTAATTTGCATTACCATTAACCGACAATCTTAGATGTGTCAACATTTTACCTTATTGCCTTCCCCCGGATCGATCGATTGGTCGGTTAATGAGCAGTTGCCCATGAGACAAACCGCTTATATCAAGGCTCTAGACCCTCCCATTATGCTATGGAAAAATAAAACTTTTTTTTTTTTTTTATACCCTGGGTAATTCGTCATCGGGGGTATTAGCCCTGGCAGTAAATGTCCTTGGTAGTTGTTCCTCGGGGCATTTGTCTTCGGGGGTGATTGTCCGGGGGGTTACTTGTCTGGGGAGTTGTTGTCCTGGGGTGGTAATTGTCTTCGTTGTGATTGTCCGGGGGTAATTGTCCGGGAGGTTGTTGTCCGGGGGGTATTGTCTCGGGCCCCCTTCATTCTTCGGGGGTGATTGGTCGGGTGGAAAATGTTTTGTTTTTTTTTCCCCGTCCGGGAGGCTATTGTCCGGTTGGGACTTATCTGGAGGTTTTTTGTCCCTGGGGGTATTTGTCTTCGGGGGTGATTGTCCGGGCGGTAGTTGTCCTCGGTGGTAATTGTCAGGGGGGTTATTGTCCGGGAGCTATTGTCCGGTTGTGACTTATCCGGAGGTTATTTATCCATAGGGTATGAGCGTCCGGGGGGGTAGTGTCCGGGGGTAGTTGCCCCGTCACGACATACATGTACTAATGCTAGGTCGAAAACTCATCTCCAGAACGGTGGGGTGTTTTTGGTGCGGCTGTAAGCACCAATTAACCTCAGAGGCACCTCCCCTGCTAACTTTCCTTTAGAACCCGGTGAAAATAAATTCTTAACAAAGTGGGTATGTAGGTTTTTTATTCTTGGACGGGAGTCCAGAATCTATGCAGGTCCCGAACGCGTGGCGTGCGTATGTATGTCGGTATGTAACGCCTACCTGTAATCCAGGCTTAGTCCAACATGCCTGGCTTGATCAAGTTCAAACTTAGTGGTGTGCTTCCCATGATGAGTCATGGACGCATTTTTGTTGTATGGGTAGGGGGGTCAATTGTGGGCAAAAAGGTGAAACTTGTAAAATGCTGGTATTTCGGGCACTTTTACCTCGCTTGTAATCAGGCGAAGTTCAACTGCCTGACGGATCAAGTTCAAACTTAGTGGGTGGTGCTCCCAGATGGGCACATGAAGGCTATTTATTTTTGTTTTAGGGTCAATTTTTGGGAAATTGGGAACTTGTAAAATTCTGGTATTTTGGGCCTTTTACCTTGTAATCAGCCTATGTCCAACATGCCTGGTGGGTTCGAGTTCAAACGTAGTGGGTGTGCTTCGCATGGGGAAGTACATGAATGTTTTTCATTGTTGTATGGGTAGAGGGTCCATTTTGACAAAATGTTGAACTTGTAAAATTCTAGTGTTTTTTGGGCACCGTTTACCATGTAACAGGCACAGTCCAACATGCCTAGGGGGACAAGTTCAAACTTGGGGGTGGTGCTCCCTGATTGATAACATAACGCTATTTATTGTTGTATGGTAGGGGTAATTTTGGGCAAAAAGTGGAATCTTGTAAAATTCTGGTATTTTGGCCCTTTTACCCTCGTCTCGGGCAAATCCAACATGCCTGGTGGGATTCTGTTCAAATATGTGGGTGTCTTCCCATGATAGTACATGAATGCTATTTATTGTTGTAATGGGGAGGGTCCAATTTTCGGCAAAAGTGGCAATTGTAAATTCTGATATTTTTGACATTTGTACCTTGTAATCACGCTGTCCAATCCCCACCTGCGTTGTCATGAACCATGCTAGTAACATTATTGCCTATTTGATCTCAGTTCAAGCATAAGCCTGGTGTTAGGGAACTTAAGAACTTGAACACACAGACCGTTGGTGTCCAAGGATCCCTAAGCCTCTGCTTTCTGGTTTCTATTGCATCTTATGTTTTTTGAGTACAAACGTTTTGATTCCTTGACCGAAGTCAGTGTCTATGCCGTCTATGACCGTGCGTGTGTGAAGGTATGGTGGGTATGTATGCGTGTATGTTGTGTTGTGTGTGACCCTGGCTTGTGAAGAGCTAACCCGATCCCACCTGGAGAAATGACGCTCATACTTGTGGGGATAATGATAATGATCCTATTGTTGTTTTGGAGTCTGGTCTGAGGTCGTTAAGAGGTCAAGCTGATATTTTGTGAAGAGAATAAAGTCCAGAATGCATTAGTTCTTTGCAACAATTACCACACTTAAAAAAATCATTCACCACAGTACATGTCCATTGACAAACTGTGAGTTTGTCAGCCTTTGCTGTTAGCTACTAGTTTTGAAAGATGTCGAATCCTGCATCTACCATGAGCAACCTAGCCTGCTGAAGCATGCGATATGAGGGGCTGTTTCCTAACAAGAGGGGGCTATCACTCTGTAGTATACCGAACCGCTGTCGAATATTTTATACCAACGTATCGTCTCAGGACTTCGTTTGACAAATCCCAAAAGATTGCGATTCTGCTCATTACAATTCACGTGACGTAGATGTCATTCCCGTTAGCCATGTACGTTGACATGGCTGAGAGAAACCCTTGAATAGATTCCGCGAGAAATCCCCCCATATTTTGGTCATAATATTTACAGAAGATTTTCAATAACCTTTCACACATTACTAAAATAAGAATTTATCGAAGAATGATGAATGATGCAATTTTGAAGCCCAAAATTAATCGAAGCCACTGTTTAGCTATGCGCTGCGTATTGCGGCTTGTTTTTGTAGCGCTGCACTATTCAGAAAAATATGAATCCTTCGAATTGGGAATTAAAAATTAAATGCCAAAACTAGGTTGGATGTTGTCTAAACAATTCCAGATCAGAGCACTAGAGTGATTTCTCAGCAGGCATGGCTGTTTCCCGTATGTAGTGAAAGAGAGAATCTTTCGATTGTGTCAATTAACTTGACGTTTGCACCGCCCACTCTCTCGCCCCTGATTCAGTCATACCATCGGAAAACGAGTCGCCGGGCGTTTGTTTAGGTAATCCCCACTTGGTTAAAAAGTCGCCCCTGATGTACATATGAGTGAATGGCTGATACGAGGTGAAGGTGAACAAAGTCGAATGCCTGTTTCAACAGAGGTATGATCTACCTTGCTGTCTATAATTGACAGGTAACTAAATTGAACATATGCATTGAACATAAAGTAGTCATTTGATTTAATGAGCCTGACATATTAGCTATCATGGTTGGTACTTAAAAAAATGCTATGTTGAATTGTCATGAAACTTGGTCAGTGTTAAATGTTAATGATGGCCTTGATGTTTCAGGAATAACATAGAGAAGGTCATTGAGGGCACGAGACATTTGTTTGCAACGTTGCGTCATTGTCTTCTACTCTCGTGGCAAAACTCCACACATCAACAAATAAACTCGAACAGCTAGCAGGACCCCTCGCTTATGGTATATGCTGTAGTGGTGGTATACTGGTGTCTTTCTGGTGTATCCCACCCTGCGGATTGAATTTTAAAAAAAATTTTATTGGCCTCAGTGAAGTTTGGCTTTCTGGATGTGAGGAGATAGCCTCACCATGAACCAGCAGGTGTTATTCTACTATGAGTTAGGTGATTTCGTTTTCCCCACGGTTCATCCCTTCACTAGCGAAGTTCAGCTGTCTCGCTATGCCTTCACAGTTATGTTTTGCACATTTCTTGACCAACTGCTTCTGTGATAGGGATCATCGTGGGATGATGGCATGTCCTCCATGGGTTATTTGGTAGTTTTTCCATAGTGAAAAAATTGTGTGGGCCAATCCCATTGGTTTGTGAATGCGGAGTTGCCAGCTTGTTGCGCTTCGGGAGTAATTGTTATCCTAATTCTTTCTCATCCGTCAGTACGTACGGCTTCGCGGCAGTACATTACTTTCTTTGCCTGGTCAGTGTGCTTAGGATGGCAGCTAGATGATTATATATACAACTTATGCCATTTTGCACCTTATCTTCCACGTAGAGAAGTTATGACTGAGATCCATTTCGGGTTTCCTTCCACAATGTTGATGGCACTAACAAGTCATGCATACAATGCATTCAGTTTTTGCAATATCATCATACATGAGGGCTATACCAACAACCTGTGGGTTGGACTAATAGGCATCATCTAAACGTCCCCGGGCTCTTCTAGTGGGCCCTACGGCATTCTCGAATATCTACGTAACATCTCATTGATTCATCAAATTCCAGGTGTAGTAAAATCGTGCAAAACTACCACTTTCAGAACATGGGAAGGCCTGCAGGTACATCACATTGACAAGCCTGCACTCCTACAGTTACAACATGTTTAGTGCTTCAAAAAATAGATCTTACTGTCGATATTTGCTCGCTTAGCACTCCACAAGCAAAACTTGACATTCCTAGCAGGCCATACGATTTCTGAGAGACTGGGCACCAAAGTTATGATCCATGGGCTTTGAGTCATGAGAAAAGCATACCCCTTTAAGCCCTCAAGCTAGGAAAGTGATCACAACGGGTTCTTTCCACCAGGGAGCTCATAAACATATTGCTCCTGGCCTTTATTCTGCTTGACTCAAGCGTCAAAGCAGCTCCTCAAGAGGAAAAGTCATAAATCTCTTGGCCCTGCACACAGGGACGATGAACAGCTGTACACATGATACACTAGTACGGACCTCAGAGTTGACAGTTTTTGGTTTGTTGACAATCATTGTTTCCATGACCGCAGAGCTGGGAAATTGCTTGCAGCACTGGAAATTCGCCTTGCTGTCAAGCTTGCAAGGACATAAGCGTAACCGCAGGAAGCCGCGGATAGCAACAGGGCTAATATTTCTCCCCGGAGCTATGCCTGGTAGGGCGGGAAACCCAGTAAGGAATCCTGCATGGTGAACTGCATGCCATCTGAACGTGAGAGTTTTCCTCAATTTAGTGTTTTCTAAATACCTGCTCTTCATGTAATCTAATCTTAACTTATTTTGTGTTATTGTGGCTCATCACAATGCACACTCGAGGATATATTGCAGCACTGAACATGACGATGCATTCTCACAGAAGGCCAAAACAATAGCAATCGATTCATCAAGCCTATGCCTATTTCTATCTAGTTTTCAGAACCTTGCCAATTTGAATATGTCAAAATTGTGGGATTCCAACATTAATCATCTAGGCGGTGGGCCGAAGGCTGAATTAGCTCAAAATTTAGGTTGTTTGACCCCTAAAAGGGGCTCAACAAGTTTGATATGACATGAAAGCTAAAGTGATTTCAGGAACAACATACTAAAGTTCACAGCACAACTCGTGTGCATGAGCGCAGGGGTGGCGTGAATAGGGCTCTCTTATAATGGGGGTTGACGGGAAAAATTAAACATGTTGCATTTATTTGTGTGATACGCGAAATTTGATACCAAAAACTCCATAATTACACTTCGAAACCATTATACAAAACGTTCTACCTATACGAGGGAAGGGTTAACGTAGGCTAGATTGAACACAGAGGGACCGGGGAGGGGGTTGGTAGGTGGGTCGTTTTTGATCAATGGTTTTACTAATTGCGATAAGTTTGTACGATAAGCGAAGATTATGTACCTTGGCAGTGAAAGCCTAGAAGAATATAAAAATGACCTATAGCTGGGTCATGTATTGCTATAATGGAAGGGTAACTGAAATTATAAGTGATGGGACAATGGGTGAGGTTAGGGGTAGGGGTTCGTTAGACGGACATTGGTAAATAAACTTTCCAGGATTCCATACTTAAAAAGTCATTAACTTGACAACACGACTGACCGGATTTAACAGTGGGAAACAACCATACGCATGTCATGTCAATCCATCCGACCTAGGCAGTGGCGGCACAGGGACGGGGTCAGGAGGGAGGGGCAGCCGACCCGCCCCCTGCAGATCCATAGCGGGCGCAAACGAAGGTAGGCCCGGCAGGATTTTGGGTGTTTTTTTGAAAAAACAAACAACAGAACATACAGGTTGAAAATGTTACAGTCAGAAAGAAATTGTTGTCCCACGGGAAGAAGCACATCAATTCACTATTCCCCCACCCCTTTAGTTATTCAGCTAGGCTCCCCTGGGAAGGCTGAAACCTGTGGTACGATCCAGTATGTAGCGTAAATCACCATAGTGCTAAGCACTACCGTCTACAGCCCACCCTCGGGGGCATACTATGAGGTATACAATTAGGCAGTGGTTCAGTTGCGCCCGCATTGATTTTTTTCACTAGTCACTTTCCCACAAGACCCCAACTCTAGCAGTATATTGTTGACTCTGATTTGGCGTAGATTATAACAAGCGACGATTCGACCCTACCTTGGAATGACCTCAAACATGAAAGTTGTGAAAACATTTGTCACAAATAAAGCTGGTGATTCGATGAAGCCGAACTTTGTCATGAAATTGTGACCTGCAGAATCTGCTGAGGGACAAAGATGGACACTGACAGTGCATAAAACACGGAGACACAAAGGGAACATTCAACTTTTATTTGGTTTAGGGGGACAAGGTTTGCCCCAATTTTTGCCAAAGGGTTGGGTGTAATACTTGCAGTGAGAGTAATAGCAGCATCATGCGAGCTGCGTCATTCCACAAAATAAAGCTTATTAAAAATGTCCTCCGGTCAACAATGTCTCAGGATCAAATTAACAACTTGGCCATAATAAGTTAGTTGGCACGGTGAAAATTCTAGAGAGTTGACAGGACAGCATGATTGACAAGTTCTGAGGCAAGGACCTGAAGTGTGGCCGCCTTTATGACTTGAAGTAGACATGGACCTTACCAGGTTTCAGTTGGTGCTAACTGAAGATAAAACACGGATACTATAATCTCCCCAAAACGGAGAGATAAAAGGTAAAACGCGAGATGACGAATTGGAAGTAAGAGTAATGTAGCAAGTTTCTGTAGCCTCCGTGGAAACCCCTACCCCAAACCTTATGTCGGTACGTCAGTGATATCAAGAAAGATCTAAAGGTGGGCGCAGATCAGATCTTTGAACCACCTACAAACTACCATGTGAAGCCCTGAACATAAGCCGCAATTTTAACGAGCTTTTAGTCCTCGTTATCTGCCCTCGCAGCCTGTTTTAGGTTAGTTGCCTCAATTGTCGATTATCGAACAAGCGGCTCCTTTCCCTTTTGCGAGATGAGCGAAAACGCCCCTATGTGGATGGAACTGGGGCAGGTGATTTT
This sequence comes from Sclerodactyla briareus, assembly GCA_026419785.1. Lineage (NCBI taxonomy): Eukaryota > Metazoa > Echinodermata > Holothuroidea > Dendrochirotida > Sclerodactylidae > Sclerodactyla > Sclerodactyla briareus. The sequence goes on from JAODTK010003699.1 coordinate 268,366, forward strand.
TGAACGAATTTTTTTTTTACACTCTGAGGAGTGGTATGGGGGGCAGGCTACACAAACACGACTAGGGCCGGGCCCCCCCCCCCCCCGCCGATCCTTCGTTAAATCGACTACTGAACAGTTGTCAAAAAAATCAATCGGTTTGCAGCCGCCATTGTTTACAAGTTGTGATGCTCAGAGAATCCATCAATCATGATGAAAAATAAACGCCAAGCCAGTTTAATGGTGGTTTGTAATACAACATCGAGGGCAGTTAGTACTTCGGGTGGCCACGGCCAATAGTAATTTGCAAACTATCGTGTATTGTGGTCAAAAAACAAGGAGCGGAAGCTGGTATACGTTGCAGTATACGTTGAAATACCCGCTCATACACGTTGAAGCTATCAAACGGGGGGGTGGGGGGGGCAGTTATTATGTTGTGAAATGCCCAGCTATCTTTAAGTGAATTGTTTTGCAGCTGGCAATAGCGCCAGCACAGGTTGTACGCGGGGCGGGTTTTGTACCCTCGTAAAGATTCGATCCTATATTCAGTAAGTATCTCATTGAAATATACCAGCAAGTATTTAAGAACAGCCGGGTACTGCCAAAAAAAATGGTCAGTTTTCAAAAACAGGAGGTGGAACATGCCAGGGCCGCCGAGACCGAGAGGGTGGAAGGAGAAAATTTGGAGACCCAGAACTGTACCACATTGTTGTGGAGCACTGGCGGAAAAGACCAATGCAAATAGTCGGTACCGGGCATGGATTAGCTGTTCTGCAGAAGTCTGCAGGGGCATCAAAATGTACCACATTTGCGTGGAGCCCTGGGCGGGAAGGACAATGCAACATGGCCGGTACGGGCAGTACCGGGCATGGATTACGGTTCTGCCGAAGTCTGCAGGGGCTTCAAAATTTGGATGAATGCTCCAAACAGAAGGTTATTTACCGCCGTTTTGCAGCTAGGAAAGGCCTTTCCTATAATTGAGCGCCCTAGTAGTTCTCCAACAAGACGCTTCGCAACAACAATGCGGCCGCTCCACGAGACGGTCACTCCCTAAGTATATTCCCCGTCAAAATAATATTGATTCTACCTGGGACAGGGCTTCTCGAAGTGCCTGACACATGCCGGCAAATGGCATGGGATGTCATACGTTAATGTAAGGCTATAAACATGGTCGTTTCAGACCAAAAGAAGAATAAGATATTGATGAGAATATAATGCCGGTTGCAGTGGGATTAAATGTTAGGGGAGCATGCATGGACGGGAAAACGGTGAGGGGGGGAAAGACCACACCTGAACATTCAGGTGTGAACAGCCACATCTGAAAGTTGGGGGCTCAAGGGCAATGGGGAGGGCGCTTATAGCAGTTGAAGAGTATAAAAAACTAAGTGTGAAAAATAATTAAACATGGGGGGAATTTCCCAAAGTTGGGGGCGAACCCGCCATATCGCGACCCCTTCCCCCTATAAACACCTTCACCCGAAGCCCAAGAAGCTGCGCTTCGGCTATCCAAGCGTTCGTTTAACGTATGTTTTAAAAAAACCACTTGGTAGTGTTTAAAAACGTTTAATCAATATCAATGTCGGTAGCGGGGCATGCTGCCCATGGGATAGAAGGAAGCAAATTCCACACCAGTAAAATGTGGGTTATTCAAAAACACCTCTGGAACTTTTGCAACGTGTTAAATCATTTCTTAGAAATAAGTCCAGACAAAATCCGAAACAGTTTCATTCTACTTCTGAGAAAAAACATTACCCAAAACATCAAAGTTCTCGGGACCTACATAAAGATGTCGCAGCACAGAGAAAATAGTGAACTGACACCCTTCTCCAGCTCCTTCACCGTTAATTATGCGGTTAAAACACTATAGCCCAGTTACTTGGTCCACTAGTGACAAAAATACAGAAAAAAAGGAAGAAAATTGCTCTACCGAGAGGGCCAGAGGTTACGAAACACCGGGAAGAAGGTTTATGTCGCTTCGCGTTTAAATCAATGTACCAACGACATAGCTGATGACACAGATAGTTAGAAATGATGATTTCATCCTCGTCGATATTCACAAGGTTCACAGGCCTCAGCTGGTCTTCCCGATCCTGTTCATTGCATCTTGCATATCTGGGACCGGTGTATCACGGCTTGTGAAAGCCATCATTTAGAATGCTCATTACACGCGGCATACAGGCATCTGTGTCACTGGAGGTCACCATCCTTTTGAGTGTGCCGAGGTGGATGGCTCGTTGATTGGTAAAAAATTCAGCTGACCTCATAATGCCCACGGATTGGCTGGAGCAGTGTCGGAGGAAATATCGGAAATGTTCGAAAATAAGGAAAAGTTTAAACCCTATAAAATCATTACTACCCCGAGTTGGGCTGTGAACCTTTGATGACATGCCTAAAACTACCACCTACATTCACATATGCCCAAATTATCGGGGGTCGTAACAACAGCGAATTTCAGATCTTCGGCCCACTGCCTAATCTGTTGCATGAGATTATGGACTAGAAGTTTTATTTTTTCCGTTACTTGGGGAAATGAGTCAGACCAAGGCCAAAGATTCCCTGAGGAAGACAGGGATGACCTCCATCCCAAAAAAAAAGCAGAGTGGATAAATAAAGATAAGCGCAAGGATTTGAAGGAAGTGCTTGCTGGAACAATCAGAGCAGCTGCGTGAAGACAAGGAAAATGGTCAGTTTTTCCACCTAACATTACATGCAAAAAATGGTGGGTCTGTCGGATAGGTCGTGATGAGCAAGTTTGTGCAGGCCATCGTGTTGAGATGCGGTGATGAGTCGATTACGTATTGTTATGTGTAGGAATAGATTAGAATAAGTATTGCTTTGTAGTATGTGGAGATATTTTTTAGCTCAAACCAGCTAGCTGGTTGAGCTATTGGATCGAATGTCACTCTATCTAGTGTGCCAACAATGCCGGTTCCTCCACCAAAACAGTAGTCTGTGATGATGTCGGACCAAACTAGGACACAATGTTCCTTGACCCATGAGACAGTCTGACCTGTGAGTCAAGGTCAAAGGTTACTAAAGGGGCCAATATAGGCAGTATGTGTAAAGTTCAAAAGGTATCTCCTCCTAACACAATTTTGGTGTACATTGCTGATGTTTGGTCATAAGGGATGGTCTATCAGCTGGGGTGTTCCCTTGAATTTTTGGGCCCGGTCCCACTTGGGCCCGAGGCCCATTTTTATGAAATTTCAACCATGGTGCTGAAATGGGCATTCCCTCCCACACAGCTCAATTGATTTCTTACAAAGTACATGTAATGTTTTATTGGGTTAAAGGGCATTGGGGTGGGGGTTTTCAGTAATCTGGGGGGGCCCAGGGCCCAGTTGAGGGCCATGGGGCCCATTATGTGAAATTACCCAAAATCGTATCTCCTACACAATTTAGTGACAGTGCGATGTTTCGGTCATATGATGGTCTAATCGCCTGCTTTTGGGTGTTGAATTTTATCCAAAGTCTGACTTGGGCCAAGGGCCCATTTCTATATTTTCACAATGGGCTGACATGCATCTCCTCCCACAAAACTTAATTGATTTTTCTTCAAAGTTACATATAATGGTACTTGGTAGGGGCATTGGAATTGTTAAGGAAATTTTGGCCCAAGCAGTTTGATCCATAGGGCCCATGAGGTGAAATACCACAAAATCTTGTATACTCCTACAAATTTCGTGGTCAATAGCCTTACTTCCAGGGTGCCCAGGGATTGGGACTGATTGCCCAGTGTGGGCCAGAGGGCCAATCATGTGGAATTATGCAAAAATGCTCATCCTCTCTTACAAATTTTGGTGCACGTTGCTGACATTCAGTCATAAGGATGGTCTAACAGTCGTTACTGCCGGCGGTGTTCAGGATTTTTTTTATTCAAGGGCCCATTGGGCCCGATGGCCCATTATGAAATTCCATTTGGAAATTGAAATGCATTCTTCCCAAGTTCCAATGATTATGTTCCTTGACGAAGTCAGAGGAATCTATGCAGTCATGACAGGTGTGTGTATGTAACGCGGGCTTGTAAACACGATTACTCGACCCCCACTGGCTGGATGGAGCTCATACTTGGTATGTGTGTTCCCTATGATGAGTACATGAAAAGCCTGTGTGTTGGGTCAGGTCGAGGTCATCTGAGGTCAACAAGGTCAAAGTCTGACCCCCACAACCTTGTAAAAACGATAAATCCAAATGGTTGGTTGATCCAGTTGGATGATTGGTTTGTAGTTTTCTATTGGGGGTACAGAACCCTATTGTTTTATGTTCAGTTCAGGGGTGATTCAAAAAATTCAAAATTCTGAAAATTCATTTTTGGCCAAAATGCTTGTAAAAATGATAACGCGCCCCCACCCGAGAGGGTGAAGCTCATAACTTGGTATGTGTGTCCCCATGATGAGTACATGAACCTATTGTTTCGGGAGGTCAGGTTAGAGGTCAGCAGAGGTCCAAGTCTGGGGAAAACCTTGTAAACATGATAAGTCCAAGATGGTGGTTCCGATCAGATGAAATTTGGTTTGTATCTTCTTTCTCATGAGACGCACAGGAAACCTATTGTGTTTGGTTCAGGTCGAGGGTGAATTTTAGCAAGAAATAAAAATTGACAAAAGTCTATTATTTGCAAATTTTGGCTTCTTGAAAACGATAAACTTCGACCCAACCGGATGAAGAAGCTCATACTTGGTATGTGTGTTCCCCATGATGAGTCATGAACCCTATTGTTTGGGTTCAGGGTCGAGTCATCCGAGGTCAAAAAAGTCTGACAACCCTTGTGAACACTATAAATTCCAGAATGGTTGGTTCCCGAATCCAGTTTAAATTAGAGTGTATAGTTTTCTTTGGGGAGTACAGGATCCCTATTGTTTTTTTGTTGAGGTCGGGGGTGAATTTTAGTCCAAAAAATATAAAATTTGTGAAAAGTCTATTTTTTGCCAATTTTAGCTTTTAACACGATACCTCAACCCCACCTGGATGGATGAAGCTCATACTTCGCATGTGTGTTCCCCATAGGAGTACAGAACCCTATTGTCTTGTGCAGGTCAGAGGTCCTCAGAGTCAAAGTCTAACTCCTTTTGAACAACGATCAGTCCAGAATGATTGTCTGAACTCAGTTGAGATTTTGTATTAGCTTTCTTATGGGGAGTACATGACCTATTGGGTTTTTTATTCCTGGTCGGGTGATTTTTATCAAAAATATAAAATTTGTTAAAAGACAATATTTTGGGGCCAATTTGGCTTGTATACATACACGATAACTTGACCCACCCGATGAATGAAGCTCATACTTGGTTATGTGTGTTCCCCATGATAGTACATGAACCCTATTGTTTTGGGTCAGGTAGAGGTCATCAGAGGTCCGAAGTCTGAAACCGTGGTAAACATGATAAGTCCCAAATGGTTGGTCGTCAGAGTGAAATTTGGTGTTAGAGCTTTCTCATGGAGAGTACAGACCCCGATTGTTTTTGGTTTCAGTTGGGGGTGAATTTTAGTCAACACAGAAAAATTTGTGAAAAGTCTATATTTTTGCCATTTTCGCTTGTAAACATGATAACTCAACCCCACTGGATGGATGAAGCCATACTTAGTATGTGTGATCCTCATGAGTACATGAACCCCTATTGTTTTTGGGGTCATATTCAGAGGTCATCAGAGGTCCCAAGTCTGAAACCCTTGTGAACACGATAAGTTCCGAATTGTTGGTCCGATCCCGTTGAATTTTAGTGTATACCTTTTTTTGGGGAAGTACAGGAACCCTATTGTTTTTGTTGAGGGTCGGGGTGAAATTTTGGTCAAAATTAAAAATTTTGTTAAAAGTCTCTATTTTTGGCCGATTTAGCTTGTAAACACGATAACCAACCCCCCACTGGATGATGAAGCTCACTTAGCATGTGTGTTACCCATGATGAGTACAGGAACCCTATTGTTTTGTGGGGCAGGTCAAGTCATTAGTCCTGAAAACTTGTGACACGATAAGTCCAGAACGTTTGGTCCTGATCCAGTTGAGATTTTGTATGTGCTTCCTATGGGGAGTACAGGAACCCTATTGTTTCATTCCGGTCCGGTATTTTTTAATCAAAAATATAAAATTTGTGAAAGACAACATTTTGGCAATTTTGGCTTGTTAACACGATAACTGAACCCACGGATGGATGAAGCGCATACTTGGGATGTGTTTCCCATGATGAGTCATGAAACCCGATGTTTGGGGTCAGTCAGAGGTCATTCCAGAGTCACAGTCTGAAAACCTTGTAAACTTGATGAGTCCATAATGGTTGGGTCTGATCCGTGAGATTTCGTGTTGTAGCTTCCCCTTAGGGGATTCAGGAACCCTATTGGTCAAAGTCAATACTTTGGCCAATTTTGGCTTGTAAACACGATAACTCGACCCCACCCGGATGGATAACGCTCCACTGGTCATGTGAGTTCCCCATGATGATTACTCGAACCCTATGTTGGGGTCAGGTCATAGTTCATTGGAGGTCACCATAAGTCAGAGTCTGAAAACCTTGAAATTTTAGTTGTGTAGCTTCCTCATCAAGAGTGTAGGACCCCTATTGGTTGTTGGTGAAAATGGGAAATTTTGTCAGACTTTATGTCGCCCATAAGAGCTGTGCAATCTCCCTTTGTCTTGTGTCTGGTTGTAGTTGTCAGAAAGAGTTAAGGAATCCACTAAGCCTTTTGGCTTTCTTCTGGTTTGTACATTAATTTGATGCTTCTTGGTTAGTGGTCCTTCAGGGGTGTTTGCAAACTCTGGCTCAAGGTCCAATGTGGGCCCCCGGGCCCATCAATGTAAATTTCAATGTTAAATCAGATGCTTCTACAAATTTGCACAGGTCGTGCTGATGATTCGGGTCATAATGATGGCTAATAGCCATACCTTCAGGGTTTCTCAGGCAATGCGTGATGGACGTTGACCAACTGAGTAACAATGGTTAATAGACTGCTTGACCACCGTGGCATATGAAATCAATGTCAAAAGTCCTACAGGGGCACATAGGCCATTGTTTCGAACTGCCCTTCTTGGCCTCATGATCTGAACTTACACATTCGTCTTGTTACATTTGTGCGGTTTAGCTACAGCACTATTGGTGCCTCTAGTTACCTGGAATTGCTCTGTGACAGATCGTCCTATGTTTGTGTGAGCGGGCAGTCTTGGTTTATACCCTGTACCACAGTCGTCTATTGGAGAGTAAGCTATTAATAGTTTCCTCATTTTGTTGTCTATTTGCCCTAGATCCATTCGGGAGCTCGCGCTTCACTTGCTTCTTCATCTGTCCAACTCTCCCACTGCAATTGACCCTGCTTCTTGTTTTTTCATTTTGTTTCGGTAATATCAAAGACTGTGCTGAGATTCCAGAGCAGGAAAGAAAGCAGGACATGTAGCACCACCGGATCTACTTTCTTCTGCAGGTAGAACATGTACATGTGCTCCGTTTAGCCATGATCTATTGTCATCAGTTGATTATTTAATTGAGGCGGATTAGCTCCGTTTGTGCTTGAAGACCTATATTTGTATTTCTGTTACAACAAATGGAAGGACGAGGCTTTTTTCTACCGTGTTGTTAGACAACAACCTGTCACCTCGATTTTTCTCATGCTACACACATGTTTATGTGGTCAAAATTGTTTGCCAAGCTTATGTGCACGCCACATTTGGCTGTTAGGGTGAAACACCTATGCCTGATGCCGGAGTCCACTGTTTAGGAGGTCGTTAGGCAGTTTGTTTGTCTATGATCCATCCACCGCCTCACCTCAATTAATGTCCGCCACCCATTTTTTCAAGCTCGTGATATGGAGAGGAAAAAGGACTACCAATTTTCTTTACTTCTTCTGTTCACAAGCACTAATATGTCATGTTGGTTCATAGTCATTTGTGAAATTACCTATCATATCTATACTCTATTTTTCAGCCGGTTATGGAAGCCTAGGAGGGACCTAGCAACGAATGACGCTGGGACATTCTCTACCAGCTAGCGATGCTGTTCGACCTGCCACCTGCGCAGTTTTGACATGTGTGCGGTCCGATTCATTAGTTGAAACACCGGGAATTACACTACTTGACTTCCTGAGGAGAAGAATATCTCATCAACATTTTGTGTACAATCTACAGACAGGACTGCTACACATCGGCCTCAGAAGCCAAGAGAAATTATTGGCACCATATAAAATTCCCTTGCTAGGGATGAGTAGATCCGGATAAACACAAGGAGTGGCATCTGGAATGGCCAGCAGCAGGTAAGTGCATATCAAGGCCGGATGTCTGTTTCAAATTAACCAGAAGTGGTTACAATGCAACTGCCTAATTTTCCAGGGGGGGTGGGGGGGGGGTGTTATATAGTGAGTCCAAAATTACATTCATGCAGAGCCACAGAAAGTGTAACAATAAACGTATCTGGAAGAGCTAAATCAAATGTCTCATTCAAAGCCGTCCTCCTTCTTCCACTTGTCTGTTTGGTGATGGTGATGCCATATTGGCACCCTATTGGAATGTCCCCAGGAGAACCTAATGAAGTTACACAGTGAGCGTTTAAACCTGGCAGCAGGTACATTACACATATGTTGGTTACCCACGGAAGAGGTGATACACCTGTATATCTTGAAGCTGCTTTTGAAACATTGTTTTAGTGATAAACGCTTGATCAAAAATATATTCCCTTCTCAATCCTCTAGTAAATTTTAATGTCTTTTAAACCTGAATACAACCTTGATACTGTACTGTGAATCTATAATCGTTTATTTCCATGATTTTTTTGTAACTCTCAATGACGAGTCAGTTCTACAAAGTTGACTAGTGTTGAAGAGCACGAGGAGAGATCGAAGATCTGCGATAACAAACCATTGCAGAGTTGAAGATACAAAGTCATTAACCATCCCCAACGCTGCAATCTTCATTGAGCAGTCATCCATTGGCCGGATGGAGGGACTATCAACAGCGCGGAGTGTCTTCCCCTGCATGTTCTTGTTGGCTGGTGCCTTGGATGAGGACCATGTACCGGAGTTTGGAAGGTCATCCAAATTCGGGAATTCTCTCCCCGGAAAGTATGACAGAAAGCCGGCAGTACCCAATTGCTGAAACTGAGTCCTGATAACCTCAAACTAAAGGTTCCTGCCTGTGTTACAATTCCTCATACAGCAGTGATCCCGGAGCCTGACCGACATGCTGTTACTACGTACATAGGGAAGGAGGATTGCTGATGGGAATACAGTTAATAATAATTTGTTAATCTAAATTAATCTCTTATTGACAGGAGGTATAAGAATCAGTGCAGACCACTAAAGTGACCATTTTTCAGTCTCATCAGCTCCATGTACTGTTTTCTTAATCTGCTACGCTCGCTCTTCGTTATTTTAGCTGGATTTACTTCGAGAGAACGAGAATGTCACACCAGTACTATGACACTGTTATGGTTCACACCTACCGCCTGGGATACTTGCTGGTACATCTAGAGAGTGAAGCAACTGAACAGAAACATATCATCAGAGTTTTGTTCCATTCGTGAACTGGGATTTTTCATATCACAGATACAAACTTGCTTGATCATCTGCAAGACACTGATGAAGATTACAAGGTAAATATGCTCTGTTCCTAAATATATTCCTGTAGTGAAGTTAGTGTTGCTGATGTGATCCTTAAACCTATTGCTTTTTATAAGACTAGCAGAAATAGTTTGAATGTATGATAGAATATAAATGTTTTGTAACCACTAAGCCTTGTTTTTATTTTGCAGTTGCATTAATTGAAAGACAACAAAACTAAAGTGGACTTGGTGACTATGTTACATATCCGATCACCCTCCCTACATCGCATCGCCAATGGAGCTGAACTCAAATTGGAAGATGAATGCAATATAAATTGGATGGGGATGCATCCGTCAAGGTTGTCAATCTCTTATGCTGTTCCTTCAAAGGATATATCACTGGACTGCGTTTCTGAATAGTAAAAGAGATTGCTGTAAAAACAAAAAAAATTGAGATCTGTATAAATGTTGTAATCCTGCATGGAATACTGTTACCACTCCACACGCTTCATTCTAATGGTTATCTATTGCAGTCCTTCTTGTAAATAACTTATAATAAGGTCTGGTTGACAACTACATTTTTTGTTATTCGTTGTTATATAAGTGCCATTGCCTTTCTTTGTCCTTGAGGAAATGTGTAATATATCTTTCTGATAATATTCAAACCCTAAAAAGTTTACTATACAGTTCTACTCACGGAAAAAATGTATTATTTACATTATATTCTAATATTCCTGAATTTGTCTAGAATAATGCAAAATCTTTAGATCGGATTGAACTGTTTACTGTGTTTCCCACAGTAAAACAAAATTATGGGCAACTTTGCAAACACATCATACTCTAGTTCTTGTTGACTGTTCAACCCTGCATGGTCTGTTGTAAGGGTGTCATCATGGCTCACTATCTCTCTACTACAATTTTTTTTGTCCTGGCCACAGTTTGACATTGACCACGTGTGTGGAGCAAGCAGAGTTCAGCAGGCCTTCAGACGAGGAGGAGCAAGATGTCTCGGTAGACACTGCAGTCATAGATGCTAACCTACGTCCAACCGCAAGAAGTTATCGGAACGCCCCTGAAGACGAGGTCATTTTATGTGAATCCCTCTGTCATTTGCAGCACATTGTACAATTACTCTCGGGGTTCTACTCACAAACTCCTCTGAGCTGCGCAAGACGTCTTGAAAGCTGTGTGGGGGGGGGGGGGGGGGGTATTTCATTCCTATATTCTTGTTTATTTGTTCTCTACTACAGATTAACAATCTCTTCATTTCTGCGACAGTCCACAGTACCTTGCAAACTTGACAAAACCAGGTAAGGTAAGTATATCACCACCAACACGTGGTATTGCCTGACTCGATAATTTAATACCTGTAGTGGTAAGTGAGCAGTGCCCAGGTGTATGGCCTCTATCTGTCGATGATTTGTTGTCATGTATATAGTCCCTAAATTTGGAGGGGACAAAAGTATATCTCTCTTGCTTGCATGTTATATCTGTTTACTGGGCAATATGACATGCTTTGTGAGGACTTATATGGAATACATTATTAATTATGTTATACATCAATCTTCAGAATCAGGATCGTATGGTGTTCTGAAGAGCGACGGTGCGTCTCGTTTAGACAAGGACAACTGCCAGGGTCTTGCAGTGTACTTCGAGCTCACGCCTGCGGAGACGACAGGATACTGAGAAATAAGAACCATGGCAACTGAATAATGGCGATACTCGTGAGAGGGGAACTGAATCATGCGAAATATAAGATGATTGGACTACATGAAGGACTGAAAAGCCATTCACTCGACAAAGTAGAAAGGATGAACACACTCGCATGCAATCAGCTAATTAAGCAGAAGACTGATGGTGTACAAAGGTATGTGGACTGTACAAATTTCTTAGCAGCACAGCTAGTAACTCCTTGTTCCTCTGGGATTATATGAGGTTTATGCTTTATCACTACTGTAATTTACATCATTTTCTCAGGATACAAAGGAGGACCCAGGCGCTGTTGAAAGACGTCACCACTCATAGGCAGAGTGACGAAAGCCCACGAATCCGTTGAAGGAGGAATTCAGCAGAAAGGAATATTCTTGCTGCACTGCAGATGTCATAGCCAAAACATAGGTCTAGCGAGGGCAAACTATTACAGCAATGTGTAGAACATGAGGTGAGCTCAGTGAAAATCGTGTTTACCGACATTGCATTAATTGATTAACCAAATAATTAGTTAGCTAGATAGAGCGTTGTGTGAAGATCCATTATGGTTAATCAATTGATTGCTGTATAAAATTATCGGACATGTGTTTCTGTTATCACAGCACGAGTCAAGCCGCCAATCCAGCTACTATATGCACAAGGAGAATAACGTATGTAAACAGCACTGGTGGAATTCATACACCTTCAGACAGGCATCGAGTTAACAATTCCAGCGGGGGCTCTCAGCAGTCGGTCGGATTGTCAGCATGGGGATTGTTGATGTTACCAATGATGGAGGGGCCGTAGCAGGACTTACACCACACTTTTCCTCCATTTGTCAGGTGTGAACCAGAAAATCGGAAGTTGCACCAGCCCTGTATCTCCGAAATCCCACTGCCGCACTCCTGAAAATGCGGCGCAAAAGAGGAGTGAGTCTGTTATGGCGAGTAGTAGAGGTAAGGGCCTGTTTCCGTTGTGAAGCTTTTATGACTACTTTGACAAATGTTGTCGTGTTGTGCCCTCCATTTGTGCCATGGGTCAAGTTAGTTCGTATTGCATGGTATGTGTAAATCAAATGAGGAGGATCGACAAAGTACCAAGTGACAGTTAAAGTACCAGTTATAGTTGCCACTGGGATTATACAACTTTGTAATAAAGGGATTACAGATTATATAGTTCCCATCTGTTATTGACTAGGTGACAGAATAAGATGGAACAAAGCACGACCTCTGCCGGGGGCCACAAGCAAGCACACATACGAGTTGTCATTGAAGAAACTTGTTTTATAGCCTCATGTTGCAGAGCATCCTGATATGAGGAAACGTCTACGGGTCATACACTTATCAGCAGACTCATGATGACTCTGGAAACTTGCTTTGAGCGTCTGGCTGTATAATGATGATGGTCACAGAAAATAAGGAACATTTATCATGACCTTGGAGCCTGTGTGTGAATGCTATGTATAATACACTTTAGTTTACAAGAGGTAAATAAAGTATTTTAAGCAGTTTTGTATGATTACGTAGTTTCTGTCCATTTTGATGTCAATGTACGTCACTTTACTGTGGAGGTAGTTTAGGATTTTGTATGTGATGTTCCAGTCATGCTGGATTGGGGAATTAATCGGACAAATTCTCAAAATTTGTAATATTAAAATTGTCATTCTCACCGTGCTAGGTAGACAATAGGCTACATGACATGTTGTCTGAGGAATGAAACCCTGCCGTTGCAAATTCATGAATGCATTCTCAACTGCATGAATTTTAGGTTTTGAGAAAGGGCTTGTTAATTAAAAATATGAGCACAACCAATATAATAGGGATGTAATGCCTACAAAAATATTTATGATTCATTTAATACAGATGTTGATGAAGGAAGAGGTCAAGCATCTGGTAAAATACCACTCCAGCAGTACGAGTCCTTCTTCTTAGAGAGAATGAAGAGAAACCGATGTGTTACTTGATGTCCGGAGCATGAACCTACATTGTATACTGCCAGAGGAGGAGAGAAGAATAGTATGGTATAGAATCCGTCTATACATTCCATTCAAATGACCATGTTTCTCCCACTGAGGTCCTGCCTATTATTACATTTATTTAAAACAGCAATTTCCTATCTACAAAAGGTTACCACCACCTATCTCTCAGGGACTTCAACATTTTCGTAGCTAATTATCAACTGCTATTTGTCAATGTAGTGAATTATCTTCCTGCGATTTACGGTCTCTCTTCTGGTATAATGGTACGGATGCGTGAGGTATCTTTTCACAAGTTTACTTTTGGGGGAAAAACAAAAAAAAAAAGGAATACCAACTACTAAATGATATTCAGACATGCCCATCGTATTGCAACACACATTTTGCCTGTAATATGTATAGATGAACTAATTTGTGATATTTTTCGTGTTTATCCGCACATGTCAGGAGATCAACCAACATGCTTTGTGGCTCAGGAAGGGTAAAGGGATTGGACATTCCATCCTCGACCAGTAACGAAGATAACAGAAGAGATAGGTCTGGACATCTTTCCGTTGTACTTGGTGGACGAGAGCGACCACTGCATTTCAAGATCCACAAAAAGGTTCCTACTTTTAATCTAGCTTGCATAGTAGTCTGCAATTCTGTGTGAATCGAATACTTTAAACAGGATATAATTTTACTTCACTATTAGCACATTCCGTTTTTAATTGCCCCACTGTCTCTTGGCAGTACGTCTGTTTCAAGATTTCAACTGGTCTGCATAACTTCTAATTACCTGGAATGGGCTAACTGAACAACTGTCACTAATATGATTTAATTTTCCCTAAATGGCAAAACCAAGTGAATGCATCCAACCACTTACTCTTCTGCCATCCGTGTCTACATGAAATAGCACGTGACATGCTGTAATCAAATGTTACCAAGTGAGCGAAATGGATAGATAAACCATTTCGTACTAAAATTTCGCTATATCGTGTGTGCCAACATGATCCCGCGCATCAAAAAAATATCTGTAAAGACATGTTCAATGCAATTGGTACTGATGCACATCACTTGAATAAATATATAAATGAAAACATATAAATTCATGACGTGAATAAAATGTTAAACATCACATTAGCATTCTTTTTCATTAAGGAGGAGCTACGCAAGGAGAGTAATTCCTGGATGGCACCACCAGCTAAAGCCTGCCTTACCAGAAGGTATGATTCAACATTTCACACTATCCTAAGGATTAATGTTCAGGTCTCAACTGCATAATAACACAGTGGAAAAAAAAAAAAAAAGAAAAACCTGTCTGAAGTTATTATGTGGCAGTTGGAAATATATCGTGGTCAGTATCCATGGAGAAGAACTTGTACTCACTCACTTAGTGCCTTCCATCATTTCTAAACGATATCACAGGTACACTTGATAGAAAACACGATTCATGCGCACTATGTTTTCAATTCTTAGCAGTGAGTGGTTTGTATGTGACTCAGGCGTCTGTGGATTTGAGAGTAAAGAGTGCTCGATATATTTTACTTTCCCCCCATAAAAATGTTTTGCAGGAAGTCATGTTAGGTTGTGATATTTTCTTACCAGCATGATTGAAGTGGAATTACAGCTTTCACTTATGACAGGTTATGCAGACTACTGTCCTGACTTTGTTCTGATAGTGCCAGCATTTAGTTTATGAGGTACATCTCAACCACCGTCATGAGACAGAAAGATATTCCTGTCCTATTATTTGGCACGCTTGATTACTACTTATTTGGGTTTTTTAGACCGGTCATGGCATCCAAGAATGAGACTGCACCTCTCGGGAATGTACAGGGCTGAGGACCGCTAAGGCCTATCAAGAATGTTGCGTTAACCAAGGACGAAACATCCAGTATACACAGCAAGAGATCAATTGATCTACTACTAGAAGGACTCTGATAGGAACTGTCATATCTATCACACGACTATCACAGGGAGAGAATGCGCTAGTGGAAAATGGCACACAATGATGCTGCCATGCTTGTACAAGGTTCAGGGAGAATAAACAGCACTCTCCTCCTGGAATGAAGTTCGCATAAGGAGCTATTGTGCAGGTTTATGGGGACACCACAACGTTTTTTATTCCATGTCGAAGAATTTAGGCATGCAGAGTACATGATCCCTTTCGTTTTGGGGTCAGGTTCAAAGGTATCTGAGGTCAAAAAGAGTCAAAGTCTTGAAATATGTTAACACGAGGAATCAATAATGCCTGGTTCGATATGCAGCTTATATGGGTGCGTCAAGAACCCCACATCTTGGTGTAAACTGGGTCAGTTTTTGGGGAATTTTTGAAAAAATGGTAATTTCAGTTGTTGACACAATAACTGATCCCACTGCGTGGATGAAGCTCATTCTCGGTATGTGGGTTTCCCATATTGATTACATGATCCATATGTTTGGGGCGTCAGTTCAAAGGTCACCTGAGGTCAAGAGAGGTCAAAGTCTGACAATCCCCTCAAATCAATCACGATTATCAAGTCAAGAAGCCCTATTGCATATCTTGTAAGCATGTGAAGTCGATAATGCTTAGCTTGATCAAGTCTGGATCAGTCAAGGAATCACTAGCCTTTGATTATTCATTTCTGGTGTACTTAGTACTAAAGATTATTGCAGCTCTTCATCTGTCAGCTATGACATGGCCTGATGGAATCCATCACAGCTAGTTCACGCTCTAGCTGGGTCTGATGTTGTCTGATTGAATCCATCACAGCTAGTTCACTATCTAGCTGGGCTTGATGTTGTCTGACGGATTCCATGGATCTCTGTCAGGACTGCGGGTAGAGTAAAAGCCGCTAATTGAATGTCAATACAAAACAGCCTCTCAACCTGCAGGCCTTTGACCTCAAATACCTGAACACACTATTGTAATATAATTCTCGCGTATTTATTAGTGGATGATGAAGTATCGTGCCGTACTGCTTGTAGTTTTCTGATATTGTGCCTGGAAATATGCAAAGCTAGATATCTGTGAATTTGTTAAATAAGTCCTTGTATTTGATGCTCTAACTAAGTGTTGTATTTGTAAGCAAACAAGGATCAGTGCTAGAAGTGGTCAGTGAACATGTGAAGAAAGTATTATAAAATATTAAAGCCATTGCGAAAGTGTCGCTTGCAAACCTGTGTTCCTCTTGTGAACTTGTGGATTTATGAAGTGCACAAACCAGAACTGTTCAAGGGGGGGGGGGGGGGGGGGGTGATAAACAGCTCTTCCTGAGTGGAGCGAGAAAAAAAAAACGTTGCTATTATACTCGGCAGGTGAGGGGAATCACAAAAAGGTATATTCCTCGAGGAGGACCCTTGGAATATAAAGTGAAACTATTCCTGGGTTAGCAAGTGTAGACTTTGAAAGGCTGTTCCCTTGGGCTAGTCCGTTGGGGAACGGCCTCCGCATTCCACTGGTCGTACATTTCATGTTCGCAGGCGAAATCTCATTTTCGTTCGTCGAGTATATACATCAGAGAGTTCTGTAAATATTCTAATGTTTATGATGTAATATTCTTATGTATGTTTCCTATAAATTATAGAAAACGTCAGGTACCCATAGTCATGATGTTAGATAAAAGGCCGTTAAGGTAGTCAATAAGTGTAAGTAGGTGAGGCATCCTATGGTTCTGGTGTGAATTGAAAAGCTGGGTATTACTGGGTGGAGTAAAAAGAGTAACTCGTCTGTCCACATTGGGTAAAACCCATACCTAAATAGATCAGGTGATACATGGTATGTATGTTTGTCGTGATGAGTAAGGCGTGTGTGATGTCTCTGGGAAGCGGACAAAAATATTTCGAAGTCGATCTCCAGATGAAAACCATGTAAACTTATGGTTATGTATTATGTGGATGAAGTTGGCATCGAGTTGCAAAGCTCTGTTATACTTATTCATTGCAACAGTCATTCGTGGTTTTTTTCTTCCTTGATTGGTGCGAATTGATATGCCACGTTGTTGGAAAATTTAAACAGAAATGTGTGGTTATAATGGGTTTTGAATTAGTATTAGGTTTGTGCTAGATAATGCCAATCGGCCAAGTAGCAAAATGTCCAGACGGAAGCGAATTTATCTTTGAATATCAAAGTTAATTTATTTAAGAAATTCAGAAGCGCTGATGTAGGTATCTGTGCGTCAGTGTGTGTGAAATGTATATAAAACCTACCTTGTCAATCAGGCATGCTTCAGATTCAAAAACCAGTGGGTTGTTTCGATGACGAGTAAACGAACGCTATTTATGTTAGTGTGAGGGGGTCAGTTTCGTGGGAAAGAGTAAGAAAATGTAAAAATTAGGGGAATTTTGGGTACTTAATCCCTTGTAATTAATTGGTTTGGGGTCGCAGATGCATCGAGGTCAAGAGAGGTCAAGTCTCAAAATTTTGTAAACGATAAGTCCAGAATGGGACCGATCAGTTTTGGTATCAAGTATGCGGCTTTCGTATCGAACAACAAGAACAATTGTTTTCGGTTGTGAACTAGGAGCCTGTTTTGGAGGATGTTGTGAAAAATGATATTTTGGCTAACTTTAGCTTGTTAACAAGACCTCATCTGCATGTATGTCTGCATACTTGGTATGTGAGTCCCTGTTTTGAATTACCAAACAATGATTCTATTGTAATTCTTGACAATGCTTAGCTTGGTCAAGTAGGGATCTAGTCAAGGCGCCTTTTTGGCTTCTCCTGAGTACAATTGTACCACCATTACTACATAACACGGAATGTCAAGAAAAAGGAAAAATGAGATGCACCGAAATAAAGCTGCTGTATGCAATTATCTCAAAAATGCCACGAGCATATTGTATTCTTATTTCAGGTTCTCGGCGTTTGTTGTAAGTTCAGAATTACGATGTTCCTGTTTCTCATCGACAGCGCCTAAGATATATCGGATTATCTCATGAGAAGCCATTTTCCACAACCTATGGAGACATTATATGAGAGACTAATGATTGTGTGGTGAAATCAGTTTTCACACGTATCGACCTTCTCTAAAGGTTGAAGTAGATCAAGTGGAGAAGAATTCAGGAATGGACGCTTATTACTCCTGAATATCAGGTATATACCAAAGCGCTCCACATATAGTATCCAAGAACGCCAGTAACTCCGCGCACATCGCGGTGTGTCATTGTCTGCCTGAAACAAAAGTTCAGAGGCGACTTAGCGACAATTGTCGGTGTGTTTGTCGTGTGTGTTTGAGGGTGGTGTGTAACACTTTCTCGTTAGCAGGATTCTTCAGAAACGGGAGTGTTGAGACCGATTTTGATGACATTTGTGTAGTATCGGGGTGGTTGGGTGAACACGATCTGATGAGATTGAGCACAACAGTCTCTAATTGAGCGAGGCAAGAGCTATTTATGTTGATTATTGTTCAGGCGCAGTTGGCAAAAATACGGATGAACGAAGACTATGGAGCTGGTTTGGCACATAGATGCATGAATAAAGTAGATTAACTGATTAGATTTTCAGCTAAACATATGCTAATTATGCGAAATTCAAAGTTAACGGAGGCTCACGAATCTTTGTTCATTATGATCTAGTACCTCCAGTCCCAAAATGTTAACAAAGATTCAGTGTCAATGGAAGGGCCATTCAATGTATCTAAATTTGCAAATGCATGGCAATCCTGAATGTTGAAGTTGCTTGGATTTCCATGAAACCAGGTGGATGGTTTCATCATGGATTCAGGGTCACTGGAGATATTCAGGTGTGGCATGCTGCATGGTCATTCCAAAATTCAAGGTTTGTTCGATTTTTGTGAAGCTTGGGGGTTATGGTCTTACTTTTAAGCCCCAAAGGTAACATGACTCGAGTGACTGCACTGGGGGTTAGGCAATGTGTATAGATTGCTAAATTCATGAAAAATTCAAGTTGTTTGATTCCCATGAAATGTATTAAGTGGGTGTGGTTCACTACTGGTCCTGAGATATTTAAAGTGAGAAGAGGGGTCAATGGAAGTTTAATATTGTGTCTAATTTGCAGAATTAGTCAGAATAGAAGGAAACCATATCGCCGCAACAGGCGAGACACGGGCGATGCCTTGTTTGATATTACCAGCCACGAAGCGACTACAAGAGAGGCAGTAGCACTATCGCGCTTCCTTACCTGAATTCCTGTGAGGAAGAAGGGAATATATGCAGTCAACAGTATGTATGTGTAGTGATGCTGCTTTCTGTGCATGATATCCTATAAGACATGGCAAGTATCCACCAAGTTTTAATTAGTCGGTTTAAAGGCGGAGGAGTTTAATGGTCAGATAGGTCAACGACCGAAAGCTGACGTTAAGTACAACATTGTAATAGATATAGAGGGCTTACATTAGGCAGAATGCCTAGCCATTTAGAGTAGATGATCCCAATGTCACGGAGTCACGACAAGGGTCAACTCAATAGAGTCGAAGGTCAGAAAACTTTGTGAAATACTTTTCAACGAAAAGATGTTTGCATGTAGGTGGACAAGTGAACGTGGGGTTATTCTCCTTGTTTTGGGGTCAGTTTCAAATCGGCCTAAGGTCAAACAGAGGTTTGAAATTTGTTAAAAACGGTTACTCGAACAAAATGATGGAGGGGAACTTAACTGGCCATGTAGCGGAGAGGATCCCCAATGTTTCCATGTCACGTTGGAGGTCAACTAATGTAGTCCAAACAGCTCGTGAAACGGACAACGAAATAGAAAGTAGAGGGTAAATTTCGACAGAGACGTTGGCAGGTGAAGTAGATAATCCTCATTAATTTTTTGGGCGTGGTACAAGGTCGTAAACATAACGTCGGACAGAGCCCACATCTTTAAAACGTTTGAACACAATAGATTAGCGCGACCGCGTGGATTCGCTTGTAACCTAACAAACGAAAAAGAAGTAGAGGGTTAATTCTCGACAGGGACGTTGACATGTGAAGTAGATATTCCTCATAATGTGTTGGGCGCAGTGTGGCGCTAGAGGGGAGGGTTTTCTCCTGCTAATTGTTGAAATCCCTCCCAAAAAATTAGGTCAAGAGGAACATTCCTCCCAAACAGTCTGGGATTTTGAGGTTGTTGAATGTTACTGCATCATACAAGTCCCTTTTTCACACTATAAGATATCAAATAAATCCATAGGTAGGGAAATCACTCCTACACTAAAAAAACTTAGCGCCACACTGGTGGGCGTGGTACATCAAGGTCTTAAACAAACGTCGACAGAGTCCAAATCTTTAAACAGACAGTACGTACCGCGTGGATCGCCGTAAGAATACACGTATTCTGACTATGAAGATAGGCTACAACTGCAGCGTGTTAATTAATAGTCAGGACACATCAAAGATCCTCTTTTTCAGTGAAACAGGGGTTGCAGAATTATTCAGGCCTACCTGCACAAACCATTTCAAAATGAGATATGATTGTAATGCATGGGGGAAGGCGGGGGGGGTGGGGAGATTGGGTGTTGTTATAAGTTCAACCACCAGCCCCCAAATTGAGAAGCGTGGCTCCATTTCGGAGAAAATTCTTGCATTAACTATAGCCACGCACTGACGTAATATCACTTGCACGATGTTAACCTTTGTGTCAACTTCGGGGGTGAACTCATTGCGGTCGAAGATGCCGATAGAAGTGACAAAAATTCAGAAATCTGCAATATTTCAAATATGTGCACAGGGGTCAAAGTCCAAAAGAAGGGTTTTTAGAGGGGCACATTTGACATGTATGTGTACCACGTGAGTGAGTATCTAATTGGGGTCGAGCTAGGGCCCACCTAGGGTCAATATAGTCGATGCATATAAAGCCATTAAACCTGATAACTAATAAAGGTTTAGCAAGAAATCACCACGCAGTGTGTGTTCTTGACGTTCTTCGTGACAAATTCGAATCGCCGTTGGTTGCCGGAATGAAGAGTGAAACGAGTGCTTCTGTGTGAATCACACATTTTGAGGGAAAAAGCTATGGCAGGGTGATGATTTTGTATGAAAACAGAACTGGTTAATAAGTTAGGCCACCATATCCAAACTCCCTAAAAACGCCAAGCATCTCCGCAGAAGAAGTCGCCTCATAACAGCGCCACCCCAAATTCGAGTTACTATTAAGTAGAATGTGTTGTATCATCGGACCGCATATTATCTCCTTGGAGCAAATAAGGACAAGGGATCAGGAGAAATTGGATGTAATGAAAATTAGGAAAAGGAAAAGTCTGCAGGGCATAAATCTTACGGTTAAGAACAACAGTCTCAAGGTCAGGCCGCACCAATCATTCAGTCGGTACGGAGATTTGTTGGTGGAGGGGGGGGGGGGGTGAGGTTGAGGCAATGGCTCGCCAGGGGGGTCGGGGGAGGAAGGGCCTCCCTCGGAAACCTTGCGCCCAACCGTTTGTGCCATCCCCCCCCCCCCAAGAGATGTGTGTTTCGAAAAATTATATTATTAGTCAGGATTCGACTACCAGTTTGAAAATATATCTCTCTGGGAAAACACAACAGAAAATATCACAGAAAGGCGTATAATCGTGCCAAAGTCGCTCGGAATGCGATAGAAAGTGAAAAATGTTCGCGATTCGAGCGTGTACGGTACTGGATTCTGTCCCGTAGCTTTCCAGTCAGCTCCGAACACTGCTATGGAAAATTCTACCGAATTGGTCCCTAACTCATACATCTGCGAGGTAAATACTGAAATGATACAACAAACTTCTCATTGACCTTGAAATGAAAAACTACAGTCAACCTCTTTTTATTAACTGAACCCGTTAGGCTTCGGTCCGTTTCCTCCTCCTCAACCACACGCGATTTGAGAGTGCAGTAGATAGGCTATTAGGACTGCCTTAAGTCAGTTACTGATAACAGAGTTGTTATCACAATAATGCCAGATTTGAGCTTGGTACGTGCAGCCCAAAACGCTGAGAAAGGTTCATTACGAGCCAATCTGGGGCTGCGCAACCAAAAATTCCTTATACGCTCCGCGCCAACCTATGGTGCGCTCCGACTTAGATGGTATTCAGTGGCCCCCCCCCACCCCAAAAAATGTCGGTGCCCCCCCCTTGTGCCTCACTAGTTTGAAAAGTCTGGGACGCCACTGGGTTGAGGTCGGAACCAAAGGATGGCGCCCTCATAAATTGCCTCACCCTCCCTATTGGCAAATAAGAACCATAATGGGCCCCTGACACATGGCCGCTGCAATATTTGCCTAAAAACAGCTGCAAGACTTACTGAACTGCCAAAAGTCAGTTTTGTGTCAATTGTTTTATCACTAGTGGAGGATCATTGGAGGATATGCCCCCCCCCCCCGGGGTACGCCATGGAATCATTTGTTAGAGGTTTTTGTTTTGTTTTTCTAGCAGTTTTTGTTGCTGTTTCCGCTCTTGTGTATTTTGAAAATAACATTATTTGTGGAATACGAGTGGGCAGCATACCTTACCCTCTGAGTCGTCCACACCTTCACCGCCTTGCTAACGCAGACCTCGCCGAAAACATGCGAGGGGGGAGGGGGGTTAGGTTGGAGATCCGAGTTGATTTGAGGGTGAGATGATAATACATTGCTTTGTGGCGGCGTTCATTTCAGCTTAATAATATCATAGATTACAGTTAGAGAATGAAACGAAAGAGAAGTGGCAATGGCCTACCGGACAGGCATCCATGATTAGAACTCAGCCGGCCCCAATACCTGCCAATACCTGCTCCTCAAGGCATGCACCACTGTTGATTAATGACAATTGTGGGTAACGCATAACGGATTAGAATACCCATGACTTCCCAGGCGGAAGATCGACGCTCATGCCGACAGTGCTAACCACCAGGTTGACTGTTTGTTTAACTGTTATCGAATGGAGACCTCCAACTGCAAATTATACCGACTTGATTGGTAAATCGACTTTCAATGAACATTTCGAGAATTCACATGGCTTCTTGCTGGGCGCTCATGCATTGCGCGCTATAAAATTGACAAATTTTCAAATAGGCAAGCATCAATGAGGCCTGGCTAGTCACACATACAGTGTAATGATATGATGATGTTGGCGGAGGGTCAGGGGGTGTTTAATTGACAATCTGATGCATACACAATCACGACAATCGGCCATCTTTCGAAACTCTCCTTCCATAATCTACTTAACTCCAAGGCCTCTAAATAGGCTTATAATGATTAAACGCGATGGAGCCGTGTCTGTACCCTAGTATTGCAAGCCCGGACTTCTACAAACTTCCGTTACCATAATTCTAGATCTGGCTAAACCAAGCGAAGAAATCATTTTATGGATTCAAAACGGAGGATCCCCCGTGATGTGAAACGCTATTTACCTGACCTCTCGCCTAAACGACCTATCGAGTGGTTGAACGCATTCGATTCGCTGCAAATGACATGGTGGGGCAGACCTAGTATAGGGCATCCACATCGAGCATGCTGCGATCGTTGATAAGAACGGGGAAAGAGAGGAGCCCGTATCGCGACGTTACCAGAATGCCAAAAATTTTGATCTGTACTACAATAATATTTACTAGTGGCGATATGGCACGGGGTGTACCCGATTTTTTTTTGTTTTTTTCTTCTTGGTTGCATCCCAGTCAGGAAATAGCATCCCTGAGACAGTCTTGAAATGACTAAACATAAATACGCATTTTCAATATCAGCTTGTACACACGTGCGGAGTTGCGCTGGGCAGGGGTGAACTCTGGGACCGTAGAGTGATTATAAAAGTAGGTGGGCCTAACCATTGAGGCGGCCCACTATCTAACGGAGCGCCACTACTGGTTGTCGCGGAGCGTACCTGGGAATTTTCCGTCTGACAGAACACCTTCAGATCGCAGGAGAAGCCCTTTTCCCTTCTGTTTTTGAGGCAGTAAAAAGTAGTAACAACACTCCAAAAATTGAAGAGCTACGTCCAGAAATTTTGAATTTTAAGGAAAAAATACTAAAAACGAATTGCTCGTTCCCCAGGGGAACTCAAGAGATGCCTGGCTGAAATCGTCAGCAACAGGAATTTCGAAGTAGGAAGGATTTGCTCCATTAGTTCAAGGTATGGCCTCTAAAAGTAAGAAGACATATACATTTAAGTAGGGATCTGCGGAAAACAGGCGAGGCAACAGAACGGTATAGGCAATGAGTGCCAAGAAAGAGTGACGAGGTTCTGGATGAAACCATGGTATCAACATATGGTACCATATTTTCACCAGGCCTATTAAACGTGTAGAAAGTTGCTCACGTTGACTTGAGAATGCCCTTGAACGGCAGCAGTTAATTGTTAGCAGTATGTCGAAAGTAGAAATAGGCACAAACCTCAATGTCTTGAACTTCCTTTGCCTTGGGCTCCGTCCCCTGCCCATCTCGCACACGTCTTCCCGCCCGCCTACAATCACAGTTACTCTTGTAGAACATCTAATGAACACTGAATATTTATTCCATCTCGAATGACAAAATCATTGGGTGGGATGGATTAAAATGACGAAACCAGGATTTTTTTACAAAAGGGGGGGGGGTGTGGATCGTGGTTCACTTTTATCAAGGCGTAGGTAAAATGAAATGGGCCCAATGTCATTCAGCCGTTCCTTTTATTATTCATTCTATTATCTTTTATTGATGCTAATGGGGAGTGGGTAGGCCCCCGCCCCCTCCATCCCGAGTAGAACCTAACCAATGTTACCCACTCAATCCCATAAGGATAATTTAGGCTTGCAAGACGAGTTTTTGACACACTTTCCACAAAATGACATAAAATTACGAAAATAACAGCCTCTGATACTTCCATTCAAATAACCTGTAACGGCTGTATACGATACGTGGCTAGCTACGTGCATGTCACGTCTAAGTGCGTGGCCACAACCTAATGGTTAGCTGCATTTCGCGGGTACCAGGTAGAGTGAATGATAACCGTACAGTTTCTTCATGTGAACAGTTGTCCCCCCCCCCCCCCCCCCCTTAAAACCCGCGCTGTTGGGTGAGCACTCTACCGGGGGTGGGGGGGGGGGGGGGGGGGGGGGGGGGGGGTGGGGGGGGGGCTGTAATCCCATTTCCTGAGTTAGAAAGAATGCGGCATGAGTCTAAATGGAACGCAACAAGCATATCGCACTGTGCGTTATGACCGGATGAATCTTCGGCCCCAATTTTTTGTGCAACCTAAAATGAGAAGGTTCCATATTATTTTCTTTCAGTTTAAGGCGGCCTACTTCCCGAATTCAGGCGGCCAAAAATGCTATGGCAAATTGCGGGGGTTAAAGTCCCCGCAGCCCCCCCCCCCCCCCGTCTCCGCGGTCCCCTGGAACTAAGTGGAGCACCACTATGCGTGGACTCCTTCGGCGTAAAATTAAATCTGATCTACAGGTGGTACAGAGCATATGAAACGAATCTGGTTTTGGTGACCCTCCCCGCCGCGCCCCCCCCCTTCTCGAAAAAATAATTGATAGCGAAACCAGAGCACCGAAAATGTATGTAAATGGTATTTCTGGCATAAAAATTGAACCAACCATGCAATCATTGACCAAAATCGAAGTGTCACCATTACGTATAGCTGGTTTGAGTCTTGGGAATCATTTTGGAAACTGCCTTTTCATATTTCGGCGAAATGGGTTCCGATGTTGATCTACTCTATCAAGGGCATTCAGCGCGGACAGGGGTAACTAGAGCTATAGCGTGTTGGTCATTCATACAGCGGAACAGAATACCTTCAGTGATAAGGCTGGTTCCATAGATGCGTATGCGTATCCGCGGGCTGTGGTTGTGGAGATACTAGTCACAGAAAAGGCAAACATTTGTTCCAGAAGAGAAAACACTGTAAGTTGTGTGCGCGTAAGACCATTTAAAAGGCAACAGCCCAAGTATATTGTCGTTGCTTGGCTTTTAAGGAAGATATTCCAAGAATTCATTCGCGGTGATACGCATACTGCATACGCAGTGGTACATGTGCTTATTTCGCTATTCAGCGTTGGTTCGCCTTCATTTATGAACTTTGGGTTTCTGAGGAACCCATATCTATCTTTGCACATAAAAGAACGTATTCAAGCACTAGCCCCGCTCAGTTCACGTAATGTGGCGATGTTTCACATAAGCATACGCATATATGGAATCCAGCCTGAGGCGGGGATTCCAGAGCGTATGCGTGTCCGGGCTGGATGCCGACTATGAGGGATACCCCAGGGCTATGGAAACCATCAGTAAATAAATGTAGGAGGATGCAAAACAGAAATCTGGCAAAGTTGCTTCTTATTGCCAGAGCTCTGTGCGGTATTTTGCGTGGTTCGATGCCAACCGGGGCAGCATGGTATACAATTACGCAACAATCGCAGATATGAGGATGAACCTAGGGTGCAGGGACCAGCAGGCGGTTAAATAGTCCATCCCCTTCTTACCAGGTGCCTCAAACAAGTGGAGTTGCCCTATTTGCCTCGCTGCAGGTGTTTAGTTTGGCGGGACTAGTATTATATATATATTTGATTTTCAATTGTAAATTCATGCAAATTCCGCTTCCAGCGCAAAAGAATGAAGTAAAAAAAAAAAAAAATTCCTAATGAAGTCCTGTAAGATGGAAAATCGAATATTTGACGAAAACGAACGTTTGTTTCAGAAGCGAAAAACCATAATTCAAATTCAGGAATGAATTCGCCGGTGATACGCATCGCATACGCTTGGTACAGTGCCCTTTTTCCTATTCACTGTTTGATTTGCTTTCATTTGACAAACAGTACCTCTGTGAACCAATATTTATATTTTAAACTAATTGGGACATATTGGCTGGCCCCATCCCAGTTAACGTGAAATCGCGATTTTTACTTGCGTACCTGACCCGCATACGCAACAATGGAATAATAGCTAAGGGGGATTCATAGATGGCGTATTGCGTATGTGGAAAATCGCCATTCACGTGAACGAGCGGGGTTGGCTAGTGTTTGAATATGTTTATTTAGTGACAAAGATAAATATAAATACTGGTTCCACAAAAGTTTTGTTAGAATATTATTTAGTATAAGTAAGGCAACCAACACCGAATACCGAATAAGCGAGTTGGGAAAAAACACATGTACCAATGCGTATGCGGTATGCGTATCGGCAGAATGAATTTGTGGAATATCTTCCCAAAAAGCAAGCAACGACAATATTCATGGTCTGATGCCTTTATGGTCTTTTTTGCATACACTTATAGTGTTTCTTCTTCTGAAACGAACATTCAGTTCCGTATATATGCGATTTTGACATCGAGCCCAGGATACGATCTGATCTGGAATCCCGCCTAAGTAGGCTGGACTATGAAATTCAACATATTTACGAAACAACCAAGAGTAAATTTAGGCATTTTTTGTTGAGGAATATCATATGACTGCACAAGGCACTCATATGTGTCTTGAACACTACCGGTATTATAGAAGATTCCGAAATCGAGCAGCAGAATCCACTCAAACTGATCATTAAGGGAATTAGGTGGCTATTTGTTCAGGACAACAGTGCTGATGGACATGTCGGAACGTGTCAGCGAAATAGCAGTCGCGCTCAAATTTATTGGGAAGCAAAATGCATTTGCGTCCCCAACAATAATGTTTGGACAAACGGTAAGAATGGGTAGGTGACTGGGAGATCGACGCAAGGGTGGCGACAGCAGGGGGGCAAGGGGGGCCAGCCCCACCCGTCGGGGAAGGCTGCCCCCCCCCCCCACTGTCGGGGAATTTTCCCATCTCGTCGCGGAGCCCGAGTGGGTACACACCCCGACGAGGGTTTTTGCCCCGACAGTATATACTTTCAAAACATTCTTTATAGTGGAAATTCCTATCTTTGAAGCTGAAAACTTTTCGCCGCGCTTCGCGAGACCTCATATCTTTCTATAGTAATGCAAAGTTCCTCGCTCGAGTTTAAGACCAGCGTAATCATCTTCCTAACAGCCTTCACAATCGTGGAATATATAGATAGATACACAAGCCTTATGGATATCTTCGAAATGTCCCTGCAAGAGATTACGGTTACAATTCGTTTGGAGCGGATGCTCGTTATGCCGTCTATCACTGTTTGCTCTGTGTATGGTGTGCTTTCACGACGCAGTGCCAGGTATTTCCTGTGCAGGTTATTGGGAATACCTGACTCTATCTACTAATAAGGGCGCTGAGTTGAGTGGGACGCTATGAAAGTAAACATTGCCTCCACAATGCGTATTTCATTTTTTCGTTTTTTTTTTTTCCTTTCAAAGAAAATGTTCAAAATGAAAAACATCAAAAATG
Source organism: Sclerodactyla briareus (assembly GCA_026419785.1). Lineage (NCBI taxonomy): Eukaryota > Metazoa > Echinodermata > Holothuroidea > Dendrochirotida > Sclerodactylidae > Sclerodactyla > Sclerodactyla briareus. The sequence goes on from JAODTK010003699.1 coordinate 296,671, forward strand.
CAATTCGGGGAACTCGGACACCCGTTTCGGGGAAATCCTGGCGCCACCACTGGATCGACGGAACTTTCATGAACGACTCGGTCCTTGAATAGTGAGAAGTAAATTGTTGCGTGACGACCACAGCTTGATGTCTTTAATGCATCCGGATAGACTGGATAGACGTTGGGCAACGGTCGCTTTGATTCATGGGTTATGCATATCTGGAGCGCCGGACATGAATGACTGCGGATATCATCGTAGCGACTGATAAGTGACTCAAAGGTCCAGTGTATAATATGAACTCGAGGAGCCCAAAAAGGACAGAACCATGCGAGACACCCCACGAAAATACTTGGAATACTCCCTATACTATAGATGCGGAAACCATCCAGAAAGAAAAGAAAATCTACAAACATTTCCGGTAGGTCGAGAATCACATTTTCTGCAAGGGACTATTTCGGGGAGGAAGCGACGAAACCTTGCATAAGATTGTGATATGTGGAGGGCCTGCGGAGGTTAATTACGTGTGCCAATGTCGAATATAGACGAGACTCCAATACTATGCCTTCTCCGACTAATATAATAGATCCGTGGTCAGGTCCACAAAGCCGATGACCCAAAATTGTGACGTTATTGAACCAGTTCCGCGATTAATTCTTCATGGATGTGTTGACTTGTGCTTAGATTCGAATCACTTAGAATGATTTGAATAAGTGATTCTAAAATATGCAGGGTATGCTCTTCCTATCTCAGAATATAATAGGCCTAGCAATCAGACTTCATTGGAAACACTGAACAGGAAGTGCGAAAGACGTCGAAAAGGCGCTCAAATAAATCGATGAGAAACAATTAGGGGCCTAGCCTAGCCCTAGGCTAGTATACTCGTATGGCTAGACTACCAGGCACCCTCGGAGTAGGCTATGTGCAATTGAGCTAGGCCTATGCCTAACGTGAGGTCTAGATTGGCTGCCCTGTAGGCCGTACTGAGCCATTTCTACTTCAAAAACGGAATAAGACTGTGGCCAATTTAGAGAATATAATGGCGTTTGGGTGAATAGGGGGTTACTGCAACGTGCGAAAACTCGCGCTTTAGTAGGGCACTTTGTTAGGCGTCAATGGAGTGTAGTATTTTTTCTACTATCTTAGGGAGGAGATTTACCGAGTACGATGCCTCGTAAGCCACGGGGCGTACTAGACTGAATGGGGACTTCCTCTGGGGCGTATTCACGGAATCCGCCTCCTCCTTAAACGGGTTCTGGGGTGTTGGGAGTGACCCCTGTGGGAAGGCGATACACTAACAAATATCGACCACATACTTTGAAGGGGACTACTAAACGGGTGTGTGTTAATAGGAATAATTTCCCACCTGTAGGGTTCGGCGTTAGGGTAGTCGTCGTACGATGCTCCGGCGCGTCGGGGCACTCAGCGGGGCGTCGGCTTCGAGGATCTCCCGGCGGGTGGCGGGTTTCGCCAGGGGAAAGAATTTATTTTCGTAGTAACACCGAAAATGGTTTATTGCTGATCTCGTCGTTGGTCAGACTGTATTCTTGGAAAAGTAAAAGCCGTATCTTGAAGTTTTGATCCGATTTCTGAACTTTACTTTAATCCGCAAATAAGCAAGACAATGTGTGACGATTTAACGAGAAGGGTTGTGACAAGAACAAAGACCTGTGCGCGCATCCCTTATATACCGGGGGTCCGGACTCGGTGCGCTCGGATCCAGGGTAGTTCCGTGGCCCAATCAACTCTGTCCCTGTCCTTGGTAATGACTTGGCCAATGAGAGGCAGCAGCTTGCCGCCTCATCTGGTTTGGTCATTGCCTCAGGCGACCTCCAGACTTCCCAGAAAACACCTCAGGGTGGATCTCACACCGTTTAGCGCAGGATAGCACGGTGGTGTGCGTTACCTGTTCACCCCACAATGCGGTGTGGTTCCTTGCTACGTCTCGGCACAGTGGCGTCCAGAGTGCCTGGCACTACAGGAGCAAACCAGAAAAATCATGGTATTCCAATTCATTGTGGGTGTATTGCCACAAAATCATGATATTGTGTTCGGTTATTCTATCCACAGAAAAATTCAGGAATTCTTATTAAAATTGGGATTTTAACGACTCAAATCGAGAATTTACTTTTCGTTTTTGACCCAATACAATACTCAATAGGCCTAGCCGAGTAGTGCAATATGCTTACTGGGAGAAGCCGTCCTTGTTTTATCATGGTAGGCCTAGGGCTTCATTACGGAGATAGAAGAAACAGCCTCATTTGAGTTGGAAAAATTGGATTCCAATCGGAATTTCTGCCATTTTGAGGTGAAGTAGGCCCCCCCTAGAATAACAAAATAGAACCAAAAAATATAGGAATTGAGTGGCTAAAGAGTATACTCACAAAGGAGTGAAATATCGTGATTGTTCGGCTAGATCCATTAGGCCTTTTCGCAAATAGCTTCTCGCAATGCCATTGTGGTCCAGGATCAGGGGGCCAAAGTAGGCATCTATGGAAGGCCAATAGGAATTTCAGTGGATAAAATTATTTTTTGCATGTCGAGATATCAGCAACCAATTCAGTTCAGATCTGTCCGAATAATTTGTAGAAAATTATCGGGGACAAAATTCTAAATTTGAGAGAATAGGCCTATGCACGGTTGGAAAATGAGGAAGTTATACTTGAAATTTACAAGTTTTTCCAATACATGCTACCACAAAGTGCAGCCCTGAGGTATACCAGCATGCATCGGAACTATCCCACAGTGCACCGCCACATGCTATTGCGAAAAGGCCCTAATTGACTGCTAACACAAAGTGCCCCTATTGAATTGAGTTTTGCATGTTGCCTATATTGCTCACTTACTCGGGCCTTTAATTAAATATGCTTCCGCCATCTGGTCTTTTGGGCGCAAAACTCACTAAAGTAAAAAAAGAATGTTGATCAGCGTGAGTATGTCCCCAAAAAAAAAGAAGCTGTGCACAGTCATATGCGTGATTACAGGGCTGAGGGACAGAGTTGTGACTCGGACCTCGAGTACTCATCCTTTTTTCAAAGGGTAAGAACTTGATTTTACGGATTGTACGAAACAACCAAAGGAATAAGCCACAATGCCAAGAAGTAGCCAAAACCTCTCGCACGTATTAATTCTGACTGTTCAATGTCTAAACCAGGAGGGAAGTTATTGTCATTCTCACACTCTTGCCTGTTAAATACAGCACATATCATTAGGAGATATATAACAGATACATGCGAGCCAAAGAGTAGCCTAATACGTACATGTACATTGTGCCTGTGCAAAAGTTACTAGATTTACAAATTGTTCGATTTATCAATCGCATGAAGAAATCTATCCATAAAAAGAAGGTGATATCTTTCAGTAGTCCGTAACGATGAAATCGTCACAGCGGTTATCCTTGGTTAGATATACCTAACACAAACATTTAACACACCCTGGAAATGGAAATACCCAAATCTTGTAGAATTACGATCTGTATTGGAAAAGATTTATAGCCTGGCTTTCAGTTCACCTGTGCCGTTTATGTTAGGATACTTGACTGAACAATGGTGCTTTGTAATAATTTGATTTTGTGACATTTCTTAACTCAGGCAGTGGGACTCCACTTGTCTGGTACATTGTAAATTGATGTGAATAAATCATTGAGGAAGTTACTGGCAGGGGTGGAATCCTCTGTGATTTTTGGGGGGCATGGGAGGGTAGCCCCCCCCCACATTTGAGGTGTCCCACTGATTTTCATTTTCACACAGTATTTGTTTTTAGCGGGTCATGTCCCCCACTTTGGGTCCTGTCCCCCCACTTCTGAAGATGGATTGACGCCTGTGAGTGGGGGTGCAATTGCTGTTTGCCCCACGTCCTGCAGTTTAACAGTCTACTTTCTGACACTGCAAATTTACTGAAAAAATTTCTAGGAACGTGATGGACAGCTAGTCATTGATTGCCCTTGCAGCTACTCCGGGTAAAACAGTATGCCTAGACCTCTGATTTTTGGTACAAGTCATGACATGAGGTACATGTAGGACCAGCCCAGTCCTCTTTTCTAGTTCTTTGTAGTCAGTACTCCCAGTACATTAAGTGATGCTGCATTTACACTATTGCATTTTGGTAGCAAGCAATCTAACAGCAGTGTTAAGTTAGCCTTAATTTGTATAATGGATTATTAAAATGTATATCTTAAATTGTATTGTATATTATGCTAGAATATATAGGACAGGTCAAATTTGCATAAGGACTCGGACTCCGATTGAGAGGACTCGACTCCATCACTGGTGGGATTCTATTGTTAAAACTCCTGGATGCCCACGCAGATGGTCCAGCATTCTTGCTCTTTTGGCCATCTTGTATCAGGAGGAAGAACTAGGCATTTGTGGGTAGTTGAACAGGGCAATTCTTGAACACCTGTCTTCACCCATTGGAGAGTACTTGGGACCAGTCTCGTGTCAATCACGGCAGCAAACCATCCAGGCTAGTGGCAATCATCTCAATGAATAAAGTTGGCACAAGTAGCGTTCGTGCCCAGAAGGATACGTGATTGACATACCCTCCACACCAAGTTGAGTTGCAATTTGAAGATCTTGCAACTTCAATGGAGAGCAGTGGCAGCGCTTGACTCAGAAAGACTGTACTAACCACTCATTTTAAATTGTTTGGATGCCAAACCCATCTTGACGTCTGTTTCATTACAGGAGGATTGGCCTAGTAATTCTATTGAAGTCAAGAGTCAATCACTTGAAGAATATTCAGATATAAAAAAAAACATGAGACATGAAATCATATATAATGATGAAACTTACCAGAAACATTGATCAGGGTGTGTCCTCATTCTTCATGGGATTTGTTTGATTAAAAAAAGAACAATACTGGCAACAGTGTTCTAAAAATTGGTGGAAACATGCCAGCAAGAAAAAGCTTTTACCGATCATGAGTCAATACCATGCAGAAAATTGTCATGGAAAAAACATTTTAAAACTCATTTCATGAATTCACCACTATCAAACATTCTCGTTCAAACTACATACGGCAATGGGAAAATAGAAGAAATGTTCTTGTCTTTTTGGCAAAATCGTTGGCAATTGCAAAAAAAAAAAATGCAAAATGTAATATTGGCATGAAAGATTTTTCTACTGAACAAAAGTGCACATGGTGAATGATTAATTGTTTCGCGCTGGTGGGTCATGAATGAGGCATACGATCACACGAGCACTAGTACTAGGCATATATCAGGGGAGCCACTTGTCTACTCTTGGGTCATATTATTATTGAGGTGAAAATAAACATTGATTGATGGCAACGACTGTTTCACTTGCACCTTTTCCATTTCCAGCACCGTTGACCATGCATATAACCGTTCAATATCCAAATGAAATTGACAGTGTCACTGATGATGATCAAATGTGGGGATATATACATGTCAGTGCTTATTTTACCCACCTGCTAATGTCTATGTTCCCGTTCCAAGTGTTTTTTTTTTCATTCCTGGTATCATTAGGGAGTTTCTATGGAAAGGACCATGTAAGCTCAAGATCAGAGGACCATTCACCGTGTTATACGTATACCGGATACGCACTTGGCCTCTGGATCCAAGGAAACATGACCAGGACCATCACCAAACAGGCCAGGCCAAGGACCAGCACAAACCCAAGGAGACTGTCCTGCTGCACCCCGAATCCCACAAGCTCTCAAAAGCCAGTCGCTACCAATTCAGATAGAGGCCTTGGGACATAATACCAGGTGTAGCTGGGGGTCTGCATCGCCACTCTATGGCAAATGCCTGACTGGAGATTTGTTCACGACGAGCTGTTCGCTGTGGTACCGCAACAAAGATGTGTCTGTTCCCGGTGGTATTCCTGAGCCTGGTGGTCGTACGGACTACTGGGGAAGGCCAATCACGGATCAAAGGAGCCACAAGTCGTACAGACCGACAGTGCTTAACCTTCTGGTGAGTTGAAGAACTTCAAGGGGTGGGCTATGTACTTGTGTATTTCAACCGATCTGCATACTTACACATCCCACCCCCCTTCTTTAAGCTTAGTGGTCTGAACGAAACTTAAACCCACATGGACAACTGTCAACCCCATCGTCCTCTCATTACCAGAGTATTCTGGTTCCGTTGCATCATAGACCCGGGACCCAGGTAAGTTTTTCGGATTTCATCACAGAGATTAAAATTAATAATGGCCCCATTGGGAAGGTTCCATTTTATTTTTCATTTTAATATCATCTGTGCATTCAGTCCTTCACAGGGCATTTGGCGGATTGTTACCAGTATATCACACATCATAATAGGAACATAATGGCGGGTCAAGGGTCACCATCAGAGCACTGTCGAGTATCCAGGTTTGCCACTTTGGTTTGTGTCAGATGTAACACACATTTTTGTTTTTTTGTTGTGTGGTTATTTTTTTGAGGACACGGTGAGATCGACTTCAGATGCCACACCCATACATGTAAAACTTTGTATTTGAAAATGACCTACACTTGACTGACCAAGCTTCAAGGATATTGGGGGGTGGTATATGGATTGGACTGTGAATAAAAACCAGCTCAGTAGCAGGCACATGACAGACGGCTAATGTAGTCATAACGTTTTTTCTCTCGAGTAATCGGTTGTTACAAGGAATGAACGAGTGCCTGCCATACATTGATTAATTTTTGTTTTCCACGACAGGTTTGAACTACCTTCTCTCTGGGTTGCATCCATTCAGCTTTATTCTGTCAATGTTGGGTGCATAATCTTGTGTCCTATGCTAGTTCATGAGGATCGGTTATGAACAGTCTTCACTGGGGATGCCAGATGTTCTTTTCAAGGACAGCTCTCCCTGTTCGCAGTCCATCCCATCCATATGAAGCGGTTAGTCTCTCCTCTTTAAGCTTTCGTGTGGGAATAATTTGTGTAGTAGATTCTAGACCACTGTTATGCCCAAGCCATTCCTGCTCTGCCCGCCTAGGCGGAAAGAATAGTAGAATGGTATCAGTGACAGTTTACAACCGAAATATTCTGGTTCAAATCTCCATCAGTCACCAGAAGATTTTCACTGGGGCTGTGCTTGCAGTTGCGATGGACCGAGTTCATGGTTATGCTGTGGTGCAGTGTTACTGGGGTTTTGTACAGGATATGTGCAAAAGTGTCGGTGTGAGCAGTCACCTCGAAATTCCGCTCCTCCAGGTTCAGAGAAAGTGGTCCGGTCCTGGCAGTTCACTGGTAGGCCTTGCGGATGGGATGTAAAAATGGCGGTCCCGAGAGATGGTTGGGATTGGTTACATCCCTTCATCGTTATATTCTGAGCACTAGTCGAGAAGCTCATCCACGATCAATAACGGCCGGGGTCAGAGGAACCTTAATTGGCTTCCTGACCCATAGAAAGTGACAAAATTTAAATTTTGAAGGGGTATGTCTTCTCATTATTGGATGGGAAAAAAAACTTTTGTTCAGGAGCAGAAAATGTCTTTTCACTTCAATACGTAATATCAAGCTCTCGTGTACCTGCATCACTGATGGAAGCCGGTAAATGTTTTGCGCCATTTTACATGTCTTTCTAAAATTGAAGAGGAGGACTCAAGATGGTGAGAAATGAAGATGTTGAGTTGAGTAAGAATAGTATTCCAGTGTTGCCTGTGCTCCGGGAACGATACACATGTGAGAAATCACAAATCTACTACGCATACTCAACTCGACCCATTTGCACCCCTTGCCCCCCCCCCCCCCATCCAGTTTACACAGATTAGCAGAACGAGGCATTATTGATCGTTATCTCTTTGAACCCCAGGTGTCGGTATAGTGGGCAGAGCTGGACGTCCTTGCATGGCCTCTTCTTTGATGTCGTTTTTCTACCTGTTCCAAGGTATGCTAATCAGTATTTTATGACTGTCTGTTGCTGCCACAGGGGTGGAGGGTGGCATGGGGGAGGGTGTTTTCCAACCTACTTTTAGCTATCCTTTTTTTAGCCTATTTTAGCTTGAAAAATGCATGGAGCATATTTTTTGTGGGGTGAAGTGACAATATTACAGAAAGAAGACAAAGTGACAAACAAAAAAAGGGAAAATGTGACTACTGTTACTTCTAAGGATCTTTCAACATTAACATTTTGGACCACCACACCTTGGACCTCTCGATATCCCCCTATATTCGTCACAAGATCGAGGGCATCACCTCTGGATATGACCCAAAACCAGGAAACCTGATGGTACTGCCCCCTTGCTGCTGTGTACATGTAGGTATACAAGCTCTCTCAACCTCATATCTACCAAACACCCCCCCCCCCCCCTCTATTTATCCTATTCAAATAATTATAATGATACCTTTATATAGCACTAAATACACTCATGAAAAGCACGATCTGACGCATTTACAAATTATATTCCAGGATAGCCTGATCAAAGAGATAAGTCTTCAGTGGAGACTTTAAACAGGGGGACAGTTGCAAAATTTCTCATAGCCAGGGGAAACTCTACTGAACATTGGTCACCATAGGGTTTTGTACGGGTAGATGGGACAACAAGGGATTTCGATCAGAACTACAGGAGACGTCTTAACGGTTATGTAAATATTAATTATTTAGGACAAAGCGCTCTCGATGTAAGGAGGGGAGCCAAATGGTTAACAGCACGAAGCACATGATATAACAAATAATGTGCCTCGAGCCTGCACTATACAGAGAGTGTCAGTTTATTCATACCAGTAGTGATATAATAAACAAAAAAAGTACTTGGTTGATCCTCCTTCTTTGCACGGGGTTGTCGTTAATACAGGCCATGCTACCACTAGAGTGAGACCCCCCCCCCATAGTCTTCTGTACAGTGCAATATTCGCAGACTGCGCATTGCTCAGAAAGGAGAATGGAATCACAGTCTAGTGGTGGAACGCGATATGATATAGTGTGCAATATAAGGTAGGTATATATCCTAAGTATTCTTGGCCTGCGAATTCGCCTTTCCGCAAGTAGCCTCTCGCAAAATGTGGTATATCAGCTTAGGGGCAAAGTAGGTAATGTAGGGGCAAATAGGAATCAACAAATTAAAATTGATTTTTTTGTTTTTTCTGTCAGCTTCGTCACGATAAAGATGTAAGAACTGATCGGGGACAGCATACTAAATTATGAAGAATGGGCACAAAGAATGAGAAGGATTATGAAATTAGGTTTGTTTTTGCCCAATACATGCTACACAAACTGCCATGATTCTCGCAGCAAGCATCAAAACTATCTCACAGTGCACCACAGCATGCTATTTGCGAAAGGTCTATTAGCCCGAGGGCATGCATGTTGGAATGTCTGCTTATCCTGGCTTCCCACTGAAAAAACTGATATTTAGCAGTCTCTGCCTGTCATCAATGATCACATCGAGACACAGGCCCAGTAAAACACATTCTTCTAGCCCTATAAACCATGAACGAGGTACAGTGAGTGTTGTATGTATGTCCACATCGAAACTCCATCCTTGTTTAGGAAGTGGATGTGAGTGAAAGATACAATTACAAATTGTGACATCAGTGGATGCAAGTTGAAAGATACAATTACAAATTGTGGCATCAATGGATGCGAGTTGAAAGATACAATTACAAATTGTGACATCATCATGGGAGTCCTGACAGCGGCGCTAGATGCATGCCTCTCTTAAGCACATGGAAACTATTCAAGAGGATCAGCTGATAATTTGCCGACGTCTATCAACTCTCCAGCAATACTGACTACGAGCTATGGCTTGCTGTGTCGGACCTCGGATTTTGTGAAAGAAGATGTTTGTTCAAGTTGAATTCCTTGGGAGAAAAGTCAATTTCAGATTGTCTAATTTGCCCGAGAGCATCACATACACAGCATCCTCAAAGAGATTACTTCTGGTGTACTTGGGAATGGAGAGGGTGGTTACCCTCCCACCACCCAGAGACCTAATTCAGGTCCAAGACAAGACAAAATGTCAAGTTGCTTCCGTTCGGGTCCTCACATTATTTGGGAAGTCGCCACAGTGCCCCTGCTACCTGATAAAACCAGTTAGTTTATTACATCCCAATTACAGGTTTTGAAATGATAACGAACATGGGAATTTTACCACTCTGAGTACCTGCAAGCTTCATTCTTTCATTCCCCAGATTTTTTCGAGGTATCCGTCTCTTCACAGCCCCGCCCAGTGCCTTCTAAGAGACTTGGTTTTGGCTTACCATATCGGTGAGTTTTTCGTCCGGTTTTTTTCTTTTAGATGACTTCCACCCTCCTGCATCAAAGAGGACATGTCATTGACCTCACACGGCCTAGATTTTGAATTTTTGTGCATGTCAGGTTTGATAGGGACCTTGCATTCATCAACTAAGAGCAGGGGTGTTGCATGTGCAGCTCCCACCATTACTGTGGGACCAGGAAGGGAGGTCGAGCAGGGGCGTTTAAATTTCCAAGGCATTCCATTGCTGAAAGCAATGAAGGTGGAGGACTGTATAATGTTATACATCTGAGGGAGATGGTTGATTGAGGCCAGTAAATCACTGAATATTTGGCTACAGTTTCATCAGGGTTCTGCAGTCATGGGAAACCGGAAAAGTCATGTAACTTTTGAGAAAAATTCCAGGCTGGAAAAGTTTGCAAAATGTAGAAAAATTGTCAAAGTCATGGAAAAATCATGAAAATTTCTCCAAGTAGCATCGTTCTGTTGACTGTGATGTGGTGTTAACAGCTGCTGATGCCGCGGCCTCCTTTGACTGTTATAAGGGTTTTTTTTTTTTTTTAATGTAAGACTCAAAAATAGGTCATGGAAATACTTGAATCGGTGTTGGAAGAGGCATAGGAAAGTCATGGGAATTGATTCGCCAGAAACAGCAGGAACCTGCTTCATATAAGGCCAATTATCGGGCTTTGTTCCATCAGCAATGAACGGAATGATTTTAGTGGCCGCGCCAAGCAAAAAGGATATGCCAGATCCAGAGTAGTATATAATGCCAAACCTAAGTGGCAAAAGTAAATACATGGCCTATGAATTGCCATAAACAAGAGTCTGACAATTTGGGTGTTGCAAAGGTGATCATTGTTTTTATCACTCAGTCCGACAGAATTTGTTCACTTGTTCAGTAAGGTTGGTTGAAAAATCATCATTCTTCTTTTATTCTTGGTGGGACTGCCCAACATTCCAAAAGGAAAAAAACGAGCAGGGCTGGGGTTGTGCATTTGCCTACTAAAGAGGGGGAGTGCTCGTCCCGATGCTGAAGCCTCAGGTGGGTCAACAGCAGCTTTTTGAAGTTCGCTGGGCTAACATACTGTAATCTCATGTGGCAAGTGGTTCCAGTCCCTTGTGGTCTTGGAATGAAGGAGTATTGTAGCAGTCCCGACGTGGGTGATGCTCAAATAATGTTCGAGTTGGAGCGGAGGGTTCTACGTTGGGCTGGTGAAGGGGATCATGAATAGGAATGGAAGGTGCCCCCCTATGCTTTGTGAAAAGTAGAGAGCCTGTTAATCTCCCTCCTAGGGTCAAATGATACCAATGAAGTTTTGAACAAGGGCAGATGTACTGTGGTCCCAATCATAGTTGTTGTGTACCATACTGGCTGCACGTCTCTGAACCCTTTCAAGCTTCTGAGTGAGCTGTGCAGTGTACGGGTCCCAAACAGAGGAACAGGATTCAATGCTTGGACGGATGAGGGTCTCATCATCAAATAGTTTAATACTTGTGAGTGAGACATCGAATCAGGTCATACCAAAGATTCTAAAATTGATAACCCACTAAAACCAGGACTGATGGGGAAGAATCAAACAGGTCTAATGGATGAAGGGAAGCAAATAAAGCAACGGTCACAAATTCGTACAAACGATCAGTTTGTACGAAGCTCACAGCAAATAAAATAAGAGTATAGCATAACATGTGCCTAATTGATAGTGCATCAAGGATGAATTATCAATTTCCCCGTCTCCTAACAGGCTGTGTTACTATCTCGTCCGTGTTGGGTGATGGGTGGCACACTGCCACAGTTTCTCCCTGAAGATAACCCGGCGTCTTTCTCAGAATCGATCTTAACCCGGTGAGTAAGCTTCACATGAACTCTCCCTCTCTCTCTCTCCTTGAACATTCTTAGAATTTGTTGCGATCATTTTCTGGCTCTCACTTCAAATTCAATACCATACCTCCTTCTGAATACCCCAGCCAGCTCCTATTAGTGCTAACCTCGCTATTCTCCAGATTAAGGAAGGACCTACAGAGGATCGGGCAGACAGTCAGGAGTGAAAAAAAAGAGCATTAGCCTAATTCTAACTACCGGCATTCAGGAGAGACACTTGGTGGTCTTATGGCGTTGTGTGTGTGTGTGTGTGTGTGTGTGTGTGTGTATGACACACCTTGTCAGCAGGATTTCTCACAAAACCGTGAGGCCGATTATGAGGAAATTTTGTGTGTAGCTCTGGGATTGGGTGTACACCGATCTTGATCGATTTTGGGCAGCGAAGTCATTAATAAGTTGGATAATTACCTTAATTATGTAATTTTATTGTTCACAGTCATTAGCAAGAGTACGCAAGAACCGTATGTGCTACAGTGGTGTAGTTTGGCATGTAGGACTTGGATGACAGGTAGCTGAACTGATTAGTTTCAGGCTAAAATATGCTAATTAAGTGGTCTAATTTGCATAATTTAATGCAAATTTTTCAAGTTTGTCGGATTTTCACGAAACTTGAATGGGTGGTCTAACATGGTTCCCAAGAAATTTAAAAGTGAAGTCGGGGTCACTGGAGGTGAAGCAGTTGATGATGCGAAAAATATGATAGAATTATAATATATATAAATGATAATTTAATAGTGCTCTGGGCGGGTCTTGCTATAGGTAACTTACTTTATATACCATAGCTTACCCATATTGCAACAAGTGAGTTCAGGACAGTAGCATATATTGTGGTCCACTTCACTCCCTCAACCTCTCATACTTACACATTGCCCCCCCCCCCCCCTATTTAGCCTATAGTCCCATTCTGGCGCATTCCACTTCTCTCAATCTGGCAACCCCATGTGATATGTCAGTGTTTCAAGTGAGGTGTCTCATTAGAATTGGCAACATCTGGTTGGCATTTCTGTGGAGGCAATGTTCCCATTCTTGAGCATCTAACGCTCGGTCTCGTTCAACGTAACAGGTGATGGTCTTGATGTTGCTGTATAGTGTACCTTGGTCTATTCCCAGACACTAACTGTTTACTACCAATAGACTCATGCACACTCTCAGAGTCTCTAACACTCAGTCTCGTCACCATAACAGGTGATGGTCTGATGTGTGCTGTATAGTGTACCATTGTGTCTATTCCCGGACACTAACTGTTTACTACCAATGGACTCATGCACACTCTCAGAGTCTCTAACACTCAGTCTCGTTCACCATAACAGGTGATGGTCTTGATGTGTGCTGTATAGTGTACCTTGGTCTATTCCCAGACACTAACTGTTTACTACCAATGAACTCATGCACACTCTCAGGTCTCTAACACTCAGTCTCGTTCACCGTAACAGGTGATGGTCTTGATTTGTGCTGTATAGTGTACCTTGGTCTATTCCCAGACACTAACTGTTTACTACCAATGGACTCATGCACACTCTCAGAGTCCTAACACTCAGTCTCGTTCACTGTACAGGTGATGGTCTGATGTGTGCTGTATAGTGTACCATTGTGTCTATTCCCGGACACTAACTGTTTACTACCAATGAACTCATGCACACTCTCAGAGTCTCTACACTCAGTCTCGTTCACTGTAACAGGTGATGGTCTTGATTTGTGCTGTATAGTGTACCATTGTGTCTATTCCGGACACTAACTGTTTACTACCAATAGACTCATGCACACTCTCAGAGTCTCTAACACTCAGTCTCGTTCACTGTAACAGGTGATGGTCTTGATGGTGCTGTATAGTGTACCTTTGTGTCTATTCCCGGACACTAACTGTTTACTACCAATAGACTCATGCACACTCTCAGAGTCTCTAACACTCAGTCTCGTTCACTGTAACAGGTGATGGTCTTGATGTGTGCTGTATAGTGTACCACTGTGTCTATTCCCGGACACTAACTGTTTACTACCAATAGACTCATGCACACTCTCAGAGTCTCTAACACTCAGTCTCGTTCACTGTAACAGGTGATGGTCTTGATGTGTGCTGTATAGTGTACTTTTGTGTCTATTCTCGGACACTAACTGTTTACAACCAATGGGCTCATGCACACTCTCAGAGTCTCTAACACTCAGTCTCGTTTACCGTAACAGGTGATGGTCTTGATGTGTGCTGTATAGTGTACCTTTGTGTCTATTCCCGGACACTAACTGTTTACTCCCAATGAACTCATGCACACTCTCAGAGTCCTAACACTCAGTCTCGTTCACTGTACAGGTGATGGTCTTGATTGTGTGCTGTATAGTGTACCATTGTGTCTATTCCCGGACACTAACTGTTACTACCAATAGACTCATGCCACACTCTCAGAGTCTCTAACACTCAGTCTCGTTCACTGTAACAGGTGATGGTCTTGATGTGTGCTGTATAGTGTACCATTGTGTCTATTCCCGGACACTAACTGTTTACAACCAATGGGCTCATGCACACTCTCAGAGTCTCTAACACTCAGTCTCGTTCACCGTAAACAGGTGATGGTCTTGATGTGTGCTGTATAGTGTACCTTGGTCTATTCCCAGACACTAACTGTTTACTCCCAATAGACTTATGCACACTCTCAGAGTCTCAAAGTGGTGCATCCTTCACAAAGGGCACCAATAGCTTCCACTCTGAACCGGGTGCAGGGTTGGAGAGGAGAGGAGCTGTTACTATCTTTGACTGTTACATTATATGCAAACACTTTTTTCAAAATGAGGCAGTAACTCTTTGTTTCCCCCGAATCTAAAGAGAGGAAGAGAGTTTTCAGATGATAAGAGGAGAAATTGCCCATTGAAATATTTGTGGGAGAACGAACAGCCTTCAGAAAAACGTATTCTTCTCTTCACTCGCACTGATTAGCCCATCTTGTGTTATTTCGGTTTTTAATATGAGCTACTTCTAATTCAATGACAAATTGTCAATCCCAAGCTGTGCTTGACAAGTAGTCTCTCTTCATTCAATCTTTCTTTCCTCATTGAACCATTTTGGGCAGCCGTCATTCCGGATTTTGGGGTGTGGTGATGATGGTTTATAGATTTTTAAAACTTTCTATCTTTGAAATCCTCCTTATTCATTCCCCAAGATCCTTACATTCTCATACCTGATTTTTGTCAACGCCTGGCTGCTCCTCTGCCCGCTACCCTCTCCTATGACTGGCAGGTCGGGAGCATACCGTTGGTTGAGTCTCTCTCTGATACCAGGAACCTCCTCACCCTTGTGACATTCCTTGCTCTATCCTCCCTCGCTCTCAAGGCCATATTGCTGCTTCTACAGGTACGATATTTTCCTTGGAATTCAGGTATGTTGGATTCATTTTGAGTATCTTGTATTTTTGGTTTTTTTCAACTTTCTTTCTTCCTTGTTCAGCATCTTGCTGTACTATTCACCTCCTCGCTTCAGGTATGTTGTTCTCCGAATTTTCTTTATATGGTGCTCCAATTATTGTTCTGATACCTGAGTACGAACATGGACAGTATCTATATCATCTGCAATTGGTCTGAAGAGATGAAGAGGAGTTACGTAGCGGCAAAATATAATCCAAATAAAATGGAACGAACACCGGGTAGGCAAATTAAACTACCCTGTGGTCGGATGCAGCAAAAATGATGCATCGCGGCAAATCAATTTTATGGATGATCTCCAATGGAGCAATTTATTGGCCTTATTCATGAGTGGCTAGATATTCATGACCCTTACATTATAATGCAGTTTGATTCCTTCTAAACAACACTCCTTCCCTACCTTCATACCACACACCACATCCTCATTTATGGCATACTAGCTCTAATCTCATTATCACATTATCACATTTGTCAAATGTTGATTAAAATTCCTCATGGCTGTAGGGTGACTGAAATTCATTTCCAGTGATGATTCCATGTGTTGTTTACAAGACCAAAAAGTACAGAGAATTCTACAGGGTTATCTCTGGCTGCAGGACTTAAGGCTATTATAACCTTCTATTAATTAGTCATTCCAGTTCCAATTCTTCAGCAAAGGCTCTCACTACTTGTTAATTTTTTGATGCCCATGGGAAGGAGTCCTGCAGTCATGCAGGAGTGTGCGTTTCGGTCTGTCTGTGACACTTTCTTGAACAGGATTAGTAGGAGACGCATGGTCCGATTGATTTCACACTTAGTAATAGCTCATCCATGATAAAAATATGATCCCCCATTGTTCCTGGTGCTGATCCTATCTATTTCATTGAGTGGACAGAGCTCAAAGCAAATTTCTTCAACTGTTTATATCTCCGCTACCGTGAGTCCAATCCGGTCTTTAATGGGTGGTATTAGTGGGGGGGGGGGGCATCTATGAACTGTAAATGGGGAATGATACATCTCAGCACATTACGATTCAATTTTTATGGAGGGGGCAACCTAATTTTACTTTACAAGAAATTGCTAGTCAAACTAAATGGGGTAATGAAGTCGGTTCATACTTGTGGGTATTTGACAAATGTTATCTAGGAGGTGTTCAGGGACAGAGATCACTTAGGAGTCATTTTCACAATTTTGTGGATTGCACCAAACTCACTCCTTTCATATTTTCCACATTGCATGACTGGATGTGATTAGGGAGAGTTACTGTGCTTATTTGCACTTGTTCTGTACTCACTGTGTACACTATTTAGTATAATGGAATGATCACAAGGGGGTAGCAGTGGATTCTCCAGCTACGGTTGTTTGCTGTGCGGTCGCGCTCGCCCGGAACAAAAATTGAACTGGGTCACAAGCGCCCGACATAAAGCTAGTCGCCGGGGCCAAAAAACCTTGACCAGCCCGGACACCAAAAACACAACTCCTGGCGCCGGTACAAACTTCACTCAAAGCGATTTACATGATTAAAAGTTTCGTTTCTGCTGCGGTCTTCATCCCTGCATGTTTGTTGATTCTCTAAAACCTACACTCATGACATAAACTGGACTCCCTAGTTCCGTTATCCGCAGCTACAGTCTCTACACAGAGCACAAGAAAGTATTCCCCGCATCCACGTGCGAACGCGCTACAATGCTCGTTCATCACGAGGGCATACACCATAGGTCAAATACACATGATTCATATAGACCAACACGGTATGCATGTACGTACATCTCTGCTATGAATTTTAGACGGTCGCTTCACATCAGCTCGGTTCTCTCCGCATAAAGTACAATGGGATTTTTGTATTGACACAATAGTTAGGACTGAATCTCGGAACACGGGATCGGGGATCGCCGATTTGTTGTAAAATTCAGCTGTTTTTTTGCGTAGGCCTACATACAAGTCCTTCAATCAATGGACTTATTTTACTGAATAATGGGAGCAAGAATTGTAATTAACAGCTTTAGCAATGGTTTTTATCACATTTACAACAACTTTGAGGTTGTGATTTGCTTCGGTTTTTATGCGAAATTGAGGCAATCGTTGCGTAGAAGCATGCAGTTTTTATGCTTGTGGAGGCTACTTGTACATGCAGTGAATGATGTGTTCATGTTGGGAGTTGCAATTATGGGGAAGGGAGAGGGGGGCTACGTGCCGAAAAACATGCAGCAAAACTACAAAACATTGTTTGTTTCAGCAGTCAGCATACAGGATATTAGCGATCGTGGCTGTCGGTCAATTTTGACCAGTAATTGTTCCAGTTTAGGTCGCCCTCCAAGGTTTGGCAATAATCTGTATGTATGATCGGAACTTTTCGACGGGCAATTTACCGATACCGATTCCGATCATGCTATAATCGGACCAATCTGATACCGATTACCGCTGATCGGTTGACACTACATGATGTTATAAATGTTTCCAAATTTTTTGAGAGAAAAAATCCTTGAAAAGGAAGGTATTCAGAAAAACAGCGGATGTCTGAGACTTGAATGTCTGCTGGTCTGTCACTCGCGGCTAGGCTCTGATTTATATGGAGATTGGAGAACACATGAAGAGGTTAATGCACCAGAAAGTCAAGCCACCTGATCAGTCAATTAGCCAGCACTGGTTCGGACATTTGTAAAATCACTAGAATTGAATGCCAGGGTTTGAGTCGCGTAACCAATATTGAATCAACAGTTCAACCACACAGCTATTCAAAGAAATCGCCGCGATCTGGAGGCCTGCTATGGGAACTGTCACACGTTGATTCAATGAGAACATTGCTCTAGGCTTGTGATCGAAATATATTTTTATTATAATTACACGATGCTTGTATACTGTAAAATCCAAAAAGTTCAATGCGCTTTATTTTGTCGTATGTGCATTGAGAACTCATGAAAGGTGGGTGCATCCACTTCAGAACGGATTGCTGAAGGAGGGGGGGGGGGGGTTCAGGTTGGCGGAGTGGGGTTCTAGTGGGATCCGTGGCAGGGGACTGATGTTTCACCCATCGCTCCTAAGGCTTACCCTCAGCTTGTCGGCTTATTGAATAGAACATTGGCTACCATCTTCCTCAGAATATGTGGAAGGAAGCATCACAGTTCCGACTGGCAACCTTGCTGACAGTTTTCGATCAAATTATTTTGCCGCAATTTTGAAGATTTTTTTTTTCACTTTGCTATCGTCGGAAAATTGAAAACACTGCCTGTTTAAATGGAAATTTCTGGGAGAGATACAGCAAAGCAAATATGGCCAACAATATTGCACCATTTGGATCTAGCCCACTTTTCGGGGGGGAGGGCCAAACAAAATTTTCCAAAGGGGAGGGGGACACCCCCTCCCCTTTTATTGGTCAAAGCAGACATGGAAGAATTGATTGACTGTGGTGGCTTTTCAGTGTGCTTAGGTGGTTGTGTTACATGAACTACAGCATCTCAGCACTAAATACTGAGAGGGAATAGTGCTGTTGTATAGAGAGCTGTTTCTCCTTTCACATCATAATGTGGCCTAATCTAACATTATGGATTTGTGATACTTTCCTCAGGTGAGGAATGGATGGCTGTATTAAGAGATTGAAAGCTTCAATAGAGTAAATTCCAATTGATTTTCACTACGTATGTGTGTCTGCATGGGATCATCGCCATTCGGCTCCTGTTTGATAATAAAGCACTAACTGCTTGTCCATGAACCGATCTCCCTACCACAACTTTATACCAATTCCTCCCCTTTTTCCTCCGTGAAGGATGATGACTCAAGCAGACCACTTTCAGTCGGTTTATTGTTCCTGGTCGTCCCCTCATTCCAGCCTCAAACCTGTTCATCACTGTTGGGTTTGTAGTGGCTGAACGGATTCTCTACATTCCAAGGTGAGTGTCCCCCCCCCCACTCCCTATATTATCTCCATGGATGTTCACTGTAGTATTAGGTAGTGGGAGAATAAAAGAAAGGGGGGGGGGGGGGGGGGGTTAAAGGGAAGATCCTGTAGTGTATGTTTTGACTATATGACCTGGTGTGATAACATCAGAACTTCAACTGGGCTCACCATGGAGGAAGCAAAACATCATGCTCTTTCCCGGAATCGTCTGCAGATACGCGCTCACCAACCAGGTCCACCCCGTCGGTCATCTCGCATCGCTTTGAGACAGCGTCCACGGCCTCTTCAGAGTCTTTGACGATTCACATACTAAACTTATATGACAGTGAAGAATCCACTCCCACTCGCCAAAGGAGGCGCACTTCTTTTTCATCCTTAAACTGCATGGGTTTTGTATATGTCCATTTGGTTTTTTTTTTGCTATCTTGCAACCATGGTGAGCTAAAATTTCCCTTTTCCTATCATCCCTTCCCTTTTTGTATGGCCGTGATCAAGCCAGGTTGGATGTGGCCGAAATTGCCAGAATATTTCCAAGTAGGCTAAATAGAAGGGGCACATTGGCAGAGCATCCTTCTTCCACCTGGGAGATCAGGGTTCAAATCCAGGTCCTGTCATACCAAAGACTTCGAATTTGGTACCATTCACAGCTTGGGTGTCAGAATCTTCACCCCCCTCCCCCTCCCCTGCAGCTAGGAGCTGTTGCTCCAAAACTTTCCTTCCTTTCTTCTTAAAAAAAAAACACAGCTCTTCCGAGCAAATGTTTCCTTTTTGAGTCTGTATGTTAAAAAAAACAGTTATTTTAGGCAGAATATGGGCTAATTGAAATGTATAACCACTTTTTGCTTCTCTTATAACAACAACTGCGGTGCTGTATACTAATGCATGTGCTTCACTAACAGCATGGGTCTACTGTATTCCTTGTGGTGTACGGTGCTTCAAAGGTCTCGGCATTCCTCCCTAACAAGCCTCTCCACCGCAGATTGCACTCCTTCACCGCTGTATTCGTTGTCATAATTCTGATCGCTCGGACTGTGCATAGAAATGCAGTTGGCAGTCCAGGGAGACTTTATTCAGGTAAGCTTGTGCACAAGGTTTTTTTTTTCATCTTATATTTTCCTCCCATTTCTCTTATTGCAATAGCAAAAAGTAGTTGCGGATCGCTCTGTTGACAGCTGTGCACACATACTAACTATACAGCTTGACAATTGTCTACTCCTGGAATTGTTTGCTTTTCACGTCCCCGAATAAGTAGTAACAGTTTAACAAAATATGTTCACATCAGTGCTTCTATAGCCTGTCAAGAACATTAGTCATTCTTGAAGCGCTACACAGGTGTTACCCCTATCCTTACCGGTTAATTAGGTGTAACATTGCTACAATAGTAATACTAGTCTTACTCAAATTCTTCATTTTTGCAGGTCAGGTCTGCAGACCCTCCCAGGTAATGCCAAGGTCCATTACAATTGGGCTAACTACCAGTCTGACATGGGACAGGTACAGTCAGCTGTCTACCACTACAGAGAAACCATCAGGTGGGTGTACTACTGCATGCTGGTACCATGATAATGGGGAAACAATATGCCACTGGGAATTAATGGATATACAGAGCAAATGCTAGGGGTGTTCATCCCCCACATGTTAGCTTTTCATGTCATTAATTTGTTTAGTCACCTCATGGGCCCAATTGCCCCCCCTACCCAACAGCATCCATGATTTATCGATTCGTTCGAGACCAACCAACTCTGTCCTGTTGGATGGACGTTATGGGCTAGCTCTGATCCCTTTAATGTAGCAATCAGCCAAAGATAAGGCATCTGGATGTTTAATTTCACACCAATCCACAAACTTTTTTATGTCATCAGGCTCTATCCAGATCATGCGAGTGCCCACAATAACTTGGCCACACTTTTGGCCGAAGGCCCCGAGAAGGAGCGTCATCTGAGAACTGCCCTGAGTATTGATGCATTCCATGTTAATGCTCATGTCAACCTGGGTGTAATGTACAGATAAGTGATGGCCAACAGGCTCCATTACAGACCATTCTATGTTAATGCTCATGTCAACCTGGGTGTAATGTACAGGTAAGGGATGGCCAGCAGGTTCCATTACTGACCATTCCATGTTAATGCTCATGTCAACCTGGGTGTAATGTACAGATAAGTGATGGCCAACAGGCTCCATTACAGACCATTCTATGTTAATGCTCATGTCAACCTGGGTGAAATGTACATGTAAGTGATGGCCAGCAGGTTCCATTATGGACCATTCCATGTTAATGATCATGTCAACCTGGGTGAAATGTACATGTAAGTGATGGCCAGCAGGTTCCATTACAGACCATTCTATGTTAATGCTCATGTCAACCTGGGAATAATGTAAAGGTAAGTGATGGCCAGCAGGTTCCATTGCGGACCATTCCATGTTAATGCTCGTGTCAGCCTGGGTGAAATGTACATGTGAATGATGGCCAGAGAGGTCCATTACAGACCATTCCATGTTAATGCTCATGTCAACCTGGGTGTAATGTACAGGTAAGAGATGGACAGCAGGTTCCATTACGGACCATTCCATGTTAATGCTCATGTCAACCTGGGGTAATGTAGTGTAATGTACAGGTAAGAGGTGGCCAGCAGGTTCCATTACTGACCATTCCATGTTAATGCTCATGTCAACCTGGGTGATT
Source organism: Sclerodactyla briareus (assembly GCA_026419785.1). Lineage (NCBI taxonomy): Eukaryota > Metazoa > Echinodermata > Holothuroidea > Dendrochirotida > Sclerodactylidae > Sclerodactyla > Sclerodactyla briareus. The sequence continues at coordinate 318,646 of JAODTK010003699.1, forward strand.
GTTGTAATGCGTTAAGTGCGTACATGTAAGTGATGGCCAGCAGGTTCCATTATGGACCATTCCATGTTAATGCTCATGTCAACCTGAGTGTAAATGTACAGGTAAGAGATGGCCAGCAGGTTCCATTATGGACCATTCCATGTTAATGCTCGTGTCAGCCTGGGTGAAATGTACATGTAAGTGATGGCCAGCAGACTCCATTACAGACCATTCTATGTTAATGCTCATGTCAACCTGGGTGTAATGTACAGATAAGTGATGGCCAACAGGCTCCATTACAGACCATTCCATGTTAATGCTCGTGTCAGCCTGGGTGAAATGTACATGTGAATGATGGCCAGAGAGGTCCATTACAGACCATTCTATGTTAATGCTCATGTCAACCTGGGTGTAATGTACAGGTAAGAGATGGACAGCAGGTTCCATTACGGACCATTCCATGTTAATGCTCATGTCAACCTGGGTGTAATGTACAGGTAAGAGGTGGCCAGCAGGTTCCATTACTGACCATTCCATGTTAATGATCATGTCAACCTGGGTGTAATGTACAGGTAAGAGATGGACAGCAGGTTCCATTACGGACCATTCCATGTTAATGCTCATGTCAACCTGGGTGTAATGTACAGGTAAGAGATGGTCAGCAGGTTCCATTACGGACCATTCCATGTTAATGCTCATGTCAACCTGGGTGTAATGTACAGGTAAGAGATGGCCAGCAGGTTCCATTAAAGACCATTCCATGTTAATGCTCATGTCAACCTGGGTGTAATGTACAGGTAAGAGATGGCCAGCAGGTTCCATTACGGACCATTCCATGTTAATGATCATGTCAACCTGGGTGAAATGTACAGGTAAGAGATGGCCAGCAGGTTCCATTACTGACCATTCCATGTTAATGCTCATGTCAACCTGGGTGTAATGTACAGGTAAGGGATGGCCAGCAGGTTCCATTATGGACCATTCCATGTTAATGATCATGTCAACCTGGGTGAAATGTACAGGTAAGAGATGGCCAGCAGGTTCCATTACAGGACCATTCACTGTTATGCTCATTGTCACGCTGGGTGTAATGTACAGGTAAGAGATGGCCAGCAGGTTCCATTCATGACCATTATATGTTAATGATCATGTCAACCTGGGTGGAATGTACATGTAAGTGATGGCCAGCAGATTCCATTACAAACCATTCTATGTTAATGCTCATTTAAACCTGGTTGTATATACGGTAGAGATGGCCAGCAGGTCCATTAAGGACCATTCCAGGTTAATGATAGTCAACCTGGGGTGAATTGTAAGGTTAGTGTGGCCATAGAGCTCAATTCACAGACCATCCATGTAATGCTAATGTCACTCGGTTGTGATGTACAGCAAGAGGTAGGAATGGCAGCAAGTTTCCTTTCATGGTTGGGCCTATTATTCCATTTATGGTCGACTACATTTTCCTGGGTGATTTGCAATGACACTACTATCCAGTGGTGTGGGGGTTAGCTCAGAACGAGAGATCCGCGCGAGAGAGTGAAATAAGCGTATGACATAATTACCTATAAACGGTTTTAACTAATATCGTTCACGCAGGGCAAAGAGTCTCCGACCGAACATTTGACTATAACTCTTCTGATACATTGGCTCTTAATGATGTCAATACCTGGCCATAATGACGATCACATGCTGCCATGACCCACAGAAAGATTGGGGAAACCTGAGTTTAGCGGACCAGCATTGAACAGGCCGTTGTGGATAGAGCGAGAACCTACGAGGCGGCAGTCAGTAACCTGGCACGATCGGACGGATTGGAAAGAAGTTTATCAGAGGCGGGTGTATACCATGAGGAGTGCAAGTGAGGCTGCGGCGGGATGCTGACCTCTGACAACTACGGAGTCTTCTTGAGGAAACAGGTGAGTGAAGGGATACTTGGTTGGCCCGGTTGGTAGTTAGTGGGTGTGAGTTGTCTGGCCTGTCGGTTTGGAAATTGTGGTCCCCAACCCAGTTGGCAAGTGGGACTGTGAGGAGTCAAACTATGCTTACAATGGGGAGCAACTTATTCTTGTGGATTGTCAGAGAGCAACGGTTTTCATTCAACATGGTCCCCCGGGGCACTGGCCATGTTGTAAAAAAGATCTATGATGTTTAAACACTATTAGGCTTGGAGGGAATATATATTATGAGACGCTGGTGTATTATTCATTATGTAGTAGTAGTCATTAGAATTAGTATCTAGTATGCGTATTAATATGCGTAGATTGTAGTATGATTATTTAATTATCCATTAGTATCATTATAATGTTATGTTAATAGTTATATTGTTATTATCATTATTAGTAGGACCTAGCTGGAACGGATTTTAAATTATTAAAGGTAAAATGGTCATGGAAGTAATATGAGTTTCAAGTGGGTCGTCTGGGTTAGGAGACTCCTCGGCTGGGGGGGGAACATTTTTTCGTTTTAAATCCATGAATGTGGCTAAAAAAGTGACCAACAAAGTAACTTGACTTCCACTTTATTTTTCTTTCATCGAGGCCAAATGCTGATGAGTGTTCTAAGTCTGGGAAAAAAATTCAGTACAAAGGACATTGAATATTCCATGAAAGTAACTGTAGCTTTCAGTCTGCCTTAACTCTCCAAGATCCGGAGAGTCAAGTGAAGCATACCTTCAAAGTATTTTTATATAGTCGTTCTGATTGTCAAAACTATCCACTAACTGACATTCACCATCCTTTTCTCTGCAGGTCAAAGAACAGATGGCCACGAGCCCTCTTGGCAGGCCTCTCGGTCCAGAGCATCATGTGACAACCAGGGGAACCTTGGCCTATTAGAGAGACAGCAGGGCAGGGTGGGGACTGGCAGAATCATGGTATCTGAGGTTGGTGAACCCCGTATGCTTTCTGAAGAAAGATGGGAAGGTCCTAACTCTTTGGGATGTCATTTTTATCTCAAACCAGCTATGCTGTTTTGAGCTATTGTGATCCCTAAGGCCATTCTATCCTCTACTATCTACTACTCCTTGTGGTCCACAATTGAATCTTGGCTCCCTGCACAATTGGCTTTTTGGCTGCAATTGATGCAATCTTTGATTGATGTTGGCCAACCTTGGGACATGAGTGGTCATTTGACTCTAGGACAATTTCTGACCTTGTGGAGGTCAAAGGTCCAAAAGGAGGTCAATTGAACATCACTATTTGCAATTTTGTTCAAAATTACAAAATGTATCTTCTCCTACCAAAAGGCATTAGATGGTGTCCTTGAAACTCATTCATAATGTTTCCGTGAGTAGTGCTCCTTTCAGGTTTTACACATACTTTTGATGGTGCCAATATAATGCCATTGGAGTTAAAACAGTAACAATCTTGGTGAAACGAAGTATATAGGGCCCCTTAACCGGTCATACCTTGATGGATGTGGACGAACTTGGAACCATGTTTATTGACCCCTGTGACAACTTTGCCTTGTGAGGGTCAAAATTCAAAGGTTCCTTAGAGTGGAATAAGGGACTACTCTGTTGAAATCACAAATAGCATTTTCGCTATGAAGAGAGTGATTGTTTCTCACATTACATTCTCATGTTTTCTCGAAAAGTCACTACTCTCCATGTCATGTTCACAAATTTCACATGTCATGTTATCTGAGGTAGTTTAAGGTTCATTTTATGGAAAAGTTGACAAATTTTGATATCCCCCAGGATCCTTTTCATTTCTCTCTTCCCATAATGGCAACTCCGAATATGAACCTCGCATCTAGTTGTTACTGTAGATATCTTTGTCGACATGACCTCAACCAGTAATGCCAATTCCATGGACGGTCCGAGTGATTCGCGTAGGCACCCCAGGATGGCCCATTTCTAGTATATACCTTCCCTATAGACGCAGTGAGATATGGGACTTGATCATTAACAAGGATAATTCAAAATGGAAACTTGAAATTTTTATAAGATCGCGATCAAATACCCTTGAAATCATGTTTTTTGGAGCATACTTGCGCAGCGAAGGTTTGAAGCTCAGGTGCTCGTAGCTTTGACCGCTATACACATAATGTGCCAGGCCATTACTGCTGTACAAGCATTAATACTAGTCTATCGATAAGTAGGTCAACACTACCAGCCGCCATGGTTCGTAGAGGGTGGAGTATCGGAATTCGGAACAGCCTAATATTTGCACAATCTTTTGCATACTCATATAATTTGTGTTTCAGAAATCGTTACACTTCAGAATGAGAGAAGACACTATTTTTTGTTTACAATCGACATGATCATGATTCTGCAGGACTGGTGCATGTACACCTCTATGTTAACCATGTGAATTAGACCAAATTCACTGTAAAATAACTTAAATCGCATCTGAAAACATTTGAAAATCTTCAGATAATGAAAACAGGCATGCTGATGGATTCGATCGAACACATTCACAAACGAATTGAATCAATCTTCTTTGCAGTGTCTTCATAAATTCACTTTTCCTGATCGAGGGCTAAGTGTGGTCCCTGTCCAAATCATAGCCAGTTAATAGCTAGGCTACTGTGCAACCTTGTGGGAATTACTAGAGCCATTGAAATTACCATTTTTATGTTCTCTCTATTTATTCACACAAAATTCATTTGCATGGACAGAACATTCACTATGGCCCCACAAAAAAAACGGTTTGCCGTTGAAGGATTTACCCTTTCGGGGACAGTCACGTAGCCATGCGATGGAAGCAGGAACGGTATTGTGGCAATTGGGGTAGCATCACCCCAGTGGGCATGTACCCCCTGTTTACAGTGGTAACTGTGTAGCAGTAATCGCAATGCACTCCATTAGAGATTCAGGGAGACAAAATTGGGCCAAGAGTGAGGCTGTTGAGATTGGTATTAGAGGTGGGGTCAGGGATTAGGATTGGGTTTAAAGGTTACGATAGTTTTAATGTTCGTTACCACAAGATTTGGATAACATCTGCAAGTGGAATCTGACTCTACTCCAGCCCATTCCTTACACCTGTGTAACACTAATCTAATACATAGTAATCAAGTACACATGGTATACACTCAGTATGCAAATCATGCCGTTTTTCGTTTCACCTGAACTGACAAACTTTCTTTTTAGCAGGATTTCTCTGACACGGTGAGTCCAATTTTTTAAATTTTGTATGTAGTACAGGGTTAGTGAACACGATCTGACTAGTTCTTGGGTCGCAAACGCACCATAAAGGAGGGTAATGGGCCTATTTTATAATATTCATTGTTTAAGCTCGTAGCAAGATTACAGATGAACTGTAACTGCTTTGGTGACTCGGTTGGCACCAGGTGAGTGATGTGAGGTTGATGAACTTATTAATTTACAGCTTAAAATTTGCTAATTAAGTTGTCTATTTTGCATATTTATGTGAATTCCAAGGTTTGGTAAGATTTCCTGAAACTTACAGTGAATATGGGTCTAAATCTAGTCCCGAATTATTTAACAGAGATTCAGGTCGCTGTGATCATTCAATGTGTCTAATTTGCGTAATTTCTGCAAAATTCATGAAGTTGGTGGATTTTAATGACACCTGTCGGTATGGTTTGCCTTCAGTTCTAAATTTTTAATCTTAGATTCCGGGTCACTGGAGGTAATTCAACTTACTGTCTAATTTGCATAATTTATGCGCAATGCTAAAGTTTGCCCGAATCCTCATGAAACATTGTAGGTATACTTAACCTTCCACATTCTTGAATGAGCCTGGGAAGTTCTCCAGGGAGTCTATTTTTGCATAGTTCCTTCAAATTTTCAAGTTGTTGGATTTTTATGACTGCTGATGCGTGGGGTCTACCTTTAATCCCATTTTTTTTATGTTACTCATTCCGGGGTTTATTCAGTGTGTATACTTGCTTCATTCAGGCAACAGTTCAAGTTGTTAGATTCCCCATGAATGTGTGAGTGTGTCCCCATTGTCCCTGAATATATTTGAAATGAGAAAATGGGTCAACGAAGTTGAATATTGTGTCGGATTTGTCAGAAGTCAGACAATTTCAGTCATATTTTCCCACAAACCATACTCCTTCGGTAGACATGGCACCCAATTCCTATGAATTTGAAATTGTTCACTGGTTTAAGCTGGTCCTGTTGAATGCTAATACAAACTCAAGTCATCAAGACATGGAAGCCTTGTTATTGTTTGCATTGTGACTCATAGAAAAACCAGCGACCTGCAACATGCTGGACACTGGGGGGGATCGCCTTGTACCTCTTGAGACATCTTTTGACAAGTGAAGTTTACACAATAATACGGCAATGTAATTTCCCAAAATCGGGAGGGAGATCATATGTTCCTTTATTTTTACCTTGGCCTAAGTTAAGCCCTGGCCTTGGAGGTTAAGTTGGGCTAAATGATAAACTGGTAAAGTTAAAGCTACGTAGTCGAATACAGATTTAATCCTCATAGCCTGACTGTGTGTTCGAGTAGGTTACACACACTTCCACATAACAGACATTTTTTTACATTGAGGGTATTCAGTCCTCTGTTAATGACTAGTAAATAGGCCCTCAGGCCAAGGCATATGCCCAAACTATTTTTTGGTTCGTATGGCCTATAGTTTCAACCCCTGCTTTCTACAAATTTTAACATCACCCGTTTTCACCAAGTACCCATTAGCTGCTAATAGTATCCATGGCATTTCTGCCACCCATTGCCTGGATTTTTGGGCCGCCTGCCTAAATATAACCACTTACTTCCTAATATTCATCCATAATCCGGCGCTAATGCTATAGTGTGACTGTTCTAATCATTAGAACGCTCAAAGATCTGGATACAATGCCATCTACTAAGGAGGCCAAGTAATAGGAAGGCCAAGCAGTGTATTTTTACCCAAATAATTGTCACAGGTTTTTTAAAAGACTTAAGTCTTAACTTTTTTTTTTATTTTATAACTCAGGTGGTATGATGCCTGAGGTGCTGAAATACAATCGTTGACCACTCGAGGATAGGTCAGGAACTAAGAATCAACCAGCATTCACATGAAAGTTCCCGTTAGTCATAATGCTCCTTGTTGATCATTCTGAAGTGGAATATTACTCAGCATTTTATTTGGGTTTGACACAGCACCATTGGGCTCTTGTTCCTCTTTCTACCTGTGACACTACAGAACACTCTTGTTTGATGGTCGTAAACTTCCATCTATGACGCACCCCAAAAGTAGGTTGAATCATTGTCAGAGGTGGTTCATATAATTTGGGTACATTGCAGCAAGTCCCTCAATCACTTAGATGACTTACACAATTCCTTGAGAACGACTGACTAGTTGGCTGGCTCTGGCTTTTTTTTTTTCACTCTTCCAAATCCACTTAAAATTAGCATACCTCATGTCGGCTTGTGATTGACTATTCTGGGAATCTGACGCGTATGTCTCTTTGGATTTGACACTGACCCACATTTGACTCACCATACTCTGGGGTATTGGTGCATGCATATAGTCTCACAGCTATAAGAATAGTCTATTTCCCCACAACTCAGAAAGGTACCTTTGCTTCTATCTATGTTTCGTATTATTTGATTGGTTGTTTTACGTAACCCGTAAAGCGCATTGGGCAGCCACTGGTTGGATATTGCGCTATATAATTTTAATTATTATTATTATTATTATTATTATTATGTGAGGCAGTGCTTGTTGAACCTGAGAATGGGATAGAAACTTATGACACAATATCTGAAATAAGATGAATCTGATGGATTGTGTAACATGTGTCCAACCAGATAAAGCGTAACAGCCCGTACGTGTAGGTGCTTGCTGTGCTCCATTAAAGACTGCAGGTTACTTGATCGACCTGGACACTACAACTGCTTTCCGTCGTGTATAATTACCCATAGGGCCACAGTGCCTGTGCCTCACACAGATCTAGTATAGAAATCATGATTGGACAAATCCTCCCCTCCTGATGATTACCCCAAGGGTTAGGGGAGGGCTTGAGTGTAACGTTTGGGGTTCAGGTTTGGAGAAAATCCATCCCCTGAAAAAGAGAGGGCCCTGGACACTGATATAGTCAAACGATGAGTTGAAATTTAGGCATTGGATGATAGCTGAAGCAAACCAAAGTCATCAGTTGTGACAGCGCATCTCGCTGGAAATTCTGGTTCCTTGCAGAGCCTATCCGATATATGAGTCACTGGTACCCAACATATCAGGGCAACAAAAAAGATTTGCCCATGCACACCATACTGAAACAAGGATGTGGATGGGTATCTTCCAATTCAGCCATACCTCTCACCAAAGCAACTACATAGCCGTGACAGAGATTATGCATTAATTTTGTGGTTCCTTGCAGAGCCCTTTCGATGGAGATGGTCCCGTCCACCCTGATCAGGCTTGGTGTTCTATTTCTGAGAAGGCTTGAGCACGGCCAGAGATCTCTAACAGCAGCTCCTTGAAATTGTTCCAGGATGATGCTGATGGTCTCTCCTTTCTGTGAGGGTTGTCTTTTTTTGTGTCTCATCCTGTCTGTCTTTCAGTCTGTAAACTGCTTTTTTGGGCTTGAAAATTCCTGTTACTTGTCAGATGGTGACGCAAACTTGGATACATATTTCTTGAGCCATTGGACATTTTCGGTACCCCTTCTAGGTTTAACGATGAAGAAGGAAATATATTGGTCATTACAGAAATTGAAGACAACTGTGAATTGCTTTCCTCTCACAGGTACACGAGGTCAGCGTTATTAGGGACTAGTGGATTATTAAAGTGCAATGGTCATGTAAACCTAATTTGCTATTTTGGTTCTCATTCTAATATATTTGGAAATCAAACATTTACAGAATGAACTCCATCCGATTTTGAGGTGTGAAAAGGAGACATTCAGGCTATTGCGCCCCATGCCCCGTGACATCACAAGAGTAACTTGTGACAAAAGAACTGACAATGGGGCTTGATTAAAATCTTACACAAGATACGAAAGAATGATTTCATTTATGGATTTAACTATATTTTTTTGCTATAATGGTGCAAAACATCAGCATTCAGGTGTTGGCGTCAGTGGGCGACCTCTCATCGTTACTTCGTTGACGTCACATTTAGGTGAAATTCATTTAATTAAAATGAATAACTCAACAAGGAAAAATGTTAGAATCGCCAAATTTCATTGTGGGTTTTGACATGTCCTCTTTTCATCTTGTCCAGTTTTTTGAAGAGATGAGCTGTGCATGGCTGTTGTACCTAAACAATGCGACATAGGGAATAACAGATGCAGAACATGTTCTCCACATGGATAACGGTTTGTATTACAGGGATTGTTATTGTTCGCTGCTTCATCCTGTTGAACCAAGTAAGCCTTTATTAATACTTTCATACTACATAAAATGCTTCTTCTGCCCCACGACTGAATACAATGTCATGATGACTCTTACAATCTGAACACATCACAAGATATGGTTCACTGCCCTGCTATCCGTCTAACGCCTTCCATTAATGCTATCTTTTGTTTCATTCCTCCCATGCAGGGCCAAGCCCTTACTAACTGATGCTGCCTTATGAGGGGAGGATGTGCTTAAGCGTCCGCTGTTGCCTTATATCCTGAACACCTGGAACTGAGAAAGCCCATCCAAATATCAAGGACTGCTCGAATTATGGAGAGGTACTTGGGGTCTGTCCGGGTGCCGGTGGGTAGTCCATACGAATGGCCTTTATTTTCTGGATTCTAACGGAACAGGCAATTTTTTTGAAGTGACTATATTGCATCCCTTTCTTCTTCAAGAGTTAACTGCCATGAGTAACGCAGAACACTGCATGGGTGCTTTTGTTCTGCTCGCTATAAGCTGGCCAATCAGTATCTAATGTGGCCACGTTGTGAGAATTTACTAAATAAATTGTTAGCCTGGACTAAATCAGGAATTGATTAGTCACCCTTTAATGTGTGGTGCTTTGCTTGCATTGTGAAATTTTGTGTGTAGCTTTCTTGTGGGGAGGAAACGAACCCCAGTCTTTTTGGTGTTGATCTCAGGGTCATTTTTGGCGGGAAACTTGGAAAAGTGTTAATTATATCTCAAATCAGCTCGTAAACAATATCTTGGGCCCCACCTGAATGGCTGAGGCCCAGATAGGTATGTGTGTCTCATACATCAACCCTATTGTATTGAGTTCATGTCAGGAGTCATCTGAGGTCACCAGAGGTCCCAAGTTTTACACTCTTTGTAAACACAATAGTTTTCTCGAATGCTTGTCCGATCAAGCTGAAATTTTGTTGTTAGCTTTCTTTATGGGGAGTTACGGAACCGTATTGTTTTTTTATAGATAAATAGGGGTCATTCATTTGATTGAAAAGTCACCCTTTTTGGCTATTTCAGCTTGTAAACATGGTAACCCGCCCTCACCTGGATGGACAAAGCTCATAAACATCATGTGTTGTAACCATATAATTACAAAACCCTGTTATTCCGTTTCCAGTCAAGGTATTCGATGGTCATCAAAGGTCATCAAAGTGCCAGAATGGTCGGTCTGATCAAGTTGATTTTGAGTGTTGCTTCTCATTAAGAGTATAGGACCCTATTGTTTTGTGGACTTGTTGTCATTTTGGGAGGAAGGGGAATCGGTGAGAATTGCATATGTTTCCCGGCCCCATTGTACACTTTCTTATTGTATTCCGTTTCTGGACTTGGGTCATTAGGTATGAGTCTAGGAATCACTAAGCCAAAATACTTCTGGTCCTCTGTCAGAAGGTTATGCGTAAGACAAAGGTCGCAACAGTACATCTAGAGTGACTCTGACAGATCTTCTAATTTGTAATGAATGAACATTGGTACCCCCACGTCGTGTGTACCAACATACAGCCAGCACACTGTGTACCATGACAGTTTACAATTTATGCGAGACGTCCACCACTTTTGACCACCACTTTTGAACCGGCTGACACGTTGTCGAATAGAACGGCCAATCATTTGACTCATGATATATTTTAACTATTTCATGGATTAATAAAGAATGTTCCTCCTCTGTTTGGCCTATACTGCAGGCGTACTCACCCAAGCAGCCCTGTTGATGCAACACCGACTGACGTCACAGACAGAACTTAGCCTTGATCCCATTTGGAGGACGGCAATAACCTGAAGAATACTCAGGACTATGATGGAGCTCTAAGGTATTGCCCCGTAAAATCTTCGAGAAGAAGAAGAGAATGGAAGTAAAAAAATTGATTCAGATCAAGTGAATAATATCAATCTATTTCAGATATTCAATTACCCAATATGGACCCCCTGCACCCCACCCCCGCCCATGAACATCTGGCAATAACACAAAAGTCCGGGTTGGCCACTAGGACATTCGCCCTTCTCTTTTTGCCCAACACTCGTCTACAATGAGCATCTTGGCTTAGAATTCGTCAAGAATTTCACCTTAGATTTGAGCTTACGACTCCAATATCGTTTCATCATTGGATCAACCTGTCTACAGTGATTTTCACCTCTTCCAAACGATTTTCTTGCGGTTTTGTCGTTTTTGAAGGAAAATTTTCTCTCTCTCGATCTCGATTTGGTAAGTCCTTTTGTTTAGCCTAAGCTGCACCTAACACAGTATCCGTGTACACGTTCCCTACTGCCTAACGTCCACGTGCGTGTGACATCGGCCCGTATTGTGTTTTGTTCGGCAGCGGGCGGGGACTGTTGTCCGGTGCTCCCCTGCCTCCCTGCCCGCCCCTCTTCCCTCCCTCCTTCCCCCTGGTTCCTCTCCTACCTTCCCTTCCCCTCCCCGTCCCTGGACTGGGAGTGTCCACGCGCAGCGCTAGGGATTCTAGTTACGTAATCGAGTGAGAGAGGGGGAACGGAACTCGGAGTAAGTACCTTCGTCCTGTAGTATATGGTTTCATGCAAAAACGCTGTTGCCATTACGTGCGAGCCTATTACTGTGATGTTTAAACTGCCCATAGTTCCCCTGTTCGGGATGGGGTCATGCAGATTACGGCCGTTGCTTCGGGTGTGAGATGTACCTCGCAATGTTTTGTTGTGTTCGCATGTTCTACGTTGCTATATATTGACTTTTGCCCGGGGGTGAGGGTCGTGGTCACAGATACCCGCTCCTCAGCGGCCCCTCCCAGGTAGGAAGAAGCTCATACTCATACTCATACTCAGGACTATGATGGAGCTCTCAAGGTATCTGCCATGTAAATCTTCGAGAAGAAGAAGAGAAGGACGTAAAAATTGTTCTATCAAGTGATAAAAAAAAAAATTACAGGTCTGGGGTAAATGGCTGGAAAAATAATCACTTCACTGGAGTTATTTTGTATGATAAATTATTGCTTACAGACCATTACCATAACTCATTCTGATATTTGGTTCAACAGACTGAATTGCCAAACTCTCAAGCATGATAGATGGAAAGAGCAAACTTACTGGATACCTATTTATGAGAAATTAACTGACTTACAAACAATGACATCCATTCAGGGGTAAGAAATCAAATGCAGCGAGACCATATGTCAGACCTAATCAGGCGAAAGAATTCATTCTGATGTTTTATCAACAGAAGGAATTGTCAAGCTCTCACGTGTTGATAGTCTTAAAGTAGTGCAGTTAAATTAGGGTCGGATACAAGTGGCCCTTTAGTAATAACACTGTACATTATTCTGGATTGTGGCTCTGTAGATGCAGTTTAAAGTATTAGTATTACTAATAAAAAGGTGTACAGTTTATAGTGCTGACTGTACTAGTACCTTCTATACTACACTAACAAGTGTCCTACAATCATTGGCAATCCATGATGAAACAAACCACGATCCTCTAATGTGAGTTTGCGGCTGCAAAGCACAACATTGAAGGGGGTGGTGAGGCTGGGGTAGGGGGCTGTAGGTAGTCACTTCAACCACCATTTGCCACACCCCACAGCAGGCAGTTTTGTTACATTACTTTTGTCAGGGATTTGAGAGTGTCCCCTTGATAACCATTGCCCGGTGTGGGGAGTGCATCATGGGAGTGTTCGTGTCTGGGTTTATTTGCCTTCTCAGGAGTACTCTTCATCAGGTCTTTGGACTACCATGCCACAGGTGTTGGGGGTGATCTGCGGAGTGTATACATTACTGATGTTATTTGCCTTCTCAGGAGTACTCTTCACAGGTCTGGACTTACCACCATGCCCCAGGTGTTGGGGGTGCATCATGGGAGGTAACCTTACTGCTTTTATTGCCTTTCAGGATACTCTTCATCAGTGCGTGGACTAACCATGCCCCAGTGTTGGAGTGATGCCTAATCAGGAGTACTCTTCATCAGTGTCTTGGATAACCAGCCCTAGCTGTTAGGAGGGACATCATGGGAGTGTGACCTACTGCTGTTTTTTTTTGCATTCTCAGGAGTACTCTTCATCAGTGCTTTGGCCTCGCAGCTCTCTGGTGCCTTCCTCAATATTGGTGGCGTGCTTCATCTCCAGGTTAGTACCGTGACTGTTCAGCCCCTCCTGTGGGCCTCAGTTGAGCCCCCACTGTCTGAATTGTAACTTAATGAATGAAGACATTGTGATGAGTTATGTGATGAATAGCAAGCATTGTTACAGTTTTGAAGTCTAGCCTGCCATTACCCCCGACCGGCCTTCTGCAGCAGTCATGCATGGCTTGCCAGGATTTTTCTGAGCTGAGGGGTCATGGACCCCATCTCCTGATCTTTTTTTAATTTTTCTTATCCCCTATATATAGGCTATTCCATTTTAAAAATTGTCTGCCAGAGGGGTGGGGGAGGGGGGAGTATCTTGGGGTGCATGTATATTTCATATATGCGAGCCAATATAGTCGTTCATTGCAGTAGTAATGTTAGTACAGAACCTTTGACCCTTCCAAGGCATAGCTGTAATGTTTCTGTAGTACAGCCATCACTATGCAGGGAGTAATATAACAAGTTTGCCTTCCATCAGTCACCTACCTTACTCACGCCTACACACTTCATGGTATTTGAATGGCTGTATCAATTCCAGTTGACCACATTATCAGAGTGCACTAACATTTACTGATTCATATTAGTGTTCTAGTTTGAACTGCCTGACCCCCACTCTTCATTGCGCAGCAGAAGTTGGATCAATTGTCCTTCAAAATGGCATAGGTCACCATGATTTGTGGGAGTTAGGTAATTTGGACACATCCCTGTCATTCTGCTCTGTGGTGTACATGGCGAGGGTGTAAGTCAGCTCAATGTCCCAATTATGGAGTGAGTCTTCCAGATTAACAAGAAAAACAATTCCTACTGGGGGCTTCACTGTTAGGCAAGTTGGTCAATTTCTGCGTGGAAGGGTTGTTAAACTAAATTTGGGAGCGAGGGTTTCAGGTGTCCGTAGGCTTACTGGCAGGGTTGTAAATAGTAAGCATCGCAGTGGGAGGTCTGGCGAGGTCAACAGAGCAATAGAATGTTAGCCAGCTGTCTTTTTTCTGTGCTAATGTTCAAAGTATCATGCAACAAGTTGGATGAGTTGTCAGATTTTAGTCCAGGAACGCAAGCCTGACGTCATTGGTATTACAGAGTCGTGGTTGAACAGTGATATTTCCAACACCGAAGTTCAACTTCCTGGTTTTGTTGTTTATAGGCAAGATAGGATAGATACTCTCCGTGGCATTGGTGGTGAAGTTTTGTTGTATGTGAGGTCTGACTTGAAGTTTTGAGAAGGCCGATATTGGTGTAAGTTTTGTAAACTCGGTTTGGTGTGAAATTCCGTCTAACTCATCTGGTATTCCCTGTTCTTATTAGTTGGCGTTGTGTACCGTTCTCCAAATAGCTCTCAAGACAACAACCTTTTCTTTCCGACATGCTTTTCGAAGTTTCCGGGAAGAGTACAATTATTATGGGTGATTTCAATTATCCAGATAATTCTTGGTCTAATGGTACTAGTGGCAGTCATGGATCTGGCTTTTTCAATGTCACGCAGGATTGTTTCCTTCTCAGCATGTACACTTTTCTACCAGAAAGCATAATAATTTGGATTTGGTTTTGAGCAGTGATCCACATTCTGTATATAATGTAGAATGCTTGGGTAAGCTCGGTGCAAGTGATCACGATAGTTTAGCTTTTATGTGTCTTGTTCTGTCAATATCCAACAGAGTGTAGAGCTTGTTCCTTGTTTCGGCAAGGCCGATGTGGCTGGCATTTTTTCCAAGGTTTTTAGCAAAGAGTGGGATTGGCCATAAATTGTTAAAAACAATGCTGTTGACTCTTGGAATGGTTTCATTGAAAAGGTTAACGAGGTTTTGAAAGTTTACGTTCCTTGGAGGAAACGTCGCAGTAAGAACAAGAGGCCTTCTTGGATGAAAAGGGAAATTTTTCTGGCCATCAAACGTAAGCGACACTTATGGTGACTGATCGTTCTTCCGGGTCCGTGTCTGATCGAGAGCATTTCAAAGTTCAGCAAACGCTTTGTCCAGCGTTAGTTTCTGGTGCTAAACTTGATTTCGAGAGGCAGATTGCCTCTAATATCAAGGAGAATCCTCGTGCATTTTTCTCTTATGTGAGGGGGAAGCAGAAAGTCAAGGAGAGCATTGGTCCTTGATAGATTCCAACGCGGGTATAGTGGTTAGTACAATCCGCGATGCCGAGAGGGGATAAGGTTTTAATAATTACTTCTAGTCTGTTTTTACTCTGAGAACTTGGATAATTTTGGGGACCTAGTTGTCGGGGTTTCTCAGCAGAGATTGGTAATATGGTTGTGTTCTTCTGGTTTAGTAAAGGAGAAACTGCAGAAGCTCAAAAGTGATAAAACTCCTGGTCCTGACAGAGTTTATCCTTTCTTACTAAAATCCTTTGCCGACGATGTCGTTCCAACTAGCTATTTTTCAAGAAGACTTACAAGAAGGTATTGTTCCGGATGATTGGAGGAGACAAAGGTTTCTCTAGTTTTCAAGAAAGGTAAACGGTCTTCTCCTTGTAATTACAGGCCAGTCAGTCTTACTAGGTTGGCTGAAGGTATGAACGATCATTCGGGACCATATGGTTGATTATTTCAATGAGCATACTCTGATTAGAGATTCTCAGCTGGTTTTAGGAAGAATCGTTCGTGTTTGACTAATCTCTTGGAATTTATGGAAGATGGTACATGTTCTGTTGACCAACAGCAATGCTGTTGATATAATTTTCCTGGACTTTCAGAAAGCTTGACAAGGTTCCTCATGAGCGTCTCTTGCTCAAGTTGGAGAGCTTTGGTATTGAGGGGAATGTCCTCAAGTGGATTCGTGAAGTGGCTTCATAATAGGGAAAACGAGTTGTCATTAATGGGCGGTCGTCTTCTTGGCAAAAGGTCACTAGTGGTGTCCCCAGGGATCGGTTCTTGGGCCGCTCCAGTTTCGGGTATATTGACGATCTTGAAGGTTCTGTTCATTCAAGGGTTAAGAAGTTCGCAGACGATACTAAGTTGTATCGGGAGGTCGGTTCGAATGATAGCTCTGCAATTGTTCATAGGGATCTGGATATAATTTCCAAATGGTCTTCCGACTGGCAAATGTTTTCAATGTCGACAAGTGCAAGTTATGCATGTTGGTTTTCACAATCGCAATGCTTCCTTCAAGTTGAATGGCCGAAATATTCAGGAGGGTGGAGGGATTTCAGAAAAAGATCTTGGGGTTTGTTTTGATTCTTCTTTGAAACCTTCAAAGCAGTGTGCCGAAGCTGCTAGAAGAGGTAATTGGATTCTTGGCTTAATAAAACGTCACTTCAGTTTCTTGATAATGATATTGTTGCCAGGCTGTTTTTTACGGAAGCCAACTGGTGAGACCACACCTGGAATATGCTGTACAAGTGTGGAATCCCTACTTTGCAAAAGACAAGCATGTAATTGAGAACGTTCAGCGTAGGGCAACTAGAATGATTCACTGTCTGAAAAATTTATCTTACGAGGAAAGATTAAGGCATCTCGGTCTAACTACCATGGAGTAGGCGATCAGGGTTGACTTGATTCAGTTTTCAAAATTGTCCATCGACTCGATGGCCTGTCCTTCCACTACTTCTTTGAATTTCCAATGTTACTGCAAATAGAGGCCACTGTCTCAAGCTTCGTGGCAAGCACTGCAGAATGGACATTCGTAAATCTTCCTTCTCGCAGAGAGTGATCAATGAGTGGAAATTGTCTTCCTGAAAATGTTGTTTGCTCTAAGAGTGTGAATGGTTCAAGAACAGTATTGATTTAGTTTTCAGGAATCACAGGCATATTATTTAGTTCGAGTTTTGGTTCATTTTTCTTTCCTGGATTGTTGTGGCTTCGGGGTCGTTTATGAGGATTATGTCCTTCTGACCCTTATTCACTAAACTAAACTACTGATCGAAAGATAGAGGAACACATCTCTTACCTGGAGTTTAATTTCATTTATTATCAGGCTCTTTTTAGGAAAATGAATTATTGTGCAAAATTGATCTCGCATGAAATTCAGGTTTTTGCCTTTCACTATTTCTCTCATATTAGGGCAAATATGAAGAAGCAGAGCAGAACTACTTGAGAGCGCTAAGCATGGATCCTGCAAACCCAATCTTGCAGGGAAACTTGGAAAAGTTGTCACGGCTGATGAAGAAGAAAAGGAGGAAATCTCCATGAATCGTTTGTGTTTAAGCTGCTGATCGGGATCACTTCAGTGGATCGGCCAAAGGGGGGATGTTCTTCCGAAAATTTCATCTTTTTTTTCGTCACGGTGGTGAGTATCTCTGTGAGGAAAGAGACGGGTTTTATTTCACGTGTTACTTCGTTAGGGTTAGTAGATGGACATGGGAGTGGATTCATGGACCCATGGATCTCGAATGAGATAAACAAAATACGCTCCTTCTACAGTAGTGTTTAGACAAGCCAATATTGCTCAGTTGTCTCTGTGTGACCCAGGTGCAAGTTGGGGACCTGTGAGGACAGGCGCGGGATCACATTGTTTGTATGTCAGGATGGATATGAAATCACATATTCACGAAAACGATAATATATATGACACAATGCGAAAGACCATAAAACGTTGGTGATTGGCTTTGACAGAAGATCTTCCATACAATTTCATTCGCAGTGATAAAAATCCATTGTACACATGTTTTGTTTGATGCCTATTTGCCTAATCAGGGTTGGTTTGCTTTAATTAAAACTTTTTTTACTTTGCTCTGGGAACCAATATCCATCGTTACAAACTAAATAAGACATCAACACTGGCCCAAGCTTGGTTAACATGAATTTGTGATTTTTCACATGTGTACCAGACCTGAATCCCAACAATGGGATTACCAGCCTCAGGTCGATTATTTCACACTGACCATAGGTATCAATATATAGGGGTTCCCCGTACATACCCCACAGTAGAGTGCAGCCTGATTAGGCGGTACTTTAATACGGATTTGATGAGCTGTCCATCCATGGTCAGGGTTGGTAGTAGAGGTCATGAGGATGTCATGATGGTCAAGGGCACATGCCACTGTCTGAGAGTTTGGGGGGTCAAGAGCAATTGGGGGGTCCAAAGCAGTGATGAGAAACAGTTTGTGTGGGAAAAAATCAAAAGTTGGGGGAGGGGTCATGCCTGAACCCCTAGTGGCTGCGCCCTTGATGATGGTCATGTAGTGTCCATGGTATAAGTCTACATCATCAACTTGATGTTAATAGTAATAATTGCATAATATAGTGCTAAATACAACCCACAAGAGCAATGGTCTTAGGCACTTCACATGTCAGAAAAAGGCTGGTCAAAAAGATATGTTTCAACTGTGATTTGAAACTTTTAACACATTTGCACCTTGAGGAGAGGGGTAGAGCATTACAGTGATATTGAGGCAAGGTTGAAATATTACAATTTAAAACGATCACATAAAATCAGTGGTAGACTTGTTTTTACAACCTTGACGGACCTCTGGCTACCCATGTGTCAATCTTTCAGCATTCCATAGTATATATTGTAATTAGTTTAATGTTTGAAAAAAAAAACATGACTCTAGGTATTACATTTAACACAGAACCATCAAGGAGGCTTAGGATTTTTGGAGACAATGTCCTCTAATTGAAATAGGATTTTTGGAGACAATGTCCTCTAGTTGAAAAAAAAGTCGGCCCAAAATAATTCAATACCGTTGTTTGTATGTCAGATAATATGTCAATGATATTATAGTTTTTTCCTCCAAGGTGCGACAGTTTTTTTTTCGTCATGATGTCATGCAGACATCATCGCCCATTAATCCTCCAGTGTTGCCAGATGATTTGCCTCTGAAGAGAATTTAATCCGTTATCTAATCATTTATCAATTATTATATAAATATATTTAGTATCGCCATTATACTATGTTCATCTTGCAAAACAGTCCACTGGAAATAGAAATAATAATTTTGTTTTGTAAAATATGATCTGAGCATGCAATTCGTTTTCAGAATTGAGAACCTTGGAAATTTTTCCTCAGTGAATAATTTCATATATACTGAAATAATCTTGCCAATATACCTTTGATTTTCAGTCACAGCTTGACATTTTAGGTCATTCTAGCAAACTTGCCAACTTCTTTTATCTGCCTTGATATTTATCACATTTTATTCAATGTAACCAGTTCATGGAGTAATTTTATTTTATGCAAATATTGGCTTGTATACGTATTATCCATTTCAAATTGTTAGATATATTCTGTTGTCTAGTATGTACACAGTGACTCAGTTCTAATGCAACTATAGTGTTTTGGGGCTTGTGTGTATTTTATACCAGATATTTACCGAATATTAATCTTGTATTTCTATTTCTCATACATTCATATCGGGTGGTCAGAAGACGGGACATTCTCACCAGGGTCACGAGAGGTCTCACTTTTTTTTTTTTTTCGCAGTGATAGTACAAACTAGAGGCTGATCTTTTTTTTACACACATAGAAATGATCTTGACAACAAAAAGAGTGTATCCTCAGATAGGCTACCTGTGCAAAACCAGCATAGTTCATTATGGTGGGATATCAGAATTAATCGACTTTGACCTTGTGGCTGGATGATGCAACATGCGCTCGAAGTTGTGTCATTATTTACCTGCTCTTGGGCCTTTAGGTGTTGTCGCAACTACTCTGCAATGTTTTTGTGGAATAGTGTTTTATTCAAGCTTGTATTTATTCCATCCCAGATGAGTAAAATGTGTAGTTCCAAGTACTATAGTGTAACTAACCTGTTTTAAAAATTTGTATCAAAGTGAATATCGCAAATTACTCAATGCCCATTTTAGTCAATTGTCAACTGACTCAATGCCCATTTTAGTCAATTGTCAACTGTCGACACTATTATATTTAAAAAACACAACTTTTCACAAAACAATGTTGTTTTTCAAATGAAAATCTTTTTTTATTCCCTGCATTTCTGTTTAATTCCAATCCAATCAACTTGACCATTTATTGACTAGTAACTAACATGCAAAGTAGCACTCTTATTTTCAAATATGCATATAAAATTTCATATTTAACTGAATTCTTGTTTATTAAGTATTTCATGTTCCTCAAACTTTGCACCCATAAACAAATATGGTCACAAAGCAATTGGTCAGAAGCAATCCTCCTCAGTGGAATACAAGGCTTTATAGATTCCTGAAATTTGTGTTAGCAAAAGTATTTACTTCCATTTTTCAGCCTGGTAAATAACTCATGCAGAGATACTGTTTTTTGATTCCTTGACAAGTCCAGAGGCACATCTATGCATTCATGACACTGTTTGTGTGTGTGTATGTATATATGTTGGTGTATGTGAGCTTATCTTGTAAACAACAATAACTTGAACCCCACACCTGGATGGATGGCTCATACTTGGTACGAGGGTCCAGAATGTATTTGAACTCTATTGTTTTGGGGTCAGGTTCAAATGTCCAACCAGGTCAACGTCTGAGAACCTTGTGAACACATTAAGTCCAGAATGTTGGTTCATCAAGCTGAAATTTAGTGTAGCGCTTCTCTGTGGGAATTACGAAAACCCATTGTAAAGAAACCCTATTGTGTTTAGATTGGGGACAATTTTCAGAGTTTTGAAACAGTCAGCCACCCCACCTGGATGGATCCAGCTCTTGCTAGGTACATTGGTTCCCCTTAATGAGCACATGGGCCCTATTGTTTTGGGGTCAGATTGTGAGGTCAAAAATCGTACTTGATCAGTCAGACTATTCAAGGAATCACTAAGCCTTTGCTTTCTGGTTATTTCAAACTTTAATTTCAGGTTGAGAAGCAATGATTTCATATGTCGGAGCAAGATTTCATAGAACCTCACAGAGAATGGAAAAATCAGCTATAAAAATGATTCAATCATTGGTAAATCATGCCAATCATGGTAGGATTTTTCCCTGATATTTATTTTTAATTCTGGCTTCTGTAAAATTGCTACTGTTTTGTATGTTGACAAGTTGTTTCATATTCCTCCGGAAATGGGGAAAATCAGCTATAAAAAATGAATACACATAAATTTAAAAAAAATAATTACTCTAGGAACATACTTGAGATCTTTAACAACCTTTCAGTGCACACTCTGCCTGTTTGACACATTTATTTATTCGTCGAATATAATATTAACTGCTCTGACTCCCAAAATATTTCACTCTAATCTATACTTTTTGGGTCTGAAATTATTTGTTTTTTTGTTTTTAAACCCAGGTTTTTGCTATTTATTTTGTATCCCTGCCAATAAATCACCTTCTTTACCGGCCGCCCGCTTGTTGTTTGATACGTATAAGTGCGTGGTAGAACTGATCACGGAGCGTTTGATTAAAAGTAAAAATTATAGATTTTCCCCTGTTGAATGAAACTAACATCAAGTTTTTGTGGCCTATTGGAGAACATTCCTTGAGTTTACACATTTATGACTAAATCCACTGATGCCGTTTTAATTTTTTTAAATGGCAAATTTTGTTGGTTCCTCTTCAAAACAGGTGAATTAATCAGTTTCAACAGGAAACTGTGATTCATTGCCCATGTTTGCAGCAAAACGTTATGATCTTGTACTCCTTTTCTCAACAATCTGTATTTATATTAGTCACCGCTCCGGGAAAAACCATCACCTCAATCAGCATTAAAACTCATCACCATATGCGAATCGCATCAAGCTCTGAAACAAAAGACCGGCTCGGATATCAGCATATATAGAGTGTAGGCTCAGTAGAGGGGTGGGGCTTGTTCTTTTCATTCTCCAAGCCCTCTGCAGCCTCCCTACACGCCCTCTTAATCTCCCTTGGGCTGGGGGGTCATGGGTTATGTCATACCATCCTGACCACCTATGGGAGGAGTGGGCACTTGTCAATTTTGAAGCCTCTCCTATCCTCCAGCAGGGTGAGTCATTGAAGGGTAATGAATTATTGTATATTGACTACATTTCTTGAAAATGAATAACAAATTGCTAATTATGTCATCTAATTCGCATATTTCATGTGTTCTCAGATTTTTTACAAACTTGGTGGATATGGTCTCCAACCTAAATCTTGGTAACTTGAGGTCATTCAATCAATCTACTAGTGATATTTCATGATTTTTCCAACTTTTTTTCAATGAAACGTATTGAACGTGGTCTCTCGTTGGTCATGAGATATTCAGAATTAGGAATGGGTCACTGGGAGTCAGGTTTTTTTTTGCACAGTTATGCAATCTCACATTTAGTCACTTTTTCTCAAAAATGGGTAGTTCCTGCTCAGCAATTAGTCCAATTGATTGAAAGTGAGACGTGGTCATTTGTCATTTATTGGTTTGTAATTACATAGTTGTAATGCACGTAGGAGTGTAAACTGTAGTCCACTCATATTCTTGTAGATTCTGCTTGTTATTTTTTTTTTTGGTTATATGCTACCTGGCATTTTGTTCTCTGTGAACTCTAGAGCAGGTTGGTCAGATAGTAATGGAATATATAAACAGGAGTAACTACTGATAGCGAGACAGGCGAGAGAATTAGCGTCTGAGAACCCTATTGATTGTCCAGTTACATATCGTATGGTCCTAGTAAAATATGGTCGGTGTTGTTATGATTATTCGAATAGGCCTGGTATATGTCATTTTGCATTTTCCGAGAGTAATAAACAATATTTAAAGTTTTGAGTCGTCATGAAAACCTATATGTATACTGACATTTATCCTTCTGGTAACATTGGTACAAATAATCGTTTGAACTTCTGTTTGTATATTATATTATACTATTCATGTACTTCTCGGGATTGATACCCGGTATGTCGCGAATGTTGGTGCTGGAATGGTCACACATTCAACCTCAGGACCCTAATCTATGCTCCTCCTTCTACCATAAGACTCTACAGTGAATATGTTGACTTTGCCTGCACGGTTGTCATGTGACAGATTTGATTTGGAACTGACACAGGTGGAAAGAGGGGCATATCAAAGCCCCACACCCGGAATTTGGAGGTGCTAGCATGTTGAGATGTTTGAAATTGCTTTGAGAAAGTTGGGGGAAACAATGCGAAGGCCGTCCCATGACCCTAGCTACGAAACAAAATGTTGCCCAGTACTGACTGTGTCTATCAGTACACACACGGATCAGCTGTATTCCTGTCCGGAGTGCGCTACATGACCATTGGCCGGCGTGACCCGTTCAGTCTTGAGTTTTTTTGAGAAGTCTTCATGGGCCACTTTCCTCATCCACGCGGCCTTTTGTCACTGGTAGTTGGCTACCGGAAGAGGTGGGCGGACATACGAACTTTCCGACTGAGTCTGCGCATCTAGAGCCATCTGGTTAATCTTTCAGACGGGAGAAGGCTGAGGGTCACTGCCGCGCAGTTATAACCTTTCTACGGCCTCGGGGGACTGAGAGAAACGGTGAAAGCGTATAGAGTAAATATTATATGACTCTCGCCGCGTAGTCTTTGATAGACGTTGACCAAAAAATTGAACACACTGTTGTTGACTGGGACTTGATATTTGATGGCGAAGGTATAAGGACATTATTGAAAGGGACTATGGGACAACTTATGTACAAAACTTGTCATAATGGTCCCTAGGCATTGATCAAGCTTGTTCACAGATTTTATATCATATAAGGCCATCTAGGGTCGAGAAACATAAAATTGCATAAAAAAGAATATAAGCCCGGACAGGAGCCAATTTGGTTGTTGACCACAAATGATCATTTTCTTGGAAGGTGGTCCAACTTGAGCCAAAGGCAATCAAAAGGGGCATAATTGAGAGAAAAACTATTGTGTGGAAAAGACTTGATTGATGAGCCATTGTGTAAAAAATTGCAACAGCATGACTTCCCACGAAACTTGAATATAGATCTTCGAAAGACAAGGATGAGTAGCCATACTAGATTTGCAATTACCAAACATGTGACTGTCAACAGCAAATGGCATTTAGCTACAGACTTATCCGATCACATGGACCGATACCAATCTCTGCCAATTACAGAGAGCGTGTCGCGGTTCATTGCAGCGCGGTTGTACCCATGGAGGCCCAATTAGAATCTGGGGGGAGGAAACAGTTTTTTTGGTTTTTTTCATGAGCACACCAAGAAAGTTAAAAGGCCAATGGGGTCGGACAAAAGTTCTACCGATTATTTCATGCAAGAATCGCGAAAATCTTGACTCTCTTGTTTCCAGGTTCTCATTCCGATTCCAATTCATTCGTTTCAGAGGGTCCAAACGTAGGTTTGGCTTTCATGCAGAGGTTCCAGCCTTCATCTAGGACGTCATAAGAGGGGTTTTTTGTTTTATCAGGTTGTGCCAATTAATACTCGTATCGTATGAAATTCTGTCTGAGTGTTCATTCGCTTATATTTTGCTAACTTCAGCTTGTTAACAAGACCCCGCATGATGTAGTTCATATGGTACGTGAATTCCTGTTTTGAGTACTACATGATTCCTATTGTGAATATTGACAATGCTTAGCTTTCAAGTCAGGATCAGTCAAGGAATCTCTAAGCCTTTGGCGTTTTTATATCGCCTGAATGAAATTCAGGAGGGAGACTTAGTGGGTCACTATGGCGTTTGTGTGGTGTGTGTGTGGTGTGGGTGTGTGTGTGTGGTGTGTGTGTTGCGTGTGTGTGTGCGTGGTGTGTGTGTGTGTTCACACTTCCTAGTGAGCAGGATATCTCTCGCGCGGCAAGTGCAATTGCGACAAAATTTTACATGGTAGCATCGGGGTTGGGGGAACTCCATCTGATTGATTTGGCACGAAAGGTTCACAATTAAGTAAGTAATTAGCCTATTTATGTAAATTTATTTATTTTTTTTATTTTTTTTATTTTTTTTATTTTTTTTATTTTTTTTATTTGGTTTGGCACATAGATATAAGAGTAGATGAACTGATTGGACTTTCAGCGTAAAATAGGGTCATAAAGGTCAATTCGGGGCAAAACACTGTTTTTTTGGCCAAAACTTGGGAACCAAATGTTGCCGAGGTTGGGAGGTGCACCATTGTTGATTCACTCAGTGACCTCCATCTGTGTGACTTTGGACCTCATTTGACCTTTACCATGTTTTTGGCCGCATCAAATTTTCGGGCCATTTTCGGATATCAATGGTACCTTCCGATCGAAATTGAAACTCATATTTGACCCCATGTGACCTTTGTGTTTGAAGATATCAGAGGTCAAAGTTTTTCATTCGAAATGTAAGTGCAGTGAGGATGTTCGTATGATTTGTTCATGGTGATTTTAGAATCAGCAGGTAAAACTACCCCTGAAAATGAGGTCAAAAGGCCAAGGTCAAAGGTTGACCTTCCTTTTTTTTTGAGAATGTGCTTATTTCAGAAGTTACAGGGCAAAGAAAATTACAACTGTAAATTTTTGTCAAAATTTGGATATCTGGCAAGAGCTCTGTGTGCTGAAATAACGAAACAAACTCCACTTCACTCGGGCACTCGGTTCTCAAGTTTACTGGAGTAAAAGGTTGGTTTTGATACCCATGTTTGGCATCTCGGCAGTATACTTTGGGATACATAACGCTGTTACGGGCCTTGCGTGCATCTCATCGAGAGTAACAATTTTCCATAAAACTGAAATGTCACAAAGGTCCATTCAAGGTCACTTATGGACGAAAAACTATTATTTTTTGAGACACTTACACCTGCATTGCTTGGCATGTTTTTGAAATTTCAGGACAGGGTGTACGTCATGGTGGACAACCATTTTCATAAAAACCATCATGTCCTCAGGTCCTTCAAGGTCACGTATGGGCATCAAGTTTTTCTTCCAAAAAGTATGTGTTACTGCAACAACTCCCAGTGACCTTTCCTGATTGGTTTATATTTCAGGACAGGGTGTAACCCCTCTAGGGTTACAATTTTTATGAAAATGGTCATGTCTTCCGAGGTCATTAAAGTCATTTGAAGGTCACAAACGTATTTTGGTACTTTTTTCGGCAATACCCTGTCGTGTTCATCAGAATGCAAAATGCTCCTATGAGTGGATGTATCCCATGGAGATTACAATTTTCATGAAAACTGCCATGTCATAAAGGATCATTCAAGTCACTTAGGTCAAAAACTGTTTTCTGGCCATAATCTGAAAATTGAATATCTATGAAGGCTGTAAGGTTCACCATTGAGATATAATTTGAGTTTTGACCTGCATGGTGTGTGACCTCTGACCTAATTTGCTCTGTCGGGTGGTCATGTGGTTAAGGTTGAGTCTTGAATAAATGTTGCTTATTTAAGGAGTTACGGGCCATAAAATAGAAACTGGTTTTTTGGATATTTGATAGACCTGTGTGTGCTTCCGGAGGAACCAACTCCCGCTCGATCGGACCCTTCTTTTTGTAGTAACAAGGAAGTCAAAGTTTAATTTAATAGCTTTTTTCGCATAACATATAGCATGTCAATTGGAATGCAATATGCTCTAGCAGTGGATGCATCCCTGGAGAGTAACGTTTTTTATAAAAACCGCCATGCCATTGAAGGTCATCAAAGGTCACGTAGGGGTTCCAAACCTGATTTTAGTCCCTTTTTGGCAATAGCACTGGCTGTGTCCATCAGAATGCAAAATGCTCCTAGGAGTGGAATGTCAGATGGCGAGTTTACAATTTTTCATAAAAACTGCCATGTCATTAAAGATCCATTCAAGGTCACTTAGGGGTAAAACTGTTTTCTGGCTCTCGTAGAATTGAATATCTATGAAGGCTGGGATGTTTCACCCTTGTGATATAATTGTTGACCTGCATGTGTGTGGACCTCTGACCTCATTTGACCTCTGTCGGGTGGTCAGGTGGTTAAAGGTTGAGTCTTGAATAATGTCTTATTCAAGGAGTTACGGGCGAAAAAAAAAGAAACTGGTTATTTTTGATATGTGATACCCTTTGTTGTACTTTATGAGTAAACTCCCGCTTCGATCGGACCCTTACTTTGTAGTACAAAGGGTCAAAGTTTAATTTAATAGCCTCTTTCGTCAATAACAAATCAGCGGGTTTCATGAAATGCAATATGCTTCTAGAAGTGGATGCATCACATGGAGAGTACAATTTTTTTATAAAAACCGCCATGCCGTTGGAGGTCTCAAGTCATGTAGGGGTCAAAAACTGATTTTAGTACTTCTTGCATAGCACTGGGCATGTTCATCAGAATGCAAAATGGCTCTAGGAGTGGATGTATCACATGAGAGTTACAATTTTCATTACCACTGCCATGTCATTAAAGATCATTCAAGTTCACTTGGGTCAAACACTGTTTTCTTGGCCATAATCGTAGAAATGAATGTCTGGAAGGCTGGAAGGTTTCTTCATTGGTGATATACTTGTTGACCGCATGTGTGTGACCTCTTTACCTCAATTTGACTCTGTCGGGTGGTCATTGGTTAAAGGTTGAGTCCCTTGAATAATGTGCTTATTTAAGGAGTTTTACGGGTCAAAAAAATAGAGACTGGTTATTTTTGAGCAAATGCGTCAATAGGAGTTGAATATTGTGTCATATTGGGCCATAATTTAGGCGTTCTTAGTCCACATTCCAACAAAACTTATACTTCTTAACTCTTCAGTAGACATTGTCCAAATCAGTCCTGACGAATTCGAAATTTTATCACTGCTTAGTAGGGTTGTTAAAATCTATACCAAACTCTTTGAGCAACACTTATTCTTTAACTGTTTGCATGGTGATTATTAGATGGAAACACTGATCGTGCAACCAGCGAGACACTGGGGGCGGATCGCCTTGTCTGGTTATAATTCGGTTGTGCCATTCACACACTCGGATCGGCTGAAATCTGTCTGAGGGTTTAATTCTCTCACTGAAACCTAAATTATGGTTTTGGACCGCTATCCATGTGGTCCATGTGGGTTCATATCTACAGGAACTCCATGGGCTCCTCGGGGCCATGTTATTACTCTAAGCACCCCGCTGCGCCCTCCGCATGAATAACAAATTCAACAAGACATTTGGATTGACACAGATCGAGGAATGTTCATAACTCTATGGGCGTATAGTGCACGGGAAAAATGTACATTTGGGCTTAATGGAGAGGCGCTAAGGTAACCCAGTCACAGCGTCTCGGACAGGACTGTTGGTGATAACATATTCTACGACCCCCAGCTAGTATTGCAAATACTCTATTCTGATTGGTCAACTGATTGGTCGAGCTCCAACTTTCCGTCATTTTTGTCTCGCTGAAATTTGTTCATGGGAGGCATAGTGGCCACTTTGTTGTGTGTGTGTGTGTGTGTCTGTCTGTCTGTCCGTGTATGCGGTTCGGTATCTCCTGAACCGTGAAAGCCGTTATGCTGGGACCTTTTCTTGGGAGGTGCCCATCCACTTTTCGTCCCGAAAGATCATACTCATTTGCATAAATTTGCATATTTAATGAAAATTGGCCCAGAAGCTTGTGTACTAGATATCTCTTGATTGGTAGATGCATTACTGATGCCGTTCGGAGTTTATAACAACTATGAAGTGTACACGAACTGATTGGATTCCGGGCATGATATATGCTAATTAAAGTAATTCTAATTTGCATAATTTATGGAGATTTAAGAGTTGGTTGAATCTCCTGAACTTTGGGGAGCTGGTACACCTTTGATCCTTAATAAAATTAACAACAGTGTAAAGGTCAATTAAGGTCATTTAATGTGGATAATTTCCATAAATTACGCAATTTTTTTTTAATGTTTTCTAAATGGCCATTACAATTGGAATGAGTGCAGTTGGGGTGCTCGTAGAGATTTGTCATGGTAATTTTGGGGTTGGATCAGCTCTAAAGACTCTGTCAAAGGTCAGGTCTTAAAAAAAATGTGCTTATTTTAATGAGTTAACAAGGCCAGAAATAAAAAACTGTCAATTTTCAACTGTCAAATTGTGATAGAGCTCTGTGTGCTCATCGACCGAAACCAACTCCCGCTTCGATCTGACACCTGGTCTTCAAATTACAAGGGGCCAAAGGTCGATTTGGATACCTTTTGGGCGATAGCATAGGGCGTGTGTATCTGATTACTAATGCTTTTGGGGCTTGGTGCATCACATCCAGGCAAGCATTTTTTCATTAAAACCTCATGTATCAAAGGTCATTTAACGTCCACGGATGTAGTCGAGACCGGTCTCGGTTTCGAGTTATTCTCGAATTTCCGTCTTGGTCTCGACTATCGAGACCGCCATACCTGCAGTGTAGAGTCTCAAGATGTGAGGCTGGACTCGGTCTCGGCCTATCCGGTCTCGACTACATCCCTGTTGAGGTCAAAAAGCTGCCAAATAATAACATTTTTCTGCAACAACTTCTAGTGACTGTATGCATATGGCTGACATTTCGGGACGTAATGCATATCATCAAGGGTAACATTTTTTCATGAAAACCGTTATGTCATCATGGTGCCTGTAGGGTCGACGTAGAGACAAAAACTCTACATAATAGCTTTTCTCCGAACAACCTCCACACTTTATTCTATAATGGCTTGATATGTTTGGCATGGTGTTTTCATTATCGATGGGTGGATTCAAAATCTTTGGTTTACAACGAGATATACATACCACTGCATTAGTTTATGACCATATCCCTACGGCTTGCGTTGGCCATAGGGTCCATTTTCCATTGTTTGGACAATATGGGAATCTGGAGGGAACTATCAACTCGGTAATTGTTTATAGCCAGAGTCCAGGGTGGGTAGGATCTTGCTAAAGACCCAGTCTGTTGTTATGGTTGCTATTTTTTAGGGATTAGTCAATGATGACAATGTTTTAAATATTTAAGAGGTATTGAGATACCATTACGTGTACACAATTACTCGATCACTGCTTTATTCATTTTTTTCATTCCATCACCACTCATTCACGTGAATAGAGCACTCCTGTGATTATTCACTATATAAAATTGTATTATTCACATAGGCTGGAGGACACTGGAGGTCATTCAGTGTGTTCATTTTCGCATGGTGTTTCAAATTTCGAAGTTGGTTCGATTTCCTGAAGCTTGATTGGTATGGTCTACCTTAGTTTAGTCCCCCCAAATGTTGACGTTGACTCGAGTAACTGGGGTTTATGCAGTGTGTATAAATTGCTCCATTCATGCAAATGTTCAAGTTTGTTGAATTCCCATGAAATGTATTAAGTTGGTCTGAGATATATAAGTGAAGCAACTGGGTCAGTAGGAAGTTGAATAGTGTGTCCAATTTGCATAATTTAGGCAATCTTAGTCACATTTCCACAAAACTTCTTTACTTTTTGGTAGATACTGTCAATAATCAGTCCTTACGAATTAGGGGTTAATCAACGGTCGAGCGTGGTTTATTTTTCCCCCACCATAATGCACGACCGGGGGTTAATTCAAGCGATGCCCGAGGGCGCAGCCCGATTGCATCCAGCGTTAGAATTAACCCCCGAGGATGATTATCATGCGGATAAAACACAATCGACCGTTGATTAACCCCGTTCATTCATACAACGCGAAATTTAGTTGGAATATTGCATCAAACGACCCTGGTTTTACCACTTTATGAAAAAATAGGACCCCTGATGACATTGCAAAGAGCCTTGTAAAATAAATATTTAAAAACAACAATACGCGCGTCTCTCAAACCATCGGTGGGAATATAAGCGCACACAAGCGCGTGGACGAATGTCGACGCATACGCGTATGAATAATTGTCTCAAGCCAACGCGTCCTTTGTGACAACTCGCATTACATTGCGCGTGAAAAATATTCCCTCGCGCGTGTTATTTCCATGTACTTGCGTAAATGATACATACCAAGTTCTATTCAAAGCGTTCTGATGTGCGCTCGTGGCACTGGTAATCGCGCCCAATATAAACATCTAATGCATAATGGATCTCTTCACCATAGCCCCTATGTGATAGCGCGTTCATTGTGATACTTTTGTAAACATATGCTTGTGACACTTGCAACAATCAAAATTCATACACCAGTTATTCGCCTGTGTCGAGGCACCGTGCATAAACACCGTGCATTAACGCAGGTTTCTGCACGGTCATCGACCTTTTCAGCCATCAGAGGGGAGGATTTACTGCAAGGTTGAAGAATTTGAATTGATCACTGTTTAGTAGGTGTCAAATGCTATACCAAAATATTAAACAACCATTAAATTCCTTCTAATTGTTTTGCATGGTGACTATTAGATGGAACCTGATCGCGCAACGGGCGAGACACGGAGGCGATCGCCTTGTTGCAATAGCAGGCATCTGGCATAAAGCTCAATAATAGCATTATAGTTTACCGGTCACTTGGGTTTGTTGCGTGAATATGATGAAACTACTCTACGCTCTGCCACTGAGTAGGTTTAGAGATATATTTATTCATCATATACTTATTTAGATACGGTATCTCAAGAGATGTTCTTTAAATTTGGGGGAGTTGCAGAATAGGAAAATGAGCGCAATTTTCGACTTCCCTGTGTCGTAAACAGTCCCTACTCGAAATTCAGCAAACCAGCGAACCAACTCACTAAGCTACGCCTCGTCCGTTATTTTGCTGAACTTAATTGAGTATCCTCTGTTTCCCCGATGAAAGTATCACAATATATAGCTTCAATCCTTAAGTAAGCCGTTAATGGAGGTGAAGCTTTACCGCTGAAAACCTGTATGAAGGAGAGAACAACGTCATATGATTGTAGGGATTAGGAGTTTCATAGTAGTTTTGAAGTAGTCAATCACTGACTATTGATACTCAGTGCTTCATTCGCACGTAGCGTTCGCCTAATTTGCGGGTTTGGGCAATGATGGTGGAGAGGAACAGTTAACTGTATCCGAAGTCTGGAAAAAAATCAAATCCGGCAGGTCGAAAAGAGACGGATGTCACCAGCGAAGCACGCCTATCGCAATACCAATGCCCCAGTGCTCCCACTGTACGTAAACCTTGCGTACCAACTGATTTAGGAATGGAGGAGGGGTGGCAATTGTCATACTTTTTCTCCGTGAGCGAGGAGGGCCGGTCAGCAAAAGACGTAGCTGTGTACTGTTGTGTGGCGGTGTTCGTGCGTGACGATTTGCTTCTCAAAACAATGAATTAGGGCTACTAGAGCTTGACATTAGGAATAAGATCCAGAATGCCACCCCCACGCCCACACCCACCCCCACTCCAACAAAATGTATTCAAGCCCGAATATCGACACTGATTTCGGTTGAGACGATACTGCTATTAGTATCAGTATCGGCGCGTTTCACATGTGTCCATGCGCGTGTCACCGCCGCACCAATCGATAGTCTTGAAATAGTTGCTAACTGTGTTCATGTAACTCCATATCTTGTATTCCTTCTCTCCGTACCTTCGGCATTTCTATTGTAAGCATTTACGAGAAAACATTTCGATTCGTGATACTACTGTGCAATATTCATGCAATCACGGCTTTGCCGGCTTATCAAACTACAATTACTTTTTTTTTTTTTTCTTACCGAAAGGGCACATTTTCCGGCTCTTTCGTCTGTTTGCAACCTCGCCAGAAATTCGATTGAAGCCAGTGTAGAAATATTTATGAACCTCAAGTCTCAAGGAATGCTTCAAGTCGTTGAATACACAGGCTTATATAAAGTACAATATACGTATTACTACCGTTTTCACATATCTTGACAAACCGTTCAAATTGTCATTTTTGGACGCAAACAGAATGCTAAGCGCAAGGTCGTTCAAACTGGAAGGTGACGGCCCCTCTAGCTGCGGAATTTTTCGCCAGCCAACAGAGTTTTAAAGCATGTAGTGGGTAAGGTCAGGACCAAATTAATCTTTTCACTTGATGCAAGCGCCTTGCACGTGGTCTCGATATGAAAAATGTATCCGATTTTATGCGAAATATGAAAATGACGAGGGAGAATAGATATACCGTCAGATCATACACATCTGAAGCAATGGAAAATATTTCTTTGTTGGTAAACGATTTTTGTTTTCTTTTTTCCTGCAACTTCTTTGAAAAAGATGTATCACCAAAAAGTTGACAACACTTCCATTTCAGACTTCTGCCTGGAGTATAGTCTCATCTTTGTGACCCGACAGGTAACTTTAGTGATCTGGAGATCAGATTATCTTAAATAACGGTTTTGTAAAGTGGTTATTAGCTAAAACTGGGGGTAAAATCTGTTTATTTCTATGTTGACGTGTGGTAGACTTCTTTGACTTTCACTTTTACGGGACCGCTCGACAGATGAAATTGTAACAATAACCACTCCTCGGATCCGGAAAAAATATAGTTGGGGGAATACCGGAATACCCTCTGACTGATGATCTCTGATACACCATCGGTCAATAGAGGTCAAGGCAGTCAAGAAATCAACAAGCCTTCTCACTCTCTTTTTGTTACAATATTAACGGAATAACATGAAGCACCTGGATGTCGCATGTTCCAGACCCATTCGATTGTGGAAATGGTATTCCAGTGATGTTGGCCTACTGTTGATCACATAGTTCTGTTTTTGTATGACTGTATGACGTCACGACGAAAACAAATGTCCCACGTTACTAGAAATAATTGTAGTGACGAATATACCGTCATTCATATAGAAATGCATCGAAACTGTCCCACGGGAGGAGAAGACCAAGAAGAAGAAGAAGGTAGGCACAAGAAAAAAGATGAAGCAAATGCGGAGGGTAGCGGGCGGGAAGTCTCGACCAGAGGAAGAGTCAAATCTTCCATTGTGCTGTCCACCTAAGAAAGAAATGACCTATAATCCCCACTTTTATTTCGTCCGTTATATAGTCACCACACTTGGTCCTCTTAATGGCCAAGCTGGTGTCAAATGCCATATTCAGATGTTAGTAGCTTACCTGAACGAACATCAGATCTACACAAGGCCGTTTTTTCCAGAAATATCAGGCAACAGCAACAATCGTGATCTGATTTGACGTAACACGTTCTCAAGAACGATAGCTCATTTCGTTTCCTTTCATGGTCATTTCGTAATGACAGAAATCTGCAACGGTCGCACCACTCCTATTAACAGATTAGTGTGGTCAACACACAAGCGTTTCTTTGCTTTTACCTTTTTTAGGCCTACCTATAGATTTGTGTCATTGTCTAAAAAAACACACCATATTAGATCAGCATGCGAAAAGATAGAAATGTCAAGCTTGGGCGCAGATATACGCTACATAAGTAACACAATAGAGTGTTAGCCTATAGGCCTATGATTGATTGATTCTTCCGCATGATTTTAACCCACCATCGCTCTGGTTTAAAACAAAATCGCGGATTCGCATGTCATTTTCGTGTCTCGATAAAGCAATATCTATAAATAGATGTAAATTCGATTGAACTAAAAACAACCGGATAGGCGAACCGCTCTATTTTTTTACACAGCGCCAGTAATCCGCTTTATTTGGCACCACTTACCCCGGGAAAAACTAATGTAATACGTTCATTATCTGTATTCATACGATCTCAAACACACCCGAATCACTCACAAACCGTTTAGCCGCTGACTTCACGGGAATATTTCAGCCATAGAGGAAGTTCGTGATTTTGTGAGAATCTGCCAAATCGGCCTCGCGTATAATTATGTTATGATATTCCAGGCCATGTTGCCACTATTTCGGAATTTACAAAGAACAGAGCCACGCGTGCACTCGGGCACGCTTGTGCGTCCTCCAATATTCGGATTGGTTTCGTTTTATTCCTCTAGTTCCCGGGATGGAACTGTTTTTTTTTCTTCGAAAACTAAGAGTAGAAGATATGCACGAATTTGTGGAGATTTTCTGTTCATA
Organism: Sclerodactyla briareus; assembly: GCA_026419785.1. Taxonomy (NCBI): domain Eukaryota; kingdom Metazoa; phylum Echinodermata; class Holothuroidea; order Dendrochirotida; family Sclerodactylidae; genus Sclerodactyla; species Sclerodactyla briareus. The sequence continues at coordinate 353,589 of JAODTK010003699.1, forward strand.
GCGAGCACGCGGTTTCTTCCATGAATGCTTACGATCCGTTATAGCTTGATGTTATTTAGGATTACTTCACTTCAGTTTCGGGAATTTCGTTGCATTTTGGATGGTCCGATAAGATCGAAAATATATTTAAAAGGATCGAAGTATCGTATGGAGAATCATATCCCGCCGTGTTATCACATAAAATACCATGTGCTTCACATGCTTCCAGCTATAATCATTACCGAGCATATGTTATGTTGAACGTTATACTAAAAAGTGCGAGCGAACAGTAAGTTGAGTTGGTAAACTAAGCCCCATGAATGTGGATTTCTGATCATCGGTGTAAGCGTCAAATTGCATCGGATCAAGCCTCACCCTCCATTGAACGTGAGATGTGCATTCTTTCGTTAGATGACCGAGGGGACAGTTCCGTTGATTATCCTGTATAATTTGGATAGGCCACGTGACGGTATACTAACGACCTGTCCGCATCCGTGTGAGAAATTAACGACGGAACAGTTGAAAAATGTTCGGATGTTTCGAGGGGTATAAGGCAACGTATATAGTGGGAATGAGGCACGCCTATACATTGGAGACCAACGGGGAGCAGTAGTATCAGCAGTATCCGCGTGTGAATCTACAGACATTTGTTAATTTCTACAATGTTCTGCCTAGTAGATTGTGTCTATTGTTTGTTGCTATTGCGAAGCGCATTCTGGCATTGGAATATTGCTGATTTGGGGCTATATGAAATCGCTATGAATTATATTGTTGACTGAGATTTATAGATAGCAAATAAACTTACAAATAACTATTCCCGCTCGAGAAAAAGTGATGGAAGAACTACAACAGTGTCAAGACGATTAACACTGGTATGTATGCCTACCACAACTTTGAGACATGTGAAATATAGGCGTCGTTATACGTTTTGTCACGTAGCATATACGTTGATCACACTGATTCCGTTTCTTATCGCCAACTCGATCAAACTGGTAAGTGACAAATCAGGCAATTGATATCGACAGAAGTTATAAACTGAAGTGCAATTCAAGTGCTCTCATCAAGCTCTTGGACCCGTGTTATCGCCATATCAGCCCGTCGATTTTTGGTGCAAGTCAATAAAGTCACGCTACAATACGGGGCGAACCAGCTGTCATTTCACAAGTCGCAACCTGTTGATAATTAACATAACTTACGCACGTCAACAATACGGTGACTTCCGGGACAGATCTTTATACAAACACTACATTAGCCTCTGATGTATTCAATGTACATTATCCCAAAAATTGTCTACATTTCCGTGGCGGTCCAGATCGCGCTTATTGTCGTCATCTTCCTGGGTGGTAACTCTTACGTCATCCTACTAATGGCGCGTTTTCGCCGGTTGCGTAACATATCCAACTACTTCACCGCGAGCATGGCCGTATCGGACTTCCTGCTCTCCCTTAGCTCTCACATACCAGGCGTCAAGATAACATTTGACCCCTCCTTCGTCAGTGACGCCACGGCTCTGCACGACGCGCTAGGGTGTTCCAGCTTTTTGCGTCCACAATGAGCGTTTTCTCGTTATTGTGCACAGTTTCGATCGGATTGTCAAGGTTCTCAAACCCCTTCGTTACCCGTCCATCCTCACGGAACGCCGAGCTGCCTACGCCATCTGCGCCATATGGGCGTATGGGGTTTGTACCGTTTTGGTGCCACCATACGCAGGATTGCGTAACAGCCACGTGTCGTGCTTCGACTTTTCGCGGTTCTTCAATCACTACCACATCCATTACCTGTTCGTGTTCAACGGCCTGCTCCCGTTCTTAACACTGCTAGTGATATACGGCTACCTGTTTGCAGTAGTCAGAGAGAAGCAACGGACCGTGAGGGACCTCGAGCCTGCTGCCTTCAGGAATGAGTCCGCCTGGAAGAAGGAGCTGAAGACCCTCGTGACCCTATCGGTCATCGTGGGGTTCACCGGGGCAGCCTGGCTCCCCTCGATCACTCTCGTTATGCTGGACATCCACTTCCCGACAGTGCACGCCTCACTGACGTTGCGGACGATACTCAGCTGGTTGACTTATCTCAACAGTGCCGTCAACCCCTATCCTCTACGCCCTGCGGAGCGAACCATTCAGGTCTGCGTCAAAGGAGCTCGTCGAAAAAGACCTTAGCTCGCTGATGGCCAGTCTAAGGAGATACGGTCAAACAGGGTACGACCATCTGCAGACACCAGTAGCTGATCACGGTACCAACCCCCACATCACCCCTTCCCCCCCCCCCCCCCCCCACTCCATCTGCTTGGTAACGCTTCTCCCTCGACACGAGGTTAGACAGGTTAGGTCTTCGATACCGCTGAGCCACTGCATGGGGTTTAATTTTTGGGAAGATCGAAGCAATGTGTTTTATATATCTGCATATTTTCGTCGTATCTTATAAAGTGCTTATTCTGATGTTGGTATGTTATTTCTTTCTTTTTTTTAGCTGGTAGTAAAACGTTCCATCGCGTGCAACATCCGTGATTTTTTGTTCGAGCAATGATAGGGTAAAAAACAATTAAATGAATTCCATCTCGGTCATGTGATATCCTTGCATAGGACACTATCTCAACATTATTCTCAAAATTTATTATCACTATGGGGTCAGCACAATTGATTTTCATTTGCTAAGAAACCTACACTAATTTCCTGAACCCTAATTCCTAATGGCATACAAATTCCTGGAAATTCGTTAAGCCCTCACCTGCTCTGGGAATAAAAGCCAGGTTTCTAGCTCGTCACATATAGACTCGAAGAGACAAGCCAGCCACCCAGCACCCTGTGGAGAAGGACGGTGTCATTCACATGGCGTCACAACAGGAATAGTCTCGCGGTATATCGCGATTTTTTTAGTTTGATATTTCCCGTCAGACTGTATCGAATTGCACGAGGACGATTTTTTCCATCGTGCCTGACGTAATGCAAACGTCGCCGTTGCTTACTTCTCGTCAGTTGATACCAGACGATATTACCTTCTAAATCTTTCCAGCGGATATTCTGAATAAAAGCAAACTGGTTGAAGTGTGAGGTTACCTGCCAAGTTGAATCAGGCAAACCTATCGTTGCTTAGAAATACCATTCGATATTTAGACTGTTTTTATCTCTTGCCGTGGGCAAACTGAATATATGCAGTCACACCTGCGAGTCTGGCTGTATGCATTCCCGTCTGCATGTGAACACGATAAGTGGTAGACGAAATAGTTATTTCTCCCATACTTGAATGATAATTGATAAATGCCCATTATGGGTAGACTGGTTCCTACTATTTTAGTCACCATACTAATTTCTATGGATATGGTAATATGACTGTATACGGTATATTGTTTTTCTGACATTCTGAGAAATCTGAGAATTACCCGCGGAAAAAAAAGTAATACGCCTGTGGGTTTGTAAGTATTATGACTTATTAAAACCCCTAATATTTTTTAGCTAATTTTAGCTAATGTGACGTCAAAGTACAGAATGAGACGAAGTTCTTTCTTGGGCCTAGCATTTTCATCATGACTGTTGCAAAAAAATTTATATGTAATTTGTTTTTGTCGTCACATTCTTTCATTCGTCCTCAGTGCTTTCAAAAATTATAAGATCTGGGTCTGAAAATCGTATTACCAATGAAATATTCGTAAAAGTTAGTATCGGAATGGAACCTACCTGTGTAAAATTGCAGTGGTCATTGAAATCGCCGGTAATAATTTTTAATTAATGATTATTAATAATTATTATTGAACAACCAACTAATCCGTCTTGGCACGATTTCCGCGGTAGAACTCTAAAGGTTTACGCGGCGTTTAGGCACGTATACTTTGGAACACCGAGTCTTCGACGTTTCTCGCTCATTCTGACGCCAGAGGGGACGTATCCGTTAACCTGATTTTAAACATCGACCATGGGTACCCACGGAGGGGGGGGGGGGGTCAGGACCCCTTCCCCCTCATGAGACCCGCTTGATCATTGACACAACACCTTATTTTTTTTTTGGCAGTAATTCAGTAAAGGTATTGCAGCTCGTTATTTAGCAAGTCTGCGTAGCATGTGTTGGGCCCATAAATTGCACTTATTTGCCAATAGGGAGAGTGAGGCCATCAATGAGGGCGCACTTCCCTTGGTCACCTAAAAAAACACCAGAACCGAGACAATCCCTCGGTACCGCTCTGACATCGACTCGCTACTGTAAAGATGGATTGTCTTCCTGCTAGCGTCCAGCGAACCAGCGACGGCCGAATTCTGCATGACGTCCACTACAAAATATCGTAGTGTGCAGCACAACTCGGTATATCGGAATCACATCACATCTTTCAATATATTATATCAATTTTATTTGGACGGAAAAATGCGTGAAATATCCATTTGGTTTCAATTTATCTAATTTGCTGTGTGGTTGCAGTATAGTGTTTACAAGATTAATTGACGACATCGCATCTTTAAAGTTCCTTCATCTTTTATGCCTATTTCATTTCCTCCTTTCCACCACAAAGCTACTCTACGGTAGTAATCTATTGTGTTGACTAATTTTTAAACTAAAACTGAGAAAAAATATGTTGAAACGATAGGCCTATTAGGTCAAAATCGTGATGTCTTGGACAGTACCTTGTCGCGAAACATATACATTTGTTGCAGCCGAACGGAATTGCCGTTTTTCTTAACGCCTGTTTAGTACTATACATTTCAAGTGTTAACGGCATCGCCTTTCCATTCTTCTCCCACCAGTACTCACCCCGCAGGACCATCCAGTGCGTAACGAGAGATTGGTCTGGGAGGGGGAGGGGGGGGGTTGAGACGAGACGCCAAGGAAGTGCGACCTCTCGTTATAGCCTCACCCTCCCGATTGGCAAATGCAATTGATGGTCCCTCAGTATAGACTCTTGCTTATTGTCAATATTCGATAAACGACAACACGCTACTTATTCTACAGCCGTCACAGCTTAAAACGTCTACTGAACAGCGGTTTCTGTGTTTAAAATGAATTGATCACTTGGGTCTTGGGGTCTGACCCCCCCCCCCCTCTCTCTCTCTCCTCTCTCCCTCTCGCCCCCTCCCCCTCTCTCTCTCTCTCCGCGCGCGCGCGTACGCCCTGGCATCAGTAGGCACTAACGGTTTGTACGGACTTAGCAAGCTCTATCTCGACTGACCGAATGCCAGTGAACGCCGTCAAGGACTTAACTGTACTGTTTTTAGTCCTCGATACACCAGCCCTACGTACGGCACAGCAGCGATATGCTTCGCAGACAAAGTAATCTTTTGACCGTTCTGTAAGCCAATGTGTTTGATTACTGATAAGGCTATGCGATGGGCATATAACTCATTGCACTAATGAACCATGGTGAATGTGTGCGGGCGTACCATTACATCACGAGAGGAGGGGGCGAGGGAGGGGCCTCAGTGGTCAGCCTCCTCACGCCTGACTGCTGCCGCCCCTCGCTAAAAATCCACCAGCCGCAAGACCGATTCGCCCCTCTGGCCATGCCACTCTCTACCGCACACTTATTCTGTTTACAAAGAATCTCATAACCGGCCAGGGTACTTCCGACTACTACATAGTTCCGTTCGATGGCACGTTATAAACTCGAATTACTTTTGTACCCGCCCACGTCTAATCTCGAAACATGCTTATTCAATGCTTACTCTAACATCATTATTAAATCACTGCAAGGAATCCAGTGAAGACACCACCTAATTTGACATTCCCGAATGTTATGGATATGATTCAATTCGCGTGTATCATTCATGTTGTAAGCTGAAGTTCTCAACCATGCAGTTTGTACGGTTTCTGGACAACCTTCCCCTTCGTCTTTTTTTTTGTTCTGTTCATGACTTAGGCCTAATACTTCTTTTGCGCTCCAAGTCAACTCGCGACTTGGTCTATACTGTAACTTCCATATTATGTAAACAAACACAGGGGGAGGCGGATTAGCTCAAGTCGGTAGAGCTCCAACTGCAAAAAACCATTGAATGCGAGTCCGGAGCCCATGGGAAGCCCGAGGCTTTTCGCAGTGCTGTGGACAAGGCTGTATGTTCCACGCCAACCACGTGTTAAGGTGGGTACCTTGACTCTGAGCGAGCGCAGTGTGTGGCACAGCCCGTATGGAAGTCCTTCACGGGGGGGGGGGGGGGGGTGGGGGGACGATTTGAATTGAGGGGGGACGATGAAGCGGACGTACTTGAACGGTGCGTCGGGAGAGAAAAAAGCGAGATTGCGTGCTATATAGTACGGGCTCTGTGACAAGTCACTAAAATGATCAGGGGTAATATTGTATAAGCGCTTTGAGCATGTCGTCGACGTGGAAAAAAGCGCTGCTATATAAGAAGGAGATGAACCCCCCCCCCCTGTTCATCTCCGAATGCCGTTTGGATTAATCTCCCGTAAATATGGTAGTGTCGGATATGCCTCAAAGGACCACTGCAGGCTTGGGTACATGCAGCTTATAACATGGGAATGGGAAATTATGGCCTTCAATGTTTGGTTCATTATGCAGAGCAATCGAATCCCAATGGGGCAATAACGCATGAAGTCCACTGGATACCCCAGGACGTTATGTAATGTATTTGATTGTTTATTTTGTTGAATGAGTCGACATTTAGCAGCTTTCTGTTGTCTTTCTCTCACTAAAGTTACCATAGATCGACTAATAGGGATACTCTGAGCTGTGCGCGAACTTGGTATCAACAAGAAGAAAACATGAATAAGCATTTTTGGAAAAATACAAGTGATTGACCGACCTGACGGTACTGCTATTTCTTGACTAGGCCTACTAGAGTATTCAAGATGGACAATAATCAACGCGTCTGTACAAGCCACAATACTCGCAACAAAATGGGACATTTGAAGAAAACATTAGTCCTTAAATCAAAATAGAAAGTAATGCTTGCATTTTTGTTCACTTTATGATGAACATGAAGAATACCCCAAATGACATGTCTGAATGACTTTTATCATTTACTATCTCTCAGTAATGATTTAGGTGTTCCGTACGTTCCAAAAAGAATACACCAAAACAGCATGATTTACTGATGTATCAAACTGTATTACTGTGAAATTGCTCATAGAATAGATCATAGATTTTGTCGCTAGCTTGACCTTAATAATAAATCCGAGGCGATGGGTGCGACATGTATATAGCCCCCCTAAATGTAAGACCAACAGAAAATAAAACAATCTGGCCCAAACGTTCCTCATTAAATTAACTTTGGGTACTTCACCGGAACATTCTGGAGACAGTCTGTAAAATAATATCTCTATCAATAACTCGCCAACTCGAAAAACTCCTCCCTTCCATATGAATCCGGAGACCCTGGCGATTCAGAGAAAGAAATGTATCTTATCCACATGACTGCGTTGAATTAAATCCTGCATCCATCAATTAATGACCCACTTTCCGTGAGATTTTCTTGAAACGCAGGACACTAAAAAACATATAACATGTAACTTGCAGTGAAACATATAAAACACATGTAGGAAGGTTACCGTCGTCTTCATATCAAAAAAAAACATCAACAGACGGATTGAAACAATATATACATTATATCTAGAGAAATATATATATATATATATCATATATATATATATATCATATATATATATTATATATTATATATATATAATAATATATATATTATATATATATATTATATATATATATATATATATATATATATATATATATATATATATATGCAGTAGTAAGTCATACAGGCCCAAACATTTTTAAGCTGTGTCTCATAGGAACGCCCGTCATTATGTGGTTATTAGCACCCTAGTTACCCACACACCCATAGCGACGCTTGTCAGCATCCGTCTTCAATATTTAGGAGCCCACTTTGATTAGGTTCCATAACCACGTCTATCAGTATGCCCTTATCGTACCACAACTACGCAATCCGCGAGAGAAAAACATATGACTTTCCCAGAGCATCTGAAAGATCACGCCTATAAAAGCTAACACAAAGCCAATCTCTAATGATTTGATCACAATCTTTTGAATGACATAAGCTGGATTACAACAATCACGGACAGATAACGAGTTAAGGAAACGTACCAAGAAAGCTTAGGCAGGTAAGCTCACAAAATGAGACAAGACTGAAGAATATAAAATCAGCAGATGAAGGATCAACATAATGGAAGAGATGCAAGTACCTAGGCACTCTACTCTACACTGAAGAAGAATTCAAAGAATCAAAGGTCTCGCTATCATTGCCTATAATCAACTCCAAAAATTTCTTCAAAGCAGGAGAATGAATATCACCACCAAGATGAGGATCTTCAGTGCATACATATCTTCAATTTTTCTATATATATATAATATATATATATATATATATATATATAATATATAATATATATATATATAATATATATATATATATATATATATTATATATATATAGATATATATATATAATTATATATATATATATCTATATATATATATATATATATATAATATATATATTATATATATATAATATATAATATATATATAATATATAATAGAAATTGAAGAATATGTATGCCATTGAAGATCCTCTCTGTGGTGATATTCATTCTCCTGCTTTGAAGAAATTTTATATATTATATATATATATATAGGTTTGCGTCATATTGTCATCACTTTTCACGCTCTCCATTAACGACAAGACCCATCTTTTTTCAATCGTGTGTGCGTTAATAATTAGCTGGCGATTCATACCCAGATTGTATATACAAACCACGTTGTCTTATATGCACGCGCGTTCGCAGACGCAAAATGGGGACAGTTACAGCACGCCAGGTATTGTGACGTAAGTTTAAGTGTAATAGGTAAGTATATCTTCTTCTGTCCGACTGTGTCGTTAACTTCTAGACACTAAGTATTAGACGCTAAGTATTGTGACGTACAGTTTAGCATAATTGTTAGCTTTCTTTGAAGTTTCTATTTAACATCGCAACTGAAGAAAATGGGAAACATTTGATGTTGAAATTACATCCTTAGAATCAATCCGTTGCTACGTTTCCCTTTTCATTGTATATTCACACCTCACACACCACCCGCCTCAAAGGCTATTTTTTTTGAACGAAAATATTTTTTGGTCAAGATATGATTGAGGGGCATACGCCCCACTAGCGGATTAAGGGCGGGGCAACAGGGGCGCGTGCCCTGGGCCCCCACATTTAGGAGCTCCCACATTTAGAGTGCAAAACTTCTAAATCGTGGGGCACAACAAATGTTTCGAATTCATTATCACTGCACTGGTGTAACGTTGACTGACGCATTGCTATCCATATTACTATGATCCCGAAGTCCTCGATGATAGATCCTACACGACCAAGGATTCAAGCCCGACAACACGAACTATTCCAATCACCATTCGTGTTAGCAGTTTCCACTTCTAACCTATTGCTATTGTTTTCTGGTCACGACACTGAAACAATCAGCATTACAGCAGGCAGTTTGCGCATAATTAATTTCCATGTCAACTTATTGGCTGGACTGCTCGAGGTGCTAGATTGATTCGAGTGGTCCCACCCAGCTTTTATCAAACTGATATAATTTTGGTCTGCTTTTTTTGGAGGGGGAGGGCAATGCGCATCATAGACGTAGGGGGAAAGGGTCTAGGCTTCAGCGGGCAGCCCCCAACCCCCCCCCCCCCCCCAAAAAAAAAAAAAAAAAAATCAGGGCAGATATTGAGACAAAATTGGGCTGAGTTTACCCGATGTTTGTATTGATTGCCTGCCCGAAATTCTTTCTTACATTATGCCGAATTTTCTGGTTGACCTTTGCCCACATACACCAAAATTTATCGATCTTCGCGCGCGTTGATCTCTTCCTGTATTATGTTGTCGTGTTTATTTGTGTATTTGGGCGGTGAGTCGGGCAGGGGTCCTGAATACTGCCTTATCGGCCTCCAAAACCATATGTGTATTGGACGCCGTTGGATGGCGCACCTCCGAATAGTGAAATCAGGTTCGTGTACCCTGCACGCCATTGCATACAAGGCAATGCATTCGAACGAGAATTACGCATGTTGCGTCGCATTCTTGTCTCCTCACTCCCCTCAGGCTAGAATGTTAATTGTTTGTGGTGGTCATTGATTCTATCTCATTTTGATTATTAACGACGGCCTAAAGTTATTAATTTTCCCGTCGTTCTTGTTTAACGAGTAGGCTAGTGTTGCCAGTCTATGAGTCGCGTCCATATGGTTGTGTGCATTGTCGATGCATGTGTGCGATTCAGAAAAAATCATTGAAATTGCCTGCATTTATTGTTTTTCAAATCTCCTCGGTTGTTTGGCATTGAGAGTTGAACTAAATTATTTATTTGTTACTAAGGGTTTTCATCCATTAACCTCTGCTAACAGGAAATACTGCCCCTCCGGAAAACAGTGGGTTCTTGTCAATATAATACTGTTAATGCCAACAATAAGGGAGACATGTAAACACACAACCAGTATACATGATATTTTCTTTTACCAAACAAACACCGGCATAAATAAGTGTACTTTGATCAAATGTCTATTTTGGAGGGATATAGGCTATAATTTGAGTGTCTCCGGTACTGACTGTATCAGTCTCTGTTGTTCCATAGCTGTAATGGGGCTCCCACATACCGCGTGCCTCTGCCCCCCCCCCCTCCCCACACGCTGAATCCGGCCCTGTACGCCCCCATGCTCGCCCGCCCCTGGTGCGGCGCCACTGCCATAATAACTTTGGGAAAGATTATCCATCCATATAACAGGAGTCCAAAGCTATAGAAAAACAACATCAAATCGATATTTGCTTCAATTCCTCCTTACAATGGCGCACTTCTGATTAGATAAAAATCCTCCGTAAAATGGTGACACATTCTGAAATCCGCTATTGATCTTGAAAAACTCCCTATAGCACATTCGACCACGATGATGTTCCATAAATCTGGATTCCACTCCCGCCACCGCTGCGTGATAATAGAGCTATTCTTCGCGAAAGTTAACGGAGAATTAGAGTCCTGAACGTGAAGTTAATATATTATTAAATGAGAGACCATCATGTCATGTAAATCTTCCCAATTCATTTAAAAAATTGCAGACTTTTTTAGATATGTCACTTTTGATGAACCGACAGGACGCTGGCTGCCGTTTTGGATTAGATTTGTGATATCACCTGACCCACTTGTACCTTAGAGACTTTTGTTCTTTATTATAATTTGTGATCAAATAAATCTAAGATTTGCATAGATTCGAAACTAATTTAGGCCTTAACATTTCTTTGGCATCATACCCTCTCCGTTATTCTATACAAAGGGTACATTATTAAGTCCAGTCTGTAAAGACTAGGTGGGAAAAACAAGAATTACATTAAATATGCCAGCTGGTAGGGGTTGTGTGACTCATAATTAGACTTGTGTAAGGCCTCCTCCTGCTTTTCACACCTGGAGGAGAAAATGGCATCGCCCTCTCCTTTGTTTCAAACGCTTATAACTTGTGAAGGCAGCACATTTTTTGAAAGGATATTTTTTTTGTAGGATGCCCGTACAAACACTGCATGCTGCTTCATATATTAAAGATTTCCAGCCTTGATTCTCCTTTAACAAAATACCAAGAATAATTGAATCCGTAGCTATGCACTGTATAGCACCGGCAACGAGACACGCGCAGTGTATAACAGCTCCGAAATAAATATTCAATTTTCTCTCGTGATCCCATATTTTTTCAATAGACAGATAGACAAGAGCCAGAACCGATCATGGAATACAGCTGATAGTTAACGTCTGTTCTTTTCCTGAGATCCGTGTTTTCCAGAGAGCTCCCGCAAATGTTCACATCGTCATTACTATATATATATATTATATATATATATATATATATATATATATATATATATATAATATAGATATATTATATATATATTATATATAATATCTATTATATATATAATAATTATTATATATATATATATATATATATATATATAATATATATATAATATATATATAATATATATATATATCGATGAGCTCTTTCCTTTCCAGATGCGTCACCTTCGCTACCTTCCTTCCCCTTCCGCCATTCCAAGGAACATGATGCTATTTCCTCGTGATCTGGTTTTCTAATTCACCCATCCTTCTCAGCGAATCACTTCTATAATCGGATCTTTTTTCCCCCCTCCCATGTTAACGAAAACTTCTTTTCAACTTTCTCCTTCTTAGCAACTTCAACATGAGAAGTACTTCCGAGTGAGTGACAATGGTTAAAAAAAAAAAGATAATTTCACGTACGTGATATTATTACGTCGTACGTACGTTTTTTTACCATGTTCCTTCTGGGTCTTCGTATTAACACGCTTCTACTTAACTCTCCATGATTCTACACGTTCCGGCAGCCATTACCACAATCGCGGCCCTCATAGATTTAATTTCGTGCTCCATCTTGTATCGCGTTGGTACCAGTTGAAGTGAAACCAATTATCCATTTTGTGTCCAGTTTCCCCCTGGGCCCTGCGTTGTAGGTATTTGGTCTGTCTGTGTGAATGCTTGGTTATAAACCACGATAACTACCAGCATGTCATAATTAAGCCTCCTCAATTAGTAGGGTCTGGACCAAAATTGAAACACGACAATGTTTCATCCAATGGCGCAACCCGGCAACCTCTTTGGGAGGGGAGGGGAGGGGGGGGACTTTCAGGATTGGGTGGTCGAGGTCATGATTGCTACATTTCACGAGGGTCTTTTTTCCAAAAATGCAAACGCCTTAATCCTATCCCGCAACAAAAAATGTTCAAGAGGTTTCGGACTTCAATTTGGTTTTAGACTCTCCAACCATCAACAAGAGGTCGTACACAAGGCTTGAACAGGAAGAACATGACCCTCGTTGTCTTTTATATTTTTGTATATTATGTAGCATCCGAGGCAACCGTTTTTTGAGTGAAACATGGGTAATTAGGCCTAAGTGGCAGGTCAATTGCTATCCATACATGCTGTCGCTGTTTCATGGGCTTGCCTACTTGAATATCTCGACATATATCGGTATAACACAACGGCCTCGCCCAATAACACTTTCAAATAAAGCAGCGTCGCAGATGCACTGCGTTATTGACATGAAGTCTCAAATAACATCCTTCCGCAGAAAATCCCTTTCGGTTTCAGCACACATTTCTCTATTAGCATGTAACCTGAATATCTCGATACTATAATCGGTAAATGGTTCGCTGGCGCCAATGACATCCAACTTCACTGGAAACTTCCTGGGTTGACCCACTTGTTATATACAACGATCGCAAGGCGCAGCCACTAGAGGGGGGGTCCGGGGGTCTGACCCTCCAACTTTTGGGAAGGTCCCCACCATAATGATTTTCACCACAAAGTGTTTCCCTCACTTGCTTCGGATCCCCCTCCCCCAAATTGATCTTGACCCCCCCAACTTCAGACAGTGGCGCGCCCTTGCATGAGCGCCCGTGGAGGGATGGGGCCCTCTGAAAAATCAATTTCAAGCGTCAACTGAACAGATCACAGAATCTCTCGTATTTCCTGACGTGGGTGGAAATATATAATTCCCCCCAGAAAATTACCTTTCATTCATTCCTCTGTGAATAATAACATCATTCGTCAGTTATATCCCGAATGAGTAAGGTCATCATGTGGTCCTAATCGAACGGAATCGCATGTCGAGGCTACATTAAAAACATTCCGAAAGTAAGGAAACAACCCTTCCCTCTTACCCAACCCACCCCCCCCCCCCCCCCCCCCTCCAATCACTTGTTCAGCACCTCCCAAACTCAAAAGTAAATCTAACAAGAATCACAGAACTAGTTGTGAATAAGCCGAAAAACATCGAATTAGGGACCGTCATTTGTGGGCCTATGTGAAAAGTTTTTAAAAACTGTGCTTAAATGGTAAGCCTAATAGGTTGTCGTATTGTAGTCCGCAGCTCGACAAGTTCTAACGTCCCATACAATAACTCAGCAGTTAGTACGTTGCTGAATTTCGAAGTCCATTGAAACTATCCTCACTTCATCTTCATCATGACAATACTCCAAAGCGCCAGTTCGGCATTTGATGGAGCATAGTTGGTGTGCAGAAACGAACATTTCTTGGCCATGTTAGCCAGTATCAACTGCCTCTTGAAGGCATTCTCATCATCCAGTCCAGCAATGCTTGGAGTGAGCTTGTTCCATTTATATACGTCCTTGGAAAGTAGGAGCCCTCCGCGGCATTTTATACACGGCAGAGATATATTTGAAGAATTGTTTGTTCGAACGAGTATCATGGGTAACGAAAATACCACGACTGGGAACTTCTAATTCGCCGAGAAGAATTTTATGGCAGGGATTTAGTCAACAAAATCTCTCCTATGCTTGAGAGAATCCCATTTCAGAGATAATCATCATGTATGCTATCGGCCCATCCTGTAGCGGCCAGTGACAAATTACCAGCTCTGTTTTGAACTTTTCCTATTTTTCTTTTGCTTTTCCACTATTACAGTTAAGGGGACCAAACTTGGGAGACATATTTTTAGTTGAGGACGCACGAAATAGTGTAAAGACTTCTTAACATGACTAGGACAAAACCTGGAACCTTCTGGAGAGGTTATTTTCAATGACCTGGTAGACTTAGCAGCCATGTCTGCATGTGGTCAATAATAGGAATCCAGGATAATACAGTGCTATCAGACATGTAGAATTGGGGGAGGGGGTGAACCCTTGTCTGGAATTTGGTTATCACTATATCGAGACATAAATGAATAGTCCAATATTAATCAACTTTCTTTAACTTTGCATCAATGATGGTGTATTTACTCTGATGTTTAAGGATGGATGACATACTTGTCCTTGCTCTGACGCTGATTTTGCACAAACTACTTTTCCTCATTGATTGAGAATGAGACATAAGGTTTAAAGGACAACTGTAGAGCCTTGGATACACAGAGGTTGATAAATCGTGGATAAAGGAAAACTGTATTTATATGTCCAAACCCCATTTCAATACGATGTTCCCAGAGGAGTTATTGCCTTCAATTTAGGCCATTAGCAGAGAAATTAGGAAGAATCCCAATTGCGCAATAACGCATGACGTACACATATGAAAACACGAGAAAAATTAAGTATTCCATTGTTTCATTTTCTTGATGTGAGTCAATATATTCAGCAGAAGTTCTGGTGCCTTCTCTCACCACAGTAACCATCACCACCTACAAACCCACTGAAGCAGCCTCTCCCATAGACTAAATGGCTTTCGAAGTTGAAATTAATGTTCGAAATTTCAATAGACAACAAAGGAAGTTTGCAGGGTTGTGCATGTAGACATAATTTCTTATCTGCATTAGGGCTGCCTTTCATCTTGTGCCAAGAGACTGCCCAAGGAATTTAACCCCGGTAACGAAAGCCGTATGAACCTCCGGTTGGACTTTGGACGCATTCAGTTTTATCCAGCTATATATTCAGCCCCATTAGGAATTCATCTGGCAGTTGTCCTTTAATGTTTACTACTGGTTTACATACTCAAAACACTTTCATGTACGCACCCGCGCCAACTGTAGCTATGGCGCTATGCTAGATAGTCTACATTATGTACACGATGTATGATTTGTTTTACTCCCCTTTCAGAATTTCTGAGAAAGGAAATCAGGGGCGTCGATCAGTTTGAAAAGTGGGGGGGGTGGTCGAATGCAAATGACCAACTCAGCGGAGCGCCACATACTGGTTTTGCGCGAAGCGTGCCTGAATTCAGATTTTCATACCCGTCAGAATCGATCGGGGGAAACGGGATTGCCACGGCTCTCAAAAGCACCAATCAACATGTGCTCACCACGGGGGCGGCCCCGCCAGGGTTTTACAATTAGCGGGGGGGGGGCACGAAACTTGATTATGGACTATCTAAGCGAAGCGCCACCATAGGTTGCGCGGAGGTACAAGAACATTTTTGGCCGTCTGAAGCTCCCAGAGGACAGGAGATCGCTCTCGGGCCGTTTCCTCGACACATTGAACAATCTTTAAGTTGGCTTTTTTTGTTCTGTCATTTCGTATAATGGGTATTTTTATTTAAAATTTCCTCACTTTATGATGAGGAATTTTCTCGAACGACCAGCTTCGACCGCATAGCAGTCATTAAAAGTGATAGTACCACCCCCCCCAAAAAAAAAAATAGATCGTGAAACGTAGGCCTTCCAGGGTACAGTGCGCCTCTGCGCAAGGCGTAAGAGTGTACTGAACTTTGTAATGCCATTGCTGGACTAAATAACGCTGGAGTAAATATGCAGACTGGGTGGCCGAATTGCTGTCCCTCACCAGACGAAAAACTGATGAAAGCCCACCCTCCCTCTGAAGTCGACAGCCTCAAAGGTACAAGTAGAGATATGGTGTCATACAATCGGGTCCAATGAAAATTGACGAAGACAACACAGGCACGGTGCGAAGCGCGCGGAAGTTTTGGGTTTTTACTACATAGTGTTTAAAAACTATCCACACAATTTTTTTTCACAAGGGTTTGTTTGGGAAACGTGGCCCTCCCATCTTTGAAGATTTGTTCGAATTCCGACAAACTTGTTTTCGGTAAATACAAAGTAGATTAATTGCGTGCATATATATTCGGATAAAATGAAAATTGATGTCGACAACACACCACGCGCGCGAAGCGCGCGAAAATTTTCGGGTTTTCGATTTGCCTAAATGTTTGAGAACGATCACCCACAACATTTATCATTTGGGGATTTGGGTGACACATGCCCCCCCCCCCCCATCGCGAAAGATGGTTTCGAAATCTGGCAATTCATGTTTGTACATTTAAAGTGATGCGTGGCATTATAATTCGTCAAATGAAAAGTGACGAAGGAAAAACACAGGCATCGGCGCGAAGCGCGCGGGATATTTTTTTTTTTACCTAAGTGTTAGAAACTATAACCACAACATTTTATTTCACAATAATGTGATTGGGGGAAACGTGCCCCCCCCCCCCCATCCTTGAAGGTCTGTTTCGGAATCCGACCCAACTGATTTCCAGTCACGTCGATTAATGCGTGGATATCGGATCAAATGAAAATTGATGTAGAAAAACACAACGACGCGAGCGAATTTTTTTTAGTTTTTTATTAACCTGTTAAAAATCTCCACACAAACATTTAATTTTTTTCACAAAGATTTGATGAGGGGGACGTTCCCCCCCCCCCCCCTTTGAAGTTTGTTCGAATCCGCGAGCTTGATTTTGGTACAAGTGATTCATGCGTGGCATAACTAATCGGATAAAATGAAAATTGAGTCGACAACAGACCACGCGGCAACGCGCGCGAAGCGTGCCGAAAATTTTCGGGTTTTCGATTTACATAATGTTAGAAACTATCACCAAAACATTTTTAATTTTCAATTTTGGGGATTTGGGGGAACATGCCCCCCCCCCCTCCCCCATCTACGAAAGTTGTTCGAATCTGCGAACCTCATATTTGGTACATAAATTGATTGCGTGGCATCTAATCGGGTCAAATGAAAATGGACGGAGAAAACACAGGCACGCGCCTGACGCGCGATGCGAAGATTTTGGGTTTTTCATTTACCTAATAACTGGGATTGATTGGGGGAACGTTCCCCACCATCTGCGAAAGATTGTCGAATCCGAGAAATGAACAATTTTTTTTTGCGTACATTAGCTCCATGCGTGGGAGATCACCGGAGTAAATGAAAAATGACGAAGAAAAGAAGAAAAACACGGCCACGCGTGCGAAGGGCGCGACAAAAAAATTGGGTTTTTCATTTACACAAGAGGTGAATACTATCACCACAACATTTTTTATTTTTTCCAACTAGGATTGATTGGGGAACGCCCCCCCAACCCTCCATATACGAAGATTTGTTCGAATCCGACAAAACTTGATAGTAGTAGTAGTAACATATATAGACACCTAACCCCACTCCCTACGAAAATAAGTGCGTTACAAAACATCGTTCAAATGATTTTATTTTTTCAGGCCCAAAAACCCATAGGGGGCAACCGCACCCCCTTGCCCCCCCCCCCCCCTGTGGCGCCGCCCCCTGACATGTGTGATTGACGTAGAAGACAGACGAAAATCTGCTCAGGCTCGCATCATTAAGATGAGTCACCACGAATATCACACCTGGTTATTTTTTTTAATCTTTCTACTCTGGATTGTTGGCGTGGGATCCAGGGGGTACGAACGGTCCTGAGTGGGACGAAGGGAAAAGGCCATCGGCGTACGGGACCATTCCAATTTGGAGAGAAGAAAATTTGTACCCGAATTTACGAAGCGCACGGAAAGTTTTGTATGTGTCGGGCATTTTAACGAAAAACTCTGCAAAAAGTTACAGGCTTTTTTCCACTTTGCCTTTTTTCCGTCCAAATTTCCATTTTTTTTTGGGGAGGAGGAGGGGGAGGAGGGAGCGAGGGGGGGGGGGGAGGGGGCAGTCGCCCCCAAGGCTTCTGAAGTATTGAGTGACAAAATGATTAGAGCATATCGCTATTTCAGCCTACAACGCTGGAAGGACACGCCATTGCGGCGCGAAAAACTAAAAAAGTGAGGCACTTTGGCGATTGATTTGATTTTTTAAAATTCGGGAAACATGGGTAATCCTTAGACTTCGGCGCTAGGCGGGTCCAGAATCTTCACTTGGGGATCCGCACCTGGAATTAGTGGACTTGAGACCAATTTCCAACGCGAATGTTGTGTTGGTTAAACAAAATGAATCAGTTGAGAGTGATATAAAATCGGGCATGTGCCTCGTATTTTTTTATTACGTCCGGAGGAAAAGTGGGGGGAGTGCAAACGTATGTATACCCCCCCCCCAACCACTTTGAAAGTGGGGGGACATGTCACCACCCCCACCTTGCGAAATTGACGCCCAGGACCGGCAATATATTTATAACTTCTAGTTAAATTTCTGCGTAGGCTACTCCAAAAGGTACGTCTTAACTATTCTGGTTCATCTGAAAGGGCGCCATCGTATTGAATAATTCGCCGCAAGGGCGGACGGGCGGTTCCATCAACATTCCGTCGTCATGTAGTACTTCGTTGTTGTTTACAACCCCGGACCGGCCCGTGTTTGGTGACGTAAAAATACTGTGGTACGCTGAGTTGAGTATAAACCATACTGTAGGTGATGTACACGGTCGTACGTAACGTAGACATCACGCAAAAACATGACAGAAATAGAGGATTTCGCACATGTTATAACACAACGTGTTGCAGGTTTTTTACATTTATGCGGAAATGCTGAAAAGTGAAATAGGGCCGCTTTTTGACTGTATGTACGTTACATGTAACGGTGTCGGTACGGTTGCAAAACCATCAGCGAGAGAAGCTTTGAACCAAGTGGGCGCATTTTCTAGTCGTTCAGGACTTCAGTTTCATCTCTTAATCAAGTAAGTGGGTAGTCTCGATTAGTATTTACTCTAGTCTAAGTTGGGTTTCATCCAGAGTTCAGACAATTACCCCTGATTTTAGCCTATGCGTAGGCCATACGGCGAATTAGTATCGTCGATACTTTACTTAGCATAGGGGGCATAGGCCCCCCATACAAACCGGTTCGACTAATGTCTGAAACACAGTTTAATTCGGCCAACATTGTAGGCCAGCCGATAACTGTTTTCGTGAATTCGCTCTGTCATAGCATATTATAAGTTTTAAGTTGAATAGAGAGTACTTATTAGATCCAATAAAGGGAAATTAAAAAGTCTGCAGTAGAATATAAGACGAAGAATAAAACACAGAATAAACATGAGAAACAGGCCAGATTGAAATACTAAAAAGGCTAAACGAAAAACGTATGATATTCGCGTGAAACAGTTAGCAAAATGTATAAAATGTAAAGAGGCTGGGGTTTAGGGGGATTAATAAATAAAACTACCTTGTAAAATCTGCATTTGAGCCTAAGCCTACCTATGAATGAAGAGCGATAGCTGTCAGCGTAACGACACTATAGCCCTAGTCTTCCACTACGATGGAGAGACGTTCATGCAAGGTGGCAGTATATGGATGCCGCGGTATTCCACAGTGATTTCATTTTGTTGACACCTACACTCATAGAGGCGAGGTTAAGACATGGCAGAGATCCAGGAACAATCTTCCGCAGAGCTGATAATGTCATCAATTATTTGTGCATGTGAGTTTTGTCACAGTTACCAGCCCAAAAGACAACACAGTATGTGAAGAGTGGCAACCAGATAACCGAGTCATGATAAAGAGCCCATGTCTAGATTACATGTAAAAATGTTCAGTCTTTACGTAAGCAGTCAAAAATACAGTACGGGGTTTTAGCCTTTTTTAACGGTGACGCGAACGTGATCCTTCCATTTCAGCTCAGCCTCAATGACCACACTTAGATATTTATATTCCGAACTCTTTCAATTTCACACTGTTAATTGAAGCTGATCACGTGACTGCTTACATAAAATTGATGATCATTCCTTTTGTTTTCAAACATTTAATTGTAATTGGTTCTGATCAGGGCCTTAGCCAGAGGGGCGTCTCACCGTCATTGAGACGCCGGACACTGATAGGGACGGCCCATTTCTGTGAGACGGGCTGGAGAAGCCACCAAAAAAAAAAAAAGGGCCAGGATGTCTCGTCGCATGGACATAGTGCATTTGACGGCAGTGAGGCATGAGAGAACATGCCAATTTGCTTCTGGAATCAACCAAACTGGCGTCTTTCGGTCCGATCGCACTGGTGCCAGCGATTTGCAAGTGCTTTGTGTTTATAGTGATTTTAGTCCCCATTCACAGTGGAACCCTATTTCGAATTCCCTGGCTAAGGTCCATGTTCTGACACAATAATCAAGGAACCTATTATTTGAGATAAGTACGTAGACTCATCATAATTAAACATTTAAACAGCAATGCAGTGTCTGTCTGCAGATTCACAATAGAGCAGGAGGAATGAGTAAAACGGATGGCAGACTGTATATGGTAAATAAAAAAGGGGCCAAGAACTGTACCTGGGGAGCTCCTGTACTGCTTGATGTCACTACCCAGGACTTGACCGACTGTTAATCGGACAAACTGAGTACGTTCTTGTGAGCTAGTCAATATCCACCCAATCAATGATGGTGGTTTACATTCATTCAATTAGTTTCTTGACTAAAACATGGGGTTGAAGTGTGTGAGGCGGAGGAGAAGTCAAAATACATAATGCGGATGACACCTTGGCCTTTGGTGTTTCGAAGAGAGAGGTAGACCTTGTGGTAGAAAAGTATCGCATCTTCGGACTTCGACCTTCTGTATACGCAAATTGAAGGGGTCCATCTCATCAGTGAGGAGAGATATGATGAATTATGAGACAAGTTATCCACACTTTTGCATTCATGCAAGAATTGACGGACCTTTGGGACTGGGACAATCATTGACTGCTTCCAAATAGTTGGTATACAAGGGTAGTGAGTGATACAGTAGGTTAAAAAATGTAAACAGAAAATACTAGCAAGTTGACTGGAAAACTTTTAAGAACACGCGGGAGAGCGTAGGAGAGGATCTGCAGCTTGTTATTGGATTAATTCTAAACAAAAATCTCGTCGCGGACCATGTTTCAGTTATATGCAGATTCGGTTGGGGACCAACTGGCAACGGGTCATGAAATCATTATTTTTCTTGGAGAACACAATGCAGTTAAACAATTGTAAAATGCATTCAGCCTGTCCGCATAGTCGGCATACTTAGTTGGTGTTTCATATAATTTGCGTGAGTTGAGGATGTATTCATTATTGAAAACCCACAGTTAGGCCTAGCCTACAAGTACTGGGCCAGATCAAAACTAGAGCACCAATATGAATAAAAATAATTAATACACAGATTAAAATTGTAGTGGAATCAATACCTAGATTTTCGAAGTTCGAAATCACATTTAATATTTTATTAACTATCGTGTTAAAACGCCAATAGTCACCTCACGCGACGTGACGGGACGGAATTTATTCAATTTCTGTTCTTAATAAGCTGTATATGTTGAACTTAAGTGTTGTTTTTAATTTTGTAGGTGAACTAAGGTTCATATCGGAGAAATATACTCCTATTATGAGAATTCTATAAGGGTACGGGTGCCGTATCATTTTTCACACTTTAACTTTCTGGCGTCACAATTTAACAATATTTTTCTCATTCATTAACTTGCGGACTTTGAGTAACAGTGTAATTTTATGTGGTTTCAATCACAATGAGGCAGTCAACAATAATTATTGACTTCGTGTATAGTTGCCTTTCTTCATAGGAGGCATGTTCAAAATTTCATGACTGGACGGAAAGTCACTTTCCGTCCCGTCAACTTTTGTGACGGGGGAAAATCCTATAGCCATTTTTGGCATA
Source organism: Sclerodactyla briareus (assembly GCA_026419785.1). NCBI lineage: Eukaryota > Metazoa > Echinodermata > Holothuroidea > Dendrochirotida > Sclerodactylidae > Sclerodactyla > Sclerodactyla briareus. Next base: position 375,835 of record JAODTK010003699.1, read on the forward strand.
TGGTGTCAGATGAGTTGGCTTTAGTGAATTGGATGATGTTTATTGCTTATCAATGGTTTGGGGGCAGGAGTTCAGCCACTGTGAAATTCTCAAAATTACCCTAATTCCACACTAAACCACACACCAAACCCCCCCCCCCAAAAAAAAAAAAACCCAAACAAAAAAAAAAAAACAAACAACAACAAGTTCCGGCTTATTGGAATTGAAAAAGAAAAATATTGTAAATAAGCTAATTTTCAGGTAGCAATGCCATATAATAGAGTAGTGTACTCGTTTTCCACTTCAGTATTCAACTAACAGTATATTAGTAAATAATGACAATGTGATTTGAGGTCGCCTAAACTGAATACTTAGCCCCAACTGATTGTGTAATACTTATAGCGTGATCGGGAGTCGATAACTACGATAACAAATAGCAGCAATTTTCTTTCTGTACTGAAAACCATCCAAAATACACAGAAGTTGGCAGCATAACTTACTGGATCAGATTCTCCCACATGCCACGTTTGACGTTTCGTGGAATAATTAACTGAGAAGGAATGCATGAAGGCAGTCACTTATTTCACAGACTCAGCAACTCGCGAAGAATCAGAGTTATCACGAGTCCATCACTGTGGTGACTTGTGCAATATGCTGCTAAAATGAAAAAGTTGAAAACATGAAAATATGACGATGAAAATTTGTTTTTACCATGTGAATTGAAGAGAAACAGCGGAATTTTTCTCTGTATGGTTCATTTGGTGGCTATTTGAAAAAAGTTGATCCAGATGTACCTCAATTTTGGGTTAAAAAATCGATAAAATGCATTCTCGAGTGAGAGGGCAAACAATTTAAAAAAAAAATGCACCTTTTACGTACTGTACCTAGGCCTGAGTGTTACTGTGTGCAGGAATAAACTTTGGGAATGGGTTATACAGTAGGCAAGTGCGAAATCATCGGGGCACTTTTGTTAGCAGTCGATGGAGCAGCCAGAAAAATCCAATATTTCACTCATCTGTGGGTGTATCACTACCAATCCTGAAGGTTTGTTCATGTTACTGTATTCTACTCCACATGAAATTGCAGAATCTGATTGAAATCTGATTTTATCCAAATGAAATCACGCAATTATTTTGGTTTTTTGCCCAATAGGCGTTCCAGGGAGAGGACATAGCCTTCACGGGCTTATCAGGTAGGCTGTGTAAGGCGAATTGAAAAAAACACTTAATTTGAGTTGAACCTTGGAGATTATTTTTCGCCTCATTTTGCCGAAAGGAAGTATGTCAAGCGGGCAGTGTGGAACATAGAAGATCCTAGTGTTGGCGCCTAAAGCTTTTAATATGGGAGGGAATTCCCTCCTTATGATTATTTGAGGTTAAAAGTTGGGTTGCCCACCCCCCCTCCATTTCCTATGCATCCTCCCCCATTGCTCTTGTGCAAAGTGACTCCAACATGTTTCAGAGTCAATGGCAATTAAGGGTTGAAGCGGTCAATATAGTTCGTTGTATTACCCCAATTTCAGTAATCATGTAACAAACTCTGAATAAGTTAAGCATGCGCGTACGAGAGATTTGCCTGGGGGTGGGGGGGGGCGGTCGGAACCCAAGGGAAGTGCGCCCTCATAAAGGGCCTCACCCTCCCAGTTGGCGAATCATGTAAGTACCAATTTATGCTCCAGAATCATGCTGATTGCAAGTATTTGTTAGATAACAGCTGAAACATCTACTGAGTTGCAAAAAAAAAAACAAAAAATATTTTGAAATTTAATTGATTGCTTGGGCCGTGGGTACGCCACTGATTGAGAAGTTGTGAGAGAAGATTGTGAGCCCTAGACTGTTTCGCTTCGTTTCGCTTTAAACCTTTGCGGGTATCACAACAAGGATGTTGGTGTGCAGAAGCATCAGGCGCAAGTACATGTAACGTGTGTGGGCAGGCTAGCCTTAAACACTTCAGAACTGGGGATTTTCTAAAGGGGATGGGAATTCACTCCAGTCTCTATAGTCTGGGATGGAAACGGTACTGGAAGGATTGATATTTATGGGGGATTGGGAAGTAGCGACCACGCCTACCACGTCTCAGTTATTTGGAAACTGCACCATGCCATTGATAACTTGATAGAAGAGGACAAGCCTGGCTTTCTTCTCATTACAGACAGTGGTTTCCCAGTTTAAGGGACTTTATAATATCTGTCACACTTGTCTGTATAGGCAAGTCAAGTGCACACATGTGTGGCTCTTCTTTGAATTTTCATGTGTTTAGATCAGATTGTTTTCAAAGGGT